>JAKSZT010053792.1:9276508-9304585 GCA_026826555.1 Tolypeutes matacus
AAATAAATAAATAAATAAATAAATAAATAAATAAATAAATAAATAAAAGAAGTTCCTGTTTAAAAAAAAAAAAATAATGAATTCAGCAAAGTGGTGGGGTGCTAAAATCAATAGGGTTTCTATATACTAGTAATGAGCAATCTGAGGAGGAAATCAAGAAAAAAATTCCATTTACAATAACAAACTAAAAGAATCAAATATCCAGGAATAAATTTAACCAAGGATGTGAATTTAACATGGAAAACTATAAAACTTTGCTAAAAGAAATCACAGAAGACCTAAATAAATGGAAGGGCATTCCATGATCGTGGATGGAAGATTAAATATTGTTAAGATGTCAGTTCTACCCAAAATGATTTACAGATTCCATGCAATCCCAATCAAAATTATTAAAATTTATTATTTTAAAAGCAGAAAATTACAAGTGTTGGAGAGAATGTGGAGAAATAGGAACACCTGTTCATTTTTGCTGAGAATGTAAAATGGAGCAGCTGCTGTGGAAAACATTTTGACAGATCCTTGGAAAATTAAGTACAGAATATGACCCAGCAATCCCTCTACTAGGCATATACCCAAAAGAATCTAAAGCAGGGACTAGAACAGGTATTTGCATCCCAATGTTCATAGTGGCATTATTCACAATTGCCAAAAGATAGATGTTATCCAAGTGTCCATCAACTAATAAATGGATAGACAAAATGTGGTAAATACATGCAATGGAATATCATTCAGCTTAAAAAGAAATGAAGATCTGATTCATGCGAAAACATGGATGAACCTTGAAGACATGTTAAGTGAAATAAGCCAGAAACAAAAGGACAAATAATACATGATCTCACTGACATGAAATAATTAGAATAAGCAAACTGATAGAGTTAGAATCTAGAATATAGGTTACTAGGGATTGGGCTGGGCATAGGGAACGTGTAGTTAAGGCTTAATCGGTACAGAATTTCTGTTTGAAATGATGGAAACGTTTTGGAAATGGATGATAGTAATGACAGCATAACACTGTCTATGTAATTAACACCACTGAATTATATATTTGAAAGTGGTTAATGGGAGAAATCTTAGGACTTATGTTACTAGAATAAATTTTTAATAAACATAGGACTGTATAACACAGTGAACCCTAATGTAAACTATGGACTATAGTTAATAATATAGGTATAATAATTGTTCTATCAATTATAACAAAGTTACCACACAATGCAAAGTGTTAAGAATAGGGAAAACTGTATGTTGGGGGGATGTGGGGGGGGTGTTTATCTGGGAACACTGTATTGTCTGCATGATTTTTCTGTAAATCTACAACTTGTCTAATAAAAAATTTATTATTAATTAAAGAAGAGAGAGACACCGTGACACAATAATTCCGTTATCCTGCCTGTGAATAGTGATGTGTAGGATTTGAAGCCTGGAGCTGCTGCAGCCATTCTGTGACTGACACACTGAAAATGGTAGAACAGAAAGATGGAATTTATCTAGGCCCTTGGTAGCATTAATTAGCCACTGAATCAACCTACTCTGCCTCCATCCTCTCTCAGGATAACTTGGTGTGTGTAAGAATACGTTTTCTTATTGTTCAAGCCAGTTGGAGTTGATGCTTTTCTTTTTCTTGCAACCCAGAGTGTTTTGATTCACTCTAGCATTATAACGATGATTCTGATATACAGGAACATAAGGTCTAGCTACTGCCCTGGGCTGGAGGGGCCTGAGATGTGCATCAGTGAAAATAAAATGGAGGGTAAAGTTTGGCCATATTAGGAAAGTCCCTTCTGAACAGACTGTTGTGTTCCCTCCTACTAGTTGACCCAGCATCCATAGCCCTCTCCCCAACATCACCCTGTTTCCTTTCGTGGAATTTCCTTTCCTCCATTATATTCAGTAATTAGAGACAACCTATCCTCTCACTGAGAAGGCTAAGGAGTTCCTGGAGGATCCTTCTGGCAGATATTTCCTTCACCACTAGCACAGCTAAGGAAAAGGCTCAAGACCTAAGCTCAATCAGAATCTTTCTTTCAAGACTTTAAATCTCGAACCAAATGACTCAAGGACAGAAAGAAAAAGAAAAAAAAAAAAAAAGGTGGGTATTCATTCATTCCAGAAAACTTCCACTCCATCCCTAGTACCTGGCCAGAGTGCTGAGTAGTTCCTGCTGCCCAGTTGCCCAAAACTGCCCTGGAGCAATGGTTGTTTTGTTTCTAAAACCACATATTCCAAGAAAACAGAGATTTCAAAACCACCCCCAGTAGTCCAGCCAGAGACATTCCAGTGTGAAAGCTTACACATTTGAAGAAAACTCAAATTAGAACCTTATGAAAATTCAGTTCTACAACTCGATCTCTTTCTCTAAGGATTGCGTTAGTGCATTTAAACGGAATTGTTCTTTTTACGTGGTGTCCACACCGTTTCATTTTCTTCTTCTTTTTTTTTTTTTCCCCAAATAATTCGAGGCATTAAAATTATGAAATTAAAGAGCTTATATAAACCAAGATGCTAAAATTAAACAGAATCACCAAGAAGTTTATAGATGAATCATCCGTTCATGAAATATTAATGTTTATATATTTCAGGAAATATTGGTATACCAGATTTTGTTTGTTGGGGACTTGAGGGCAATTATTTAAAATATTTTTTATTTAAAATATTTTATTTCCAGGAACTGTAATGATGAGCACTCTATAAACTCCAACGACAAGAGACATGAATATTGAGGATGTGGAGGAAACAGAAAACCATTTCATTCCTTCATCTGGATCTTTTAAAAAATCAGACAATTTAATATTTTGTGTTTATCAAATACATTTTCATACAATTTGCTAATATGAAGGCTGGTGAATTTGCCAATAACTTCCAAATTCTTTTGTTTGTTCTCTAAGGAAATGCTGGTTCTAAAGCACAACTCTGAGACCACATCACAGTGATTACCTTTCTTCTATTTTTGAATGTTGAAACAAAATGAAAATGAGCCAAGAAATAAAGAGAAACACATTTATGATGCAAGCCACTTCATTTCTCATTCCCAACTATATTTTTAATCTCCAGCTAATTAAAAATACTAGATAATATTCAGTGAGTTTTGCTGTAGTCAAAAGGAATTATATCAACTATGATATTTTTAAAACTTTTGTTATGGAAAATTCCCAATGTATACAAAATGACCAGAATAGTATAATTACTACCTAGATACTAGACTTCCAGTTTCAACAATTTTCAATATTTGCCTTTCTTTTTGATCTATATCTCTACCACACACACACACACACACACACACTCAATAATTTTTTTTTTTTTTTTTTTTACTGTTTGTTCCTTTAGGTAAAATTACTATACATTAAAATGCACAAATATTTTTGGTACAATTTTGACAAATGAATACTCCTATACATCCCTATCATGATATAGATCGTTTTTATCTCCCCAGAAAGTTCCCTTACGTCTCCTCCTAGTCATTCCCTCCCATCAGACACAGCCACCATTTTTACTTATTTCACCTTTGATTATTTTTGTCTGTTCTAGAACTTCACATAAATAGAAACATACAGTATGAACTCTTAATTCTACCATCTTTTAGTCATCATGTGAGATTCATCCATGTTGTTCAAGGTATCAGTAGTTTCTTCTTTATTATTGCTTAGTAGCATTCCATTGTAAGAATATACCACAACTTGTTTATCCATTCTCTGGTCAATGAACATTGGGTTGCCTCCAGCTTTTGGCTGTTGGGAAAAAAAGCTGCTATGAACATTTTATATAAGCATTTTTTCTGGATATATCTTTTCATTTATCTTGGATAAATATCTAGGAATAGAATTACTAAGTCAAAGTGTAGGTATATATTTGTGTAAGACACTGCCAAGCCATTTCCCAAAATGGTTGTACCTTTTTATACTTCAACATATGCATCCAACATAATACATCAACATATGGGAATTCCAATTACTCCTTATCCTCACTAACATTTGGCTTTGTTGGTCTTTTAAATTTTGGCCATTAGGGTGGATGTATAGTGGTATCGCATTTTCATTTTCATTTGAATTTCCCTAGTACCTAATTGAGTACTTTTTCATATGCTATTGGTTATTTGTGTATCTTTGTGAAGTGTCTGTTCAAATCTTTCACCCCCTTTAAAAACTGGGTTGTTCATTTTTTTAAATTATTGATTTGTAGGAGCTCTTTATATATTCTGATACACAACCTTTGTCAGATACATGTTTTATGAACATTTTCTTATAGTCTGTGGCTTGTCTATTCATTTCCTTAATGGTATCTTTTGGTAACCCAAATATTTTAATTTTGATGAAGATTAATAATGTGTTAACTTTTTTCTTTTATGGTTATTACTTTCTGTGTCCTGTCTGATAAATTTTTGACAAATCCAAGATTATGAAGTTATTCTCATGTTTTCTTGCACATGCTTGGTAGTTTTAACTTTTATGTTTACACCTATAATCCATCTCTAAATAATTATTGTGTATTGTGTGAGGTAGAGGTCAACATTCATTTTAAAAATTTGAATACCCATTTGCTCATCACCATTTTTTTTTTAAATATCTATTCATTTACTTTATCCATTTTAACATGCTCATCACCATTTTTGAAAACACTTTCCTTTTTCCATTCACTTACTTGGGCACTTATGTGAAAAATTCATAGACTATTTTTGTGGGGTTCTATGTCTGGATTCTGTAACATTTCATTGATTGATATGACTATCTCTATATCAATACCACACTGTTTTGGTTACTGCAGATTTATAGTATATAGCTTTTATAGTAGTGTATTAGTTTTCTATTGCTGCTATAACAAATGATCACACATTTAGTGGTTTAAAGCAATACATTGTTATGCTCTTAAATTTCTGGATGTCAGAAGTCTGAGATGAGTCTTAAAGGTCTAAAATCAAGGTGCTGGCAAGGCTGGTTCCTTCTGGAGGCTCCAGGGAGAATTTGTTTCTTGCCTCTTCCAGCTTCTAAAGTTTGCTGGTTGCATCACTCCAATCTCTGCTTCCAATATCACATCACCTTCTCTAATTATAACTCTGCTGCCTCCTTCTTTTTGTCCCTTAAACTTTTTACTTTGAAATAATTTCAAACTTAAATGACAGGTGCAAAAATAATACAAAACACATACAGAGAACTCCAATATATACCCTTAGATACCTAGATCCACCAATTTTAACATTTTGTCACATTTGCTGTATCAAATGTCCCTATGGTTGGCTAAATAATGGTCCTCCCAAAATATCCATCCATCTGTCTAGCAATCTATCTATTTATCTATCTATGATCTATTATCTATTTTCTAAACATTTGCAAGTAGGTTGTATACATCATGCTCTTTTAACACATAATATTTCCATACACATTTACTAAGAACAATGATATTCACTTATGTAACCATATATATAAAGAGATTCATTATAGGAATTGGCAACATGTAACCATGGGGATTGACAAATCTGCATTCTTCAGGGTAGGCTGCAAGCTGGAAACTTTGAAAAAGGTGATTCTGAAATCAGGCACATCTGAAAACTGTTGGACAGGCTGCAAGCTGGAAAATCTGATGAAAGTTAAGTTTAATTCCCCAGAGGAAGCTGGCTGGCTGAAGAAATTCTTCTGATTCTTGAAATTCTCAGAAGTCAATCTGGATGAGGAGATTCTCCTTATTGCTGAGGGCAATCTCCTTTGTTGATTGTAGATGCAATCAGCCATAGATGCAATCAACTGACTAATGATGTACATCCATCTGCTACACACCTTCACAGTAACAATCAGGCTGGTGCTTCCTTGACCAAACAACTGGACCCTATAACCTAGCCAAGTTGACTCATGAAATTAACCATCACAGGTGGTATGTGGTGGGGGGAATGTGATGTGGCAACCAAAGCCTTTGCTACAGATGGGGGTTGAAGAGCAAAGCAGAGGATGGAAGGGACTCCAGAAGAAACTCATGAAAGGCACAGGAACTCTGCTAATGTATGCAGGGACGTATCCTCTTTTGTCCCTGTGGTTGGCTAAATAATGGTCCTCCCAAGTTCCTAAATCCCTGGAACCTGTGAATGTTACTTTATATGACAAAAGATACTTTGCAGGAGTGATTAAGTTAAAGATTTTGAGATGAGGCAGTTATCTTGGGTTACTTGGGTGAACCCTAATTGCAATCACAGAAGTCCTTATTGGAGTGAGATAGAGGAAGATCTGATGCAGAAGGCAGAAAGTGAAGTGACAATGGAAGTAGGGGGAGATTTGAAGATGCTATGCTGTTGGTTTTGAAGATAGAGGAAGGGGCCATGAGCCATGGAATGCAGCTCCAGAAGCTAGAAAAGGCCAAGAAATGGATTCTCCCCTAGAGCTTCTGGAAGGAACATTGTCCTCCTGAAATAGTGGTTTCAGCCCAGTGATTTCAGACTTCTGGCTTCCAGAAATTTAAGAGAATAAATCTGTGTTGTTTTAAGCCACCAATCTGTCATGATTTTGTTATAGTAGCCATAGGCAACGAAAGCAGATTTTGGCACCTGGAAGTGGGGTACTGCTGTAAAAACTTATCTAAAATTGTACAAATGAATTGGAATTAGGCAGTGGGCAGAGATTGGGAGAAATTTGAGGTAAGTATGATAAACAAAGCCTAGACCGACTTGCATAGGTTGTTGGCAGAAATATGGACATTAAGGACTCTGCCACTGAGGGCTCAGAAGGAGGTAAGGAACATGTTTTTGGAAACTGGAAGAAAGGAGAGTTTTGTCATAGAGTGGCAGAGAGCTTAGCTAACTTGTGCCTATAGTACAGAACTTGGGTATTTGGTTGAGGAGACTTTTGAAGCAAGAGGAAGGAGATAAATTGAGGGAAGAACTGTTAAGCAAAGGGGAACGAAACTTGATGGCTTGAGAAATTCTCAGCCTATCCAGATTATAAGAGATGATAAAATTAGGAGCTTCACTGTTAGGAAAACGTGCTCTAAAGAGAAAGACAGGGATGTGACAGGACAACCTTCTTCCAGTGCTTCAGAAGGATATTCAGGGTATTCACTCACAGTGGGCATGGGGGACTGAGTTGTACATGGCAGTTTAGACATGCTTTTGGTCTGGTGGGTGTAGATCCATTGTGAAAAAAGATCTCTTCAAGATCAACTGATCTATACTACTGGAGTCCTTGAGATCAGGTCCTGGTGGGAGTCACATCATGTTCCCCGTCTCACGAGGTAGTGAGGGGACAAGGACAGGATGCTTCCAGCCAGCCAGGCTCTGGATAGGGGTGTGACTGCTGGCTCAAAGGTCTGAATTTAAAGCACTCACAGCAACTGAGAAAGGCAGAAGGGGGAATTTTCCTTCAGGAAGAGGGGAAAGCTTCCAGGAGGAGCTCATGATGATTGTGCAGTCTCCACAGATTGCGAACGCACACACTTCAATGGGACCCAGGGCCTGGGGATAACCACGTGGGTGTGAATATAAGATTCCCCAGCACAGTTTCTCTGTGGATGCTGAGACACAAGAGCCTGGGGATAGGTGAGTATTTGTACGTTATTCTTTATAATAATAGGGTCATATGTCATAAACTGAAGCCTCTTGGACACGTGCGACACATGCTGAAGCCTACCTGCTGGCTCGCTCTTATCAGGACTCTCGTGATTTCATGAAACTCAATGGATCTATAGATCAATTTGGGGAAACCAACATCTTTAAAATGTTGTCATCCAATATATGAACATAATAATGCTTATAATGTTATTAATAATGTTAAGATTATTTAGGCGTATCTTAATTTTCCTCAGAATGTTTTGTAGTTTTCAGTGTAGAGGTTTTACATGTCTTTTTTTTAAAAACAATTTATTGAAGTTTATCATTCATACACGAACATACATAAACTATAAGTGTTCAATAAACATCATGAACTTACAAAACAAACATGCATAACATCATACAGGGCTCCCACACATCACCCCACCACAAACACCCTGCATTGTTGTAAAACATTTGTTAAAAGCATCGTCAAAGTATTTCTATGAACTATAGTCTGTAGCTTCCTCCCCTATACATTTTTTAATTTACTTTTATCCATTTTTACCCCCCGGCCCATTTTTGCTTTTTCTGTGTCCATTCACTGGGCGACTCTGTGTCCATTTCCTGCCCTCTCTTCTCATCTTTCTCCTCCTGTCTTCACTGGGATTCGGTCCTCGAAACCTCCGATGTGGGAGAGAGGCGTCCTACCGCCTGCGCCACCTTAGTTTCTGGTTTTTCTGTGCGTCTTGTCTTGGCTCTCCCTTGTGTTACTCTCCTGTTACATCATCACCTTGCTGCGTGGCTCGCGGGGCCTGGCGGCACACCTGCGCATGGGGTCTGGTGGCCCACGCACCTTCTATATTTTTATTTTTATTTTTACCAGGAGATCTCGGGGACCGAACCCAGGTTCCTCCATATGGGATACAGATGCCCAACCACCCGAGCCACATCCATCCCCCTGTTATATATCTTAAGGTTGACCAAAGATACCCAAAGTTACAGTCTTTTCCCATACAGGATGGTCATATAATAATCAAGCTTAGTTTATCATCAGAATTCCAAAAACCAGACCTAGGGAGAAAAACTAGGCCTGGGGACACATGCATGGTTTCTAATAAAGCAAATGTTCAGCCACCTTGATTATAACAAAATCAGGACAGCGAGAACATTTACAGTGCATGTCTTTTGTTAAATTTATTCCTAAGTATTTTATAATTTGATGCTATTATAAATGAAATTGTTTGGGGTTATAATTTTATTTCCTAATATTTTCTGTTAATGGATAAACATATAAATGACTTTTGCTTATAAATTTTGGATCTTGAGACCTTACTAAACTTAGTTTTAGTTTTAGTTTTTTGTTGTTGTCATCGCTGATTCTGGTCATTGTAAATGAACTCTGCCATCTGACTCCTTGACCCAGTGAGCCCCAATGAAGCTCTGGATTTCTGCTGCGCCTAAATTGCACAGAGATTGGGAAGTTACCTAGAGCAAAAAGCCACAAACTAACAAATCTCACCATGGTAGATTCCTATCCAATTTCTGTCAGCTTTTGGTCATTCTTCAGTGCCTTCTAATCATTGTTTTCATAAAACAGCATTTTCCATATATTGTGGGAGGGTTTGTCCAACCAAACTGCTCTGTTATTACTGGCTATTATTTTTAAATTGATTCAAAATATTGGAAATTATTCATTGAGAATCTGAGAATTACCCAAATGCTTATGTCTGGAAAATGACAAAGGACAAAGTAAACCCTAATTTATGTATATAGCCACCAGGTGCTTTTCCTTGATGGTGGCTGCTGACAATTCTGCCCCTATTGGCAAAGTGCTGTAGGACAAAGCAATCTAAGGCATGTGGCAGTGCAATAAGTCTTGATTGGTGAGCAGTGAGTACCCCGCATCTAATCCCTTGGCACTGCCAGCTAGCAGCAGGCTGAGAGCCTTAGTTCTTAGCACCAATGAGGAAGATTTGTATGTCAGGTGGACAGCAGCATGGCCTGTGAGCAGATGCTGTGTGTTATCCAGAAACAGAGTGTCTGCAGGCAGGTGGGAAGAAAAGTGTTTTTAAGAACATACAATTTCAAGCACGAAACAAGTGGTTAACCAGGCTTATGCTTGGCAAGGGGATGAGAGAGGGAAGGTGAGTGATAGGAAAAGAGAAAAGAGAAAGTATCTCTATATACCTATGGCTTTTCATATCCAAATTCCCTAAGGTAATTTCTACAGTTATTCCCCTTTATAAATTAGGATTGAGGCTTAGCGAGGTAACCGGTTTAAATAACTCCAGTATGCTTCACATACCATTAGGACAACGGTTATAACTTTTTAGAAGTTAGAGGTCAAGTTGCTAAATCCTTTGTCTTTGATGGTTACTGAAGTCATGCACGAGATACTGAGAAGGTGCCTTTGTTTAAAACCTCTAACTCTGCTCATATTATATACACATAATATATTCATCCATCCATCTTCCAGTCAGCTAATTACAGTTTTAAGTGGGTTAAAAAGCTACTCTCAAAAAAATAAGATCTATTCCTGGGAGGCTTATATATCAGTCCTGCACATCATTGTATTAATTATTTTACTTATACGGCTTTCTTCCTAATACCTTTCTCAGAGTGTCAAGGAAGAGAGAGAACTTGGAGCTAGGGGCACTTGGCAAAGACTCTGGGGGAAGCAGAATGGGGGCTTTGGGCACCAGAGTATATCACGGATTTTGGAGGGCAGAAAGAGGGAAGATGTCAGTTGCCAAGAAGATGCTAATGGTATGCTCTGCCTCCTTGGAATTTTTCTAGAATCTTTGTGGTGGCAACTCTCACCATCATGACCACTGCTGAAAATCTTGCATATACTGCTGCCATGGAGAATGAGTTCTTCTTCACTGATCCTTCTTCCCCACCAAGCTGGCCTCATTGGGTTGACTCATGAAAAAGAATGGGCATCATGTTTACCAACATATGGACCACAGGCTTAACTGAGGGCTCTTTTGTTGTTCCACACAAAGCCCATCATATCAGGCAACAGATTAAATAACCCAAAACAAAAAGAACCACTGAGAGGTAGGTCCAATCTCTGGCATACGGGCACTAAAGAACTAGGTTTTTACTTTTTATTTATTTATTTTTTACGAGGCACCGGGAATTGAACCCGGGACCTTATCCGTGGGAAGCAAGTATTCAACCACTGAGCTACACCCACTCCCCTTGGTTTTGATTTTTAATCTACTGTGAAATTTGAACGTGTTTCCTTGTTAGCTTTGCTCCTTGGGGAAACTCATAGCCAAACTCAGAAGTTCAAGAATTGCTGGCAGACATTTCTGCATACTGATTTTACTCTTGTCTTTAGCTCACTGTTCCACCCGTATTTTCCCTCTGCCCTATCTCTGTCTGTTTGTTTTTGGTGAGATATGTTGTGTGTGTTTGTATAAAGACAACTCGAATTGGAGAGTAATGTGGGAAACAAATAAGGCCTCTTTAGATTGTCTTTTAATAGCCTGAGTCTGCATCTTTATTTGGCAAGAAATGGAACTGTTTGGTATCCTTTGTCAAATGAGTTATGGAGTAGGCCATGATCCTTGCTTTTAAATAGGAAAACAATTTTTAAATGTACCCCATGATCTCCTGCTCATCTCCAAGCTGAGTCTTCTTTGGTATTTTGGATTCCTTCCTATCCTGCCCAAATTCCTCTACCAACCTTTCCTGATTCTAATTTAATATCTCTCTCCAAGCTTACAAAGGGTGTCAACTAGCTTCTCTTTAACTTTATGAAGGTTAAACTTTGAGAAAATAAGTAAAAAATTGCAATAACATCATGCTTTGATTTGCTAAAATAATGACAGTTTTGTCCTGAAGAGTGATTTCATTAAAAAGTGGGCTTACATGGTTCATGCCTCAGACCATGTACTTTTCTCATTTCTTAATAAATTCTTTACTCCCTTGCCTTAAAAAAAAAAAAAAAAGTGGGCTTACTTTGGTCAGGTTGTGGAATTCCTAGCCCTGAGGGCTTAAACAATTTGCAAAGACAACTTCCATAAATGATGTAGGCATAAATCTCTTGCTAATGTCCTCATAAAAATCATTTTTCTGACCTACCATCAATCAACATATATTTATCAAGTATTTATTGTGTTCAAGGTATTATTCTCATCACTTGGGGGATTTCAAAGATAAGTAATCCCAGTTCTTGCCCCACAAGGGCCTACAATGTAATGGGGTTGGGAGGCAGTGTATGGGGGAGGCAGACAGAAATATCACATATTGCAAGATGAGATAAGAGGAACAAACACTATGGGTCTGCAGAAGAGAAGAGGGTGTGCCTGGTTTGGGAGCTGAGGTGGGGGCTGGCTTCATGGAAGGAGCAGCATTCAAGAAGGTTGTCATTTTTATATGGAGAACAGCTTAAAAGGACCAAGGAGGCCTGTTGCGGCCTGCCGTGGAGATCTTTGAATTCAGGGCAGAGGGTTTTGTTCTCAGTTTTGCAGTATGTGGGAGCCACTAAAGGATTTGCAGCTGGAGGGGGGCAGGGGTTATCTTAATCTGACGGCAAAGAAAATTGTATTTCCATTCTACTTAGCCATTCATACCTCCGGATTAGGACTTGAGATGGCTTACGATAAACCCACAAAACTATTTTGTAAAAAGGAAGTGGAATGAAAAGTACAAGTCCCAACTTAGACTCCTGCAAACTGATAACGAACCAGTCTATTCTTGAGCTATCATGGCCTTGTTTTGATTCTACAAGGTACATAAATAACTTGAGTCATGGAGAGAAGTAACCCAGGAGCCAAATAGCATGTTTGGGAGGACAGTTCCCCTTAGTTAAGCAATGTGACATTTTAACCTCCCTGCTTTCATGTGGAATTGCCTGGGTCCACCTCCAAAAAGAGCGCTGACATTTTAATAGTATTTGTTACACAACACGCTTCCTTTTATTTTACTGAGTTTTCTCTCTGACTTGCAGCTTTCCTGACACTACCAAATTCCCTGTCAGGAATAGCCCTTAAAGTAAATTGTGCCCTTGACTTCTCCAGTGCCTGAAGTTAAGGAAGTAATATGTTCCTAATTTCTCTTTTGGGTTCTTATCCTCGAGTCAAATCCTTTGCTCTAGTTATATTATTGATGCTGCATTTTATGACCCAAAATGCGTACCATGGCACTGCTATAAAATAATGCCTCTATTAACAAGAAAGATGATTTCAATGACACATTTCCTTGGCAGAAATGTTATTAGTAGAGGTAAAGAAAATAATATAGGCATGGAAGTGAGGTAAGGCCAGCAAGTTTGGTACAAAGATCATTAAATACCGTAGAAAACACTGTCACTTGTATGATATTGTATGTGTTTAGGAGTCCCAGGGGCAAAGACAGGACAAGGCAGGGGCCAATTTAAGGATACAGAAAGGAGGTGGATCTGTGTTTAGGTAGGAAAGTGAATACCAAAGGCTTGCAAAAATCCGCTTAGGGGAAACACTTAGGGGAAACAATGTAGCTCAAGCGGCTGAGCGCCTGCTTCCCACACACAAGGTCCCAGGTTTGTACCTAAAAAAAAAAAAAATCAGCTTCAGTTCCTCCTCCCACTGACTCTTTTGGGACCAGCCCTCTAGCCTGCTGGGCCAGCCTTGCTGGAGGAAGGAGGAGGCTATTTGTCTTCTGGCTTGCTACCCCAAGGTTCCCTAAGGGCTAAAAGATCAGCCACACAGGCCTGGACAATTCCAGGAACACTAACTGACCCAGGGTCCTTGCCCTGAAAACGGAAAATTTCCACCCCTCCTTACCGAGACCAAAAACTCATTTAAGGAGAGAAAAACTCTTTCATTCCACTTAATGGTAAAAGGCTTAAAACACAAAAGGCTGGCTGCAATAAGGCTTTTTTGTGAATAAGCTGATTACCTTATCCTTCCCTGGCTAAAGGGACCTGGAGACTCTCCGGGTAGGAAGGGGATATCAAATGAGGTAGGAAGGAGGGTTTAGAACATGGGGAGTGTGTGACAGAGAGGAGTCCAGAAAGCCTCACGACTTTGGGGGGTTCCCCATTCACCTTCGGGGGACCCAGGGCAGAACAGGCTGTGCCCTAGGGCTTTAGGGCCTAAGGAAGGCAATTTCTGGGTCACACGACTCTCTTTATTTTAATGCCAATGAGTCACTGCATAAATGATCTTTATCCCAGGAGAGTCTTTAATTGAGGTAAGATGAAATTTTTTGTTTATTACAATGACTTATTGACCCAATCAGGGAGTGGTATTTCAATCATTGGGACATTAATAAACAGACTCAGAAAAATAAAAAACTGGGCTCCCCCCCGCCCAGGCTGCTAGGTAGGAAAAGGAGCAGGATCAAGATGAGAACCGTCAGGGGCCCTCCAGCAGGCCCTGCTTGGCTCGCAAAGGACACGGCTTCCCTTTACTCACCCGTGTTCCTGCCTCAGAGCATCGCGAACTTACTAGATGTCAGGCTGGAGGGGGCTGAGTACGTCCCAGAAAATGCCTCCTTTACCATCACTGCATCTCTGTGAGGTGTGTATTATCCTCCTCCTGAGGCAGTGGTCAGGGCCCTTGCCTGAAGCCAGCCCACGGCTAAGCACAAAGCTGGGGTGAAGCCTACCCCCCCCAACCATGGGGTTTAGGATGCCAGGCATCCCCCTGTTGCCCCAGGGCCTGGGGGCAGCGCCTGGGGAAGTCCAGCTCACACATCCGGCCCTCGAGAAATTGAGGGCACAGGCACAGACCTAACTATCCACAGAATGATCTTCGGGGCTAATAAATGATTGAGATTAAGCGGGATGAAGAGAGGGCCTTCCTGTCCTGCCCTTCTGCCCATCCATGGGCAGCTCAAATGGATCATGGCTCTTGTAAGAAGAAAATCCTCTTGACCTGGAGCTTTACTCAGACACTCTAGCATGATGACTCTCCTCCCTCTTCTAGAAGCCTGGAAGCCTCCCAGAGTCTGTCATATTTTCTCTTTCAATATGTGTGAAGCAAATGACTGCCTATAATTGTCAGAATGGAATCTTAACACAAATCTTACAGCTCACTACTAATGCCGCGTGGTCTCCATTCCATTTTCTTTTTCTTTTCTTTTTTTTTAATTAATGGCTTTATTAGTATACAATATATATACTGCAAAGTTCACCCTTTAAAGTGTACAATTCAATTGTATTTGTTATCCTCACAAGGTGTGGGGACCAGCAGCAGCCCCACCTCGGAGCTTGGTTCAAATGCAGAGTCCCAGGGCCCACCCCAGGCCTCTTGAATAGAAACGGGAGGTAAGGTCCTGGGATTATGATGCAGCTACAGTCAGAGAGCCATTGCTTTCAGAGACTATTCATGACAGATTAACTAATGCTCTATATAAATCCTCATGCTGATAGAGTCAGACCCCGTGCCAAAGTCTTTACTATTTTTGCACACCTTTATGGATAAACCTAAGAAGCCCTGTGAGCTAGTAGACCTGCATTCTCTCCCAATCACTCCTATAAGCTGGGATTTTCCCTTGTCTAAACCTACCTGACCTCCATTCCTTAGGGCCCTGATTTCTGAGACCAGCTTACTGGTTAAAGTTTTGTCCCTCAAGTAACATGCTATTCAACACTTTTTTTTTAATGAGCTCACAACCTTCTCCCTAGTCTGACAGGAGCACAGGGGGATTGGGATTATTGAAGAGCAAATGGATACAGAAAAAAATTTAATATGCAGTTTCTGGTATTCCAAGTAAAATTTGCAGCAAAACAGCAGACTTGAAAGCCAGGCATTAAAAAAGAATCCCTCTGGCCCTTTGGAATGGTGGGAGGTGGAAGCTGGACTGTCGGCTCTGGGTCCTACTGACAGCTCTCTGGGCCTTGCCCTAAGAGGAGGCGCGTCAGAGCCATTGAAAGAAACTGGGAATGGAAGGACTGTGTTCCCAGTTCCATCTGGGCTCTTGGAGAGAGCTGCTGTACAGGTCAAAAGGGGACAGCCCTGTGTGATTAGGAGGTAGAATGGCACAGTGGGGTGGGGTGGGGGGTCTAGTTAGCACTCTTGAGCATCACTTGGCCCCTACCAGCCAGGAGATTTGCCAGGGGCCCCAGTGTGCCCGAGGGAAAAATGATCCTGCAGGCAAGGCTGTGCGGCAGGACCCTGAGGGAGAGTGTGGCAGGGACTCAGAGGTCCCTGACCGAGAGGAGGCAAGCGATGACAGGGAGAGGCAAGCTGAGAGGCCGGGCCTACAGGGAGGGTCAGTGGCCCCCCCAAATGGGCTAAGAAAGAACACACCAGGAGTTCACAAGCAGTGAGACCAGTAGAACACCAAACGGCTGTGAAAGGCTAAATTGTGAGCCCCCAAAAGATATGCTGCCGTCCTAACCCCAGTACCTATGAATGTGACCATATTTGAAACTAATGTCTTTGCAGATGTAATGAGTTAAAATGAGGTCCTACTGGATTAGCCTGGGCTCTAACCCAATGACTAGAGTCCTCATAAGGAGAGGGCGATTTGGAGACCCAGAGGCACAGGCACGCAAGGGAAAAGGCCACGTGGAAACAAAAGCGGAGACTGGAGGGCTGCAGGTACAAGCCAAGGAAGGCCGAGGATGCCGGCAAACACCAGGAGCAAGGAAGAGGCAAGGGCAGGTTCTTACCTAGAGCCCTTAGGGGGAGCCAACACGTTGATTTCAAGCTTCTAGCCTCCAGACCTGGGGTACAAAACATTTCTGTTGCTTTAAGCCACCCAGTTTGTGGTAGTTATGGCAGCCCACCATAGCTTGGGGGTCAGGGAGAGTGTTCACACACGGACCTGCCTGAGGCCAGGGTGTCCTTCACATCCCCCAACTGCTGGACGTCCTGTAAAGCACCCCCTGTCCCTGAACACAAGATGCTTTCTGAGAGAAGAGCCGGGACTGGATGAAACCACGAGCTGACGGAAGCCCACAGGCACGGTATTGGAGTCAGTGCCCCTGCTTCAGTCTTGAAAAACCTGGACCAGCCTCAACCTAGCTTCTGTTTGCCAAAACCCAGTGGGCAGGGGCCTGAGGAGGACTGTGAGTTCAGTGACAGTCATTTTCTTTGCAATGTGAGTGCAGTGAGCACATCAGAAGTCCTACTAACTCCTGTAATTGCTCCCTGGGCAGCCCCCAGGCTAAACTTGGCATCCTCGTCATGTTTATTTTCCATGAACGCCATCGCCTGCCTCTCTTAGGGGATCCCCAGCTGACATCAGTGGCACTGTCCGGGTTGCCAGGCCTTCAGGATCAGGGTGGAGGCCAAACTCTCTCAGGTTCCTTATGTTCCTCCCTTACCAGGTTATATTTTCTACGGGTGGTCTCACCTTGAGGCACCAGAGCCCCTCTGTTTACACACCACTAGCTTTCTAGAGGGCTAAGGTGAGGGTGTGGAGTAACTCAGGTTGCCAGGCAATTGTAAGAGACACAAAAAAATCAAGAAGTCCAGACCTGGGGGTTGGGGGTGCAGAGCTCAATAGTTCCCTTGAACAAACCAGGAAATGGAGACTAATCAAATAGTGAAACCAAGACTTGAGCCCGTGTCTGGGGGCTCCTGGTCTTTGGCATCCCTCCCCTGGGGGGTAGGTTATGGCATAGGAGGAGAGGAAAGCTGCCAGGAAGGCTGCCTCCTGGAGACTAAGGCAATTCACCTTTCATTTTCCTTCAGGTCAGACTTAAGGGTGAGGAGCACTTACAGGTCTGTTCTTTTTTTTTTTTTAAATCAAAATTTCAACTTTAAAGTTAATAATTATAATTAACCTTTTCCACTGTTTGGAATCATCCTAGTCCCTGTGCTTTGTCTTGCCCCAACGACAAATCATACTGTCGGCCTATTGATCTGCTGTCAGTCAAACCTTTTGAAGCCTATTAAATCACACCAGATCCACTGGGTTTTTTTACCAAGTCAGCATTTCAGACAAACATTGTTGCTCCTTATTGTCTACCAACTTTGGAGACGGGGGAAGAGTGCTATGTGTGGAGGTTACGACAGTAAAGCTGACCCTATTAAAGGCTCCAACTAAATTTAGCCCTTCCAGCTGGCTGGTATTCCAGCCACTAAGTGTGGGCTTGCCCAGCTGTATTTTAAGCTGAGCCCCAAATTTCCCTCTTTGTGGTTTTGTTGTGTTTTGCAGAATTTTGGTTTAGCTATCAAAAATATAAAGGGTTTTCTTGTGGGCTTTTAGCTAGGTAAATTCAGTGAGAAAGAGTGGGAATTTGTGTTTTGAAGTGCCAGGTCCAGCTAGTGAGGGACATTCTCTGGCCACCAAGTTAATTGTCTGAGACCAAAGAAGGAGGATGCTAGTATCATTAATTTGCACATTCAGAAAGCTTACTTTTAAGAGGCACTTTCAAATTTTTCAAAATCCTATGCTGAAGCACAAAATAGTACACATAGTATACTACCACTTGTTTTGAAAAAAAAAAAAATAGGAAAGATATGCTTGTAAATGCAAAGCATATTTCTGGAAACATACATAAGGAACTGGTAATGGTGGTTGCCTCTGGAGTTGAAAACTGAGGGACTGGAGGCCAGAGATGTCATGTTTGAATGCATAGTCTGTACATCCATTACTTTCAGTTTTTATGCTTTATAAATGCATTCTTGGGTAATGCATTCTGTAAGTTGACATGTAAAACCATGGCTTCATAATTTCGTTATTGCCATGAATTGCCATTACTGTAACATAGCACCCCCTAACACCCTCCAACTCAGAAACTCTGGGGAAGAGCAAGCAAAAAGTCACAAATGTGTAACAAGGTATATGTGGCTTCACAATACACACGTATGCACACACTTCATATTTTTGTCAGTGCATGGTTGCACAAATGTAGATTTTAAAAATAGGGTACTAAATAAAAAGACTGGAAAAAATATGCCAAAATGTTGATGGTACTTAGTTTCCCATGGTGTGAATATGGATAATTGCTATTTTTTCCCTGTATTTGTGTGCATTTAAGACATTGCAACACAGTTTTCACTTAACAGTAAGTCCTAACCCTGTTTTTAAAAAGCAATGTCTTATATAGGAAGACTGTAAAGAAATCCACAAAGCAGCAAGTCTCTCAGTGCTATTATTCAGTATCTTATAAGAAGCATCTGGATTTTTAAATTTTTTCATTTTTATCTGACATCATTCAGGAATGACTCATATTTGCTAATATCTCAGCCTTAAATCAGTTCATTTCAGTTCAACAAATGGTTACTGAACACATATTATGGGCTGGACAGTGGACTGGGTGCTAGAACTACCAAGATGAATGAGATACAAAGTAGCTCTATTTGTGTATTTATCCTTTCTCTAAGAATTTTCTGAAGCCGGAAAACATTTACATTGACTCTAAGTTTTAATAAAATATTTCTCAGTCATCAGAGATACATGCAACCAAGGGCCTAGGTTCTCCTGAAGTCTTCCCACTCAGGACTCTTTCAGGCACGATCCTTACTCGAAGAAAGGAAGCCGGACACGACAGTCTTCAAAGGCCATCGGAATTTTCTCTTCTTTTGGCCTAGCCCTATCCAGGAGCGCCGTAGCAAGACCAGGTGGTTACCACGGCAGAGAAAAGGCATCAGTTAGTCTAAGAAATTGAGATTCTCATTTTCTTAACAAACCAGTGATAGTCTCTTCCATTTACTTCAGCATTTTAACCTCCTCGACCAGTGGTGAACTCGCAGTCAGTGTGTTGACTACGTCTATAACTTACTCTAAGCTATGCCTGGTGTGGGGCTAAACGCCAAAAGGAGCTTGATAAACAGCTGGCTGAGGTAGAGGATGAGGCTGGTGAGGGCGCAGGTCTCTGCACTAGAGAAAGGGGTTGGTTAGAGCCATTGGAATCACCAAGAAGTGTTGGAGCAGGGATCCTGCGGCTTCAGGTAGGTGTCCTAGCTCCACAGGAAGAGCTTCCATTTTGCAATATCCCCAGTGAGGCCTTCTGGAAGCCCTGTCAGAACCTGACCCTACATCACGGCGGTTCACCGACCTCCCCAGAGCCAGGCCTACACCAGAACACCCAGACTTCCTTTGGACTGGTTGCTGGAGTAGGAATATGGAAAGAGGAAGTGGGAAAATGACTGGGTCACTTGGGTAATTTTCTAACCAGCACTATACAGACTCTTCGCTTTGACTTTTTAATACATACCACCCTGGGCCAATCCCTCCATCCATTTTGATATGATTGAAGATCGGTGCCAGCTGTTGCTGGAGCAAATCACTTAACCATCAATTAGCTCCACAGCAAATCCACTCTTTCTAATCTGTGTGGACCCTCAGAGCTGTTCAGGAACCTCTCATGGACTCCCTCTCTTCTTCACTACCTTTTTTCTTTTCCTCTTCACATCTTCCATCTCAGCCCTTTCTCTCTCAAAAGAGGACCCCATCTCCCTCTTCACTAGGAAAAGGGCCCTCTGCTCTATTTCATCTCCCTTAGTTTCTCAAAACCTGTCATTTCATCCATTTCTCCTGGTGGTAGACAGACGCTAAGATGACACCCAATTATCCCTGTCTCCTGGTATTCATGCTTTTTTTTTTTTTTTTTTTTTTTTGCAGTACTGGGGACCAGGGATTGAACTTGGGACCTTGTATGTAGAAAGCCGGCGCTCAACCATTGAGCCACATCGGCTTTCCTGAGTTGGTTTTTTTGCTTGTTGTTTGTTTTTAGTTTTTTTTTCAGGAGGCATTGGGAACCGAACCCAAGATCTCCCATGTGGGAGGTGGGAGCTCAACCACTTGAGCCACATCTGCTCCCTATTCATGCTTCTGTGGAATCTCCTTCCCTTGAGAGTGGACAGGACCTGTGTTTAGCTTCTAACCAATAGAATATGGCGGAGGTGCCATGATTGTGTTACCTAAGATTATAACTTCCATCTTGCTAGCAGACTCTCTCTGTTGACTTCCTCCCTTGCTGGTTTTGATGGAGGAGCCTACCATACAGAGTCCCATGGGGCAGGACCTGAGGCTGGCCTCCAGCTTTCTGTTAGCATACAAACCATTGTGTTTTCTCCCATCTTAACGAAAGAGGAAGGAAGGAAGGAAGGAAGGAAGGAAGGGAGGGAGGGAGGGAGGGAGGGAGGGAGGGAAAGAAAAAGCCCAGCAGGGAACTGAGGCCTTTCCTCTAACAGCCAACAAGGAACTGAATCCTACCAACAACCATGTGAGCTTGGGAGGGGATCCTTCGCTAATCAAGTGTCAGATGAGACCCCAGCCCTGGCCAACACCTTGATTCCAGCCTTGTGAGAAACATCGACACAGAGGACCTGCCAGGCCAGGCCCATAGTCCTACTCCACAGAAACTGGCATAATAAATGGGTGTTGCTTGAAGTTGCCAAGTTTGTGGTAATTTGTTACACAGTGATAGAGAATTAATGCACTACTTATTCCTGCCCTTCTCAAAATAATAAATGCCTCCCTGATTCCTTTCCAATTCCCAACCGTTCATGTCTGCTCTCGATCCCATTCCTTCCTCCTCCTTTCAGGTTTTTCCTCCAGCTTTTGAGTTATGTAAATCTACCTCTCTACCCATGCTAAACCCACAGTGGAGATTAACACACAGCCTGCTGAACATTTCACTTGAATTCATGGCCACTGAACTTGGGGGCCTCGAAGGCTGGACGGACACTCCTCATGTGTTTCCTAGTCTATCCACCCTCTCTCCTGAGTCATGAGTTCACACATTTTTTCTCTCTCCCCAAACCTCCAACCCCTCATCCTCTCTCTCAGCTGATGACTTTGCTTCCTATTTCCCAGAGAAAAGAGAAGCAATCAGAAGAGAACATCCACACTTAACAGTACCACCGCCACCTCTGCTAATTTACCTGCACCTGTGTCCCTACACTCTGCCTCCCTCCTGTTTCTCTGCTCTGTGGACTCTGATCTTATCTAAGGCCAATCTATCTGTGCAATTGTTCCTACTTCCTTTCACCTATCCAAGGTTATACACCAGGAAGTCCCCCTTTATTTCTCCTGCATCATTAATTTGTTCCTCTCTGATGGATTCTTTCCATCAGCATACAAACCACTTTGTTTTCTCCCATCTGAAAGAAAGAAGAAAGAAAGAAAGAAAGAGAGAAAGAGAGAAAGAGAGAAAGAGAGAGAGAGAAAGAGAGAGAGAGAGAGAGAGAGAGAAAGACCTTCTCAGACTCACATCTCTCTCTAGCTACCACTCCATTTTCTTACTCTCCTTTACAGCAAATTCCTCCAAAGAGATGTTTACGCTCACTATCCCTGGTTCCTCTCTTGTGATTCTCTTTTGAATCTCCTTCAGTCAGGCCCTCCACTGAAACTGCTTGTGGGAGTTTGGGGCTTTTTATGGACCCCAGAAAATCATGTCCGTGGGCTAGTCCATTCTTGTGGGTGTAACCTATTGTAAATTGGACCTTCTTTTGATTAGGTTTCTTCGTAGAGCATGACCCAGGGTGGGTCTTAATCCTCTTA
The DNA here is from genome assembly GCA_026826555.1 of Tolypeutes matacus. Classification (NCBI taxonomy): domain Eukaryota; kingdom Metazoa; phylum Chordata; class Mammalia; order Cingulata; family Chlamyphoridae; genus Tolypeutes; species Tolypeutes matacus. Next base: position 9,298,410 of record JAKSZT010053792.1, read on the forward strand.
CTGGAGTCCTTTATGAACAGGATGAATAGAGAGACACACACACAGAGAAACTCACAGAAGCACAAAGAAAAAAAGCCACAGGAGAGAAAGTCAGAAGAAGCCAGAAGCTGAAGGCAACAAAACTTGGAAGAGAAGGAAGAGACTAGTAGACAATGCCATGTACCTTGCCAAGTGACAAAGGAGTCCAGGATTGCCAGCAGCCAGTCTCTGGAGAGAAAGCACCACCTGATGATCCTCTGATTTGGACATTTTTCTAACCTTGAAAGTGTAAGCTTGTAACCTAATAAATCCCCATTGTAAAAGCCAACCCATTTCTGGTATATTGTATTTCGGCAACCTACCAAACTAAAACCTGCTCTTGACAGGACACCAGTGACCTCCACCTTGCTAAATCCAATGGTCATTTCTCAGTTCTTATCTCACCTTGACCTATCAGTAGCACTTCCCCCTCCTTAAAACACTTTCTTCACTTGTCTTCGGGACCCTGCTCACCTCTGGTTCTCCTCCTCCCTCACCTGTGCTCATTCATTCTCCTTTGCTATTGCTCTTTTCCTCTCCAGCCTCCAATGTTGGAGGGCCCCAGGGCTCAGCCTCCAGTTGCCTTTTCTCTTGGCACTTACCCCTTACTTCCTTTCTCACAACTTACATACTGTGATGCTGAGAATGCTCAAATGTATGTGTCCAGCTGGACCGTTCCTCTGAAGCCCAGGCTCACATCCCCAACCACCTACTCAGCATCTCCACTTGGACATCTAAGGTCATCTAAAGAGAGCATGCCTAAAACTCAACTCCTGACTTTCTACCCCAAACTGCTCTTTACAGTGCTAATGCCAAAATCCATGGGGTTGTCCTTGGTTCCTCTCTTTCTCTTATATGCCACATAAAACCCATGAGCAAACTGTGCTGGCTGTGCTCTCAGCGTGCACCCAGGATCCACTCAGTTCATCTCCTCTGCAGCTCCCGCACCAGCCCAAGCGGCCTGTCAGCTAGTTCTGCAATAGCTTCCTTGCTGTTCTCTCACTTCTACCCTTGCCCCTGATCAAGCCATGAGCAACATAATAACCAGACAGATAATTTTAAACCGTAAATCAGATTATGTTACTCCTCTAATCAAAATTCAGGTGCTCCCCATCTCATTTAGAATAAAATCCAAAGTCCCTTCAAATGCTCACAGGCGAGGCCTTAAATGATCTATAAACCCCTCACTCCTCTTCTCCATTACCTCTCTGAATTCTCCCACCACTGACACCCTTACTTATTCTTCTCCAGCCATAATAACTTCCTTGTTATTCCTCTCAACACAAGCATGTTTGCACCTCAAGTCCCTGCCCTTTCTAATCCCTCTGCTTGGATTGTCTCCCCCAGCACTCCCAGGTATCTTGCACCTCCTTAAAGTCTATGCTCACATGTCATGGCCTCAGCAAGGCCTACCCTGACTTACCCTGCTGAAAATTGCAGCCCCTCCCTCCATCCAGGGGTCCCTTTCCCCTTTCCTCCTTTTATTTTTCTCTCTATCACTACATGATACCCTATTCATTTTACTTATTTATTCCATTATTGGTTATTGTCTGCTCCCACTGCAAAACATAAACTGCTTAAGGGCAGAGATATTTGATTTTATTGTTCAGCCCTGGCACGTGGTAGGTGCTCAGTCAATAACTGTGGACTGAATGTTGTTGAAAAAGACTTGGTCTTAGGGAGATGATTGGGGGTGGTGAGCCAGGGGGCTCATGATCCCACTCTATACCCACAGATTTGACTAATCTATTGGATGTACCCAAAGCTCTGTCTCTTAGCTCCAAATCCATGTTTCTAGCTGCCTGATTAATGTATCTATATCATATTCTGAGTTTATATCCCATGTACTGCTTTCTTGTATTTTTTATCTCAGTAAATGACCTAGCATTCAGGCAGTCGTCCAGACTAGAAACTTTGATGAATCACATTTGTGTAAATGTGTACTGAGCATCTATTTCACTACCATCCAGCAGGCCAGACACTAGTAGCACAGGGCAATGCGTATAGCCCTTTCCTGCAAGTAGCTAAGTTTGGTGCGGTAAGTATTGCGATAGAGGAATGTACAAGGTGCTATGGTTTATTTTTCCAAAGTGAAAATATCTATTTTTATGATTTAAAAAAAAAATTATGCTCTTTATAAACAAGCAGAGTAAAGAAATAAATAAAATGGAAAATGAAAGTCACCTGTGACCTCACCGTCAAGAGAACACTGCTGTTAATAGGTTGGTCTATATTCCTCCAGACGATTTTCTATGCATATTTAAAGCTAGCAAACACTGAATTCTTATTATACATTAGATCTCATGCAATGCACTTTAAGATGGACTCATTTTAGCCTCAAAATAAACCTCTGAGGTAGATATTATTATTATTATTATCCCTAATTTGTAAACATGAAAACTGAGATTTAAAAGGGTCACATAAGAGTCCCCAGGTTGAAAGAGGTGGGTCAGTCAGTCCAACCTCAGTTATGCTGTAGTAACAAACATATTCAAAATCTCAGTGGCTTACAACAGCAAAGGTTTAGTTCCTGCTCATGCAAAGGAATCACCTGTGGCTCTGATCCATGTTGTCTTTATTTTAGGACCCACACAGGCTCAGAGCAGTCTCTATCTGGGACACAAGGAAAATGAGAACATGGTAGAAGCAAATGATGGCTCTTAAAGCGTCTACTCAGAAGGGACATACATCACTTCTCCTCACATTTCATTAACGAAATGTGAGGCTGGTATCCATGGACAGGAAAGAACAATATCTCCCCACCCCCACCTCTGCCACAGTAAATATTTTCAGCATAAATTCAACCCACTGAAAGTAGTGAGCTGGAATTTTAACCCAGACTGTCTTTAGAATTTAAAAGCTTGACTATAATGCCTATGTATTTTTTAACTGTAAAAGGAATTCTATACCTAATGCTAAGTAACCACATTTTTCGTGTACTTTATACGGTACTCGGTGCTCTATTTGTTCATGTAGCCTTAGAGTACTAAGGTCACAGAGTTTCACACGGTATACTCATGCTTCTTGGGCCCCATCCCCCATCCGCCTGTTGAAATCCTTTTCATTCCTCAAGGCGCAGTTCAGAGGCCTCAGCCCCTGGCATGGAAGATTGCTTCTTCCTCACTCCTGTTACATTTGGTTGACTTCACTTTTGTCACGTGCAGACCTTATCTGGGAGTTATTTGTGTACATGTCTGTTTCTTTCACTAGATTTTGAGCACCCTGAAACAGGAATCCTATCTACCTATCCATGACAGATCTCCCCGCTGCCCCCTCTACATCCAGGTTACTAAATGAGCAGGAGTTCATCTTTAAGAACTGAGCTATTAGAACAAGGCTGGGGGCTGGGCAGGAACTAATGCTTCCCACAGCTACCCCAACCCCAAAAACACCCTGAGGATTGAAAGCTCCCTTTCTTACACCCAAAGTGTTTACTTTTTAAGAGTGGTAAGTAAACACGGCTTCCTCATCTGCATCACAACCCAGGAGCAACACACTTTGAAAGAAAGTCCTTCCTTGACGCCAAGGCACAACCATCTGGAAGGAGAGCGACCCCCCTAAGAGGATCAGCGGCAGGAACCAGGCTGCCTGGCGCTGGGGCAGGCTTGCCAGGAAATGGGCATGTGCTTTTATTACTTACTCGCCTATTAACCATCATCAGTGTTGTCCTCTCCGTCTAATTTTTTTTTTTTTTTTTTTTTTGAACACCTGTGTCTGTGGCACTGCATGGCCTCTCGCCTGAGCGATTCCAAGGACAAATGTTGCATCCTCTTGTCCCCAAGCCAGCTTTGTCTACAGGAGGTGCTTTGGAAAAGTATGTGTGGCAGGGCCAACAACAACCAAAGCCGGCGCAGGTGTCGCGAGGCGTGTGTGGGGTGTGTGCAGGTGAACTGGCCGGTCCTCACTGGGAAGAAGGTGCTCTCAGGGGCCTCGCCTTCCTCCCTCATGCCCCCCTCCCTGGTCCCTCAGGAGCACAGCCAGGTTTCCGCTCTCACCCCGCCATCGGCCAGGGAGGCACCTGCGCCTCAGGGCACTGAGCCCGCACCCGACCCGCCGCGGGGATTAAGGCCAGGGTGTGCAACCAGCTCTCTGTGGCCGCAGGGACCGTTATCAACACTCACCACGCGGCTTCCTTCGCGTATCCTGTGCCAAGGCTGTGTCAAGCCCATCTTACACTTTTCAAAGTGTCTTTCGCATCATTTCCTGAGCCTGAACATTTGCTCATGCTGCAAAAACGGTGTCCAAGCTGAGGACTCTTTTTTGCAAGTTTCATTCAGCCCAGGGTTATAGGGACCACGGACGTCCAAAGGCGGGAGCAGACGCTCTCTCTTGCTGGCCTGAGAGAGACTGCCCAGCTTTGATCAGAAACCCCGGCAATTTGCAAACCAGAGCAGATCTGTGTTTTTTATCTAAGGAAAGGCCTGCTCTTCTAATAATAATTTTTTTTTAATCTTGTAAGATTTAAATGACTTAGCTTAGCATCAGGTGATTTCCTGCAGCCACTCCTCCTCACCCCACCCGGGGGGGAAGAGCAGCACCAGGTGCTCTGAGTTTGGCTCAGCGCACAGGCAGCGGGAGCGCTGTGCCCGGCTCGGCTCAGCCCAGCGCAGCCTGCTGTAAATAACGCGGCCGGACGAGATTTCTCCTTTCCTCTTGCCTTTCGCCTAACCCTTTCAGCCACGCTGGCTGACATCATCCTGGTTGGATTTAAATAGCTAACTGAGCCATGTTCTCCTGGATACAAACCTCCCGATTGGCCACCGCACCAGCTAGCCTCTCTCTACTGAAAGGCAGCCGGGAGGGCTTTGGGGCCAATGGCTGCCGGAGCTCAGCTGTTGCTGGAGACCAATGGGTTTCCTGTCACTAAGGGAGGGAAAACATAGAGGCACAACAGGTCTGTCGTGCACTTTTGGCGATGCTTGCATGCCTGGGCAAGGAACTGTGCTGTGCTAATCTTACTGTGGCCTCCGCACAACACAGCGGTAAAAGATAGTGCAAAGGCTTTGTTCCCTCCTATTCAACTGCAGTAGATTACAAAATCCAACTCAGTGGCTAACCGATGGGATAATTTCAGCTCACATAAAAAGAGAAAGAAAAGATTGATAAGAAATCTCTGGAAACAGGAAGCAGCCTTTCTTTCCCTTTTCATTTTAAGGGTATGTTAGATATATCCTTGGGGCAGTGAGATGCTGCACACATACCATGCTGAGTTCACTCCATGGTGCTCACCGACAAAAGCTTTTAATTATTTTCATGGGTAATTTTTTTCTAAAGAAATGAATTATGAGTTAGGCAGTCTGCAAAGCTATAGTTGTTTTCAAAGAGAAATTTCTTGCAAAGAAAAGGGCTATTAGAGAAAACTGATGAAGGTAAGGGTGAGAGGAACGTAACCCACTGGAATCACATCATTCTGGAATTTTAATTAAGTAAATTTAAAAGCACTAGTCACACAAATGATAGTCTGAAAGTTACTAGACTCTGTTTAATACTGCAATCATTGTTCAGAGGAAACTGGAAAACCTTAACCCTGCATGCAACTTTAAAGACATGAACACATTTTCTTTGGGATACAGAGGGCATCCCTGGATTCCTATTCAGGAAATCATTGTTAAAATCCTTGCAGAAGATATGAGGTGTGACAGCATAATGGGAATTATTATATACATATAGGACACTCGTATGCCTTTCCAAAGAGATTAAGTCATAATCAATTTAAAAGATAAGACTGAAAGCTCATTCCATTTTATGAGGAATAAAGCTAATCCCTATAAATTCACTTACTTATAAGGCTGGATACTTGGGGGAGATTCTACAGAGTCCCCTTTAGCTAATATAGGTCTCTGACCAGACCCCACAACCCTTGCAGGCCAGGCCTGGGTCTTCTCGTTGACTATATGGAGTCAATCACACCAAAATACTTTATTCAGGAACACATAGATGATGTCTTAGAAATAACAATCCGATGTGAAGATGGCGTTGGTGTAGGAGGGCGCACACTGCAAGCTCCCAGAGCAAGGCGGATTGGGGACGGGGTCCTGCCCGGGGGTCTGTGCTGTGCACGCGTGGAGTGAGAAGCTCGGGACATCTACCTGCGCGGATCGGCGGCGTGGACCGAACGGTGGAGATTCGTGAGTTTTGAGGCTGCCGGTGGAGGTTGG
>JAKSZT010053792.1:9319585-9698174 GCA_026826555.1 Tolypeutes matacus
CACTGTCACCACTGTTATTCAGTACAGTGCTAGAGGCTCTAGCTAGAGCAATCAGGCAAGAAAAATAAATAAAAGTCATCCAAATCAGAAAAGAAGTAAAACTTTCACTATTCGCAGATGATATGATCCAAAAAAATCTACAACAAAGCTGTGAGAGCTAATAAATGATTTCAGTAGAGTGTCAGGGTACAAGGTCAATACACAAAAATCAGTGGTGTTTCTATACACTAATAATGTGCAATCAGAGGAGGAAGTCAGGGGAAAAAATCTGTTTATAATAGCGACTAAAAGAATCAAATATTTAAAAATAAACTTAACCAAGGATGTAAACAATTGTATTCAAAAAACTACAATGCATTGCTAAAAGAAATTTTGAAAGACCTAAATAATTAGAAGAATATTCCATGCTCATGGATTGGAAGACCAAATATCATTAAGATGTTAATTCTATCCAAATTGATTTATAGATTCAATGCAATCCCAATAAAAATTCTACCAGCAGTTTTTCAACAAATGGAAAACATAATTATGGAATTTATTTGGAAGGATAAGGGACCCTGAGTAGCCAGAAACATCTTAAAAAAGAAAAAGCAAAGTTAGAGTGACTTTCACTTCAGGATTTTAAATCATATTACCTAGCTACAGTGGTAAAAAAAAAAAACAGCATGGTACTGGCATAAAGATGGAAATACAGACCAATGGAACCAAATTGATGGTTCCAAAATAGATCCTCACATCTATGGTCAAGTGGTTTTTGACAAGCCTGTCAAACCCACCCAGCTGGGTAAGAACAATCTATTAAACAAATGTGTTGGGAGAACTGGATATCCATGGCCAAAAGAAAGAAAGAGGACCCTTATCTCACACCTTATATAGAAATTAACTCAAAATGGATCAAAGACCTAAATATAAAAGATAGAACCATAAAGCTCCTAGGAGAAAATGTAGAAAAACATCTTCAAGACCTGGTGGTAGGTGGTGCATTCTTAAACCTTATACCAAAAGCATAAGCAATGAAAGAAAACATGGATAAATGGGACCTCCTCAAACTTAAACATTTTTGTGAATCAAAGGACCTCATCAAGAAGGTGAAAAGACAGCCCACCCAATGGGAGAAAATATTTGGAAACCACATATCTGATAAGGGTTTGATTTCCATTCTATAGAGAGAGATCATACAATTCAACAATAAAAGAGCAAGCAATTCAGTTTAAAAATGGGCAAAAGACTTAGACATTTCTCCAAAGAGGAAATACAAATGGCCAAAAAGCACATGAAAACATGTTCAATATGTCTAGCTATTAGGGAAATGCAAATCAAAACAACAATGAGATATCATCTCACACCGCATAGAATGGCCATTATTAAAAAAAAATAACAAGTGCTGGAGAGGAAGTAGAGAAATAGGAACACTCCTTCACTGTTGGTGGAATTGTAAAATGGTGCAGCCTCTGTGGAAGACAGCTTGGCATTTCCTCAGGAAGCTAAATATAGAACTGCCATATAATCCAGCAATTCCTCTAGTAGGAATATATCCAGAACAACTGAAAATGGTAACACGAACAGATGACTGCACACCAATGTTCATAGCAGCGTTATTCACAATTGCCAAAAGATGGAAACAACCAAGTATACATCAACCAATGAATGGATAAATAAAATACGGTATATACATATAAAGGAATATTATGCTGCAGTAAGAAGAAATCAAATTAGGACACATATGATAGCATGGATGAATCTTGAAGACATTATGCCAAGTGAAATAAGCCAGACACAAAAGGACAAATATTGCGTGGTCTCACTAACATGAACTAAATATGAAGAATAAACGCATGGAGTTAAAAACCTAGAGTATAGATTATTAGGAGATAAGAGGAGGGCTGTGAAGGAGTACTGATGCTTAATGTATGTAGAAGTTTTAATTAACTTGACTGTAAATGTGTGGAAATGGATAGAGTTGATGGTAACACATTATAGTGAGCAGCAGCTGGTTTATAAATGGGATTGTGGCTGAAATCAGTAGTCTAGGGATGTAAATGTCAGTTGAAAGAAAGCTAGAGAATAATTTAGGGACTGAATAATACAGTGAACCCAGAGGTAGATGAGAATTGTGATTAATAGCACAAATGTAAGAATGTCCTTCTGTGAACTAGAACGGATGTATGTCACTATTGCAGTGTGGTGGGAATGTGGAGAAGCATGGGAAAAATACAATTAATGTAACCTGTGGACTATAGTTAACAGCAATACTGTAATACTCTTGCATCAATGCCAAAGATGTACTATGTTAATACTGGGGGGGGTATGGAAAAATATGCCAAATGTACACTATGGACCATAGTTAGTGGTAATAATCTGATGATATTATCTCATAATCTGTAATAAATGTTCCACGGTGGTGTGGTGTGTTGGTGAAGGGTTGTTGTATGGGAATTCTACACTATGCATGATCGTTTTATTAATTCTCAACTTCTAAAATAAGAATATATTTTTAAAAAGACAAATGATAGATGAAAAGAAATCACAGCAGCCTTACAACCATCCTCTATTTTAAAGGGGTATGATTGGAAAAGATGTAGAGTGCCTTTTTAATGGAAATATCCCCCCTCCTCTCCCTTGGATCAAACTCCGGTTTTCTTCTTAAGATTTAATATTTTTTCGAAGAGCATTAACTTCCTTGCTTTGTAGTAAATAAAAAAGCACAACAAAGAATAAAACGTAGATCTGAAAAGTATTCAAAATACAGTTCAGAGAGATGGATATGTTTTTAAATAACAGGAAAATAAAGACACATGCAGAATAAAATGAGAAGGTATAGTAAGAGAAGTTCTAGAAAGAGAAACTATAGAGAATACAGTATTTAGATAGTTAATAGCTGGGAATATTCTAGAATTAATAACTGAATCATCCCACTTAAGAAGCACAACAAATGCTGAATAGAACAAATAAAATAAATCCCATTTAGATACATAGATACTATGGAATCTCTAAAAAAATCTTAAAAGCAGGTGTAATATGGGGACATTTTCAGAACTTGGGAATTGTCCTGAATGACATTGCAATGACAAATACAAGCAATTATATATCTTATCATAACTTACAAAATTGTGCAAGAGAGACTGTAAACTACAGTGTACACTCTAATCCACGCTTCGTGGCAATGCCCCAAAATGTGTTCATCAATTGTAACAAATGTACCACACTAATAAAGGATGTTGTTAATGTGGGAAAGTGTGGGAGGGGTTGGGAGCAGAGGATATGGGAATCCCCTATATTTTTTGTATGACATTTATGTAATCTAAATATCTTTTTTTTTTTAAGTATATAAAAAATAAAATAAAAAAGAGACCAAAAAATGTATCATAGACCTAAATGTAAGAGCTAAGTTTATAAAACTCTTAGAAGAAAATATAGGAGTAAATCTTCACGATCTTGGGTTAGGCAAAACCTTAGAGATGGCACAAAAAGCACAAGCAACAAAAGAAAAAATAAATTGGACTTCATCAAAATTTTAAAGTGTAGTGCTTCAAAGGACACCATCAGGAAAATGAAAAGACAACCTAAAGAGTAGGAGAAAATATTGGCAAATCATATATCTGAGAAGGGCCTTGTATTTAGAATATATAAAGAACTCTTAAGACTCAATAATGAAAAGACAAATAACCAAATTTTTTAATGGGCAAAGAATCTGGATCTCCAAAGAAGATATGCAAATGGATAATAATCATATGGAAAGATACTCAACATCATTAGCCATTAGGGAAATATAAATAAAAACCATGAGATACCACTTCATGCACTCTAGGATGGCTACAATTTAAAATGCAGAAAATAACAAGTGGTCGTGAGGGTGTAGAGAAATTAGAACCTTCATACATTGCTGGCAGGACTGTAAAATGGTAAAAAGCCACTTTGGAAAACACTCTGGTCCCAAAGGGCTAAACACTGAATTACTATAGGACCCAGCAGTTACACTCCCAGGTACATACCCTAGAAATGAAGATATATGTTCACACAAAAACTTGTACATGAATGTTTTAGCAGCATTATGAATAATAACCAAAAAGTGGAAACAATCAAAATGTCCATCAATTAATGAACTGACAACTAAAATGTGGTATATTTATACAATGGAATACCATTTGGCCATAAAGAAGAATGAAGTACCAATACATACTTTAACTCGGGTGAACCTTGAAAACATTGTGCTTAGTGAAAGAAGCTGGGCACAAAATACCACATATTGTATGATTCCATTTCTATAAAATATCTGGAATAGCCAAATCTATAGAGGCAGAAACTAGATTTGTTGTTGCCTAGAGCTGGGAGGGCTGGGGGAATTTGGGTAGTTACTGCTAATGGGTAGGAGGTTTCTTTGGCAGGTCATGAAAATGTTCTAAAAATGAATGTGGTAATAGTTGCACAACTCTGTGGACACACTAAAAACTATTGAAGTGCACAGTTTAAAGAGGTGAATTGTATAGTCTGTGAATATATCTCCTTAGAGCTGTGAAAAATAAGCAATGGATAGACCAAATATGAGAACATTCTCTCATGAACTATAACAAGTATATAATACCAATTTAGAGTGTCATTAACTGGGTGGGTTGGGGGGAAAGTATACCAAATGAAAGATATTGGTTATAGTTAGTATAACTATATATGACGATGCTCTTTCATAATTTATAACAAATGTTTCACAACAATGCAAAGTGTGGTGGTGGGGTGATGTATGGGAGCACTATATGATGATATGCATGTTTCTTTTGTAAGTTCACAACTTTTACTATATACTTATTGTTTATTTGTGTTCATGTATGAATGATATACTTCATTTGTCCTGAGTGATGTTGCGGCGACAAATATAGGCCATTTTACATCAGCATATACCATGCAGAACTGTGTGGGAGAGAGTGTGGTCTACGATGTGAACCATGGTCTATGCTTAGTGGCAAAGCCCCAGGATGTGTATATCCATTGCAGGTGATGTGCCACACTAATGAAAGATGTTTATGTGGGATGCTATGGGAGGTGTGGGAGGTGGGGAACATGGGAATCCCTGTAATTTCTGTGTAACATTTAGGTAATCTAAGCACCTTTAAAAAAAAAAAAAAAATATATATATATATATATATATATATATATATATATAATAACATTTATGTAAGCAAATGCCCATATATGCATATATATTTATATATCATTTTACAAATATTGGTTTTTATTGTGAAAATTTTGATTTTTACCCAAAATAAAAATAAAAAAAACAAGCAATGGATAATTTAAAAATTGATAAATATATAGTCAACTTTTAAACAAGCATTGACTTATGAAACAATAGTAAGAAAATCACTAATTTGGAAGTTATAAGAAAAAGCTGGAACTAAAATACTAGAAACAATGATATGTGAGAAGAGATGAAGAATGATTAGAAATAAAGTGTCAGTAGGTCCTTATGGTGTTTGAAATCAAAGCAGAGGTATTTATTAACTTATGAGATTGTTCACCAGTATGCTTATTAAATTCAAGAGTAAATATTTTAAAAATAGAAATAGAATCAATAAGGAAAAAATGAATCAGTCCTATAGAAGGCAGGTAGGGAAAAAAAAAATGAATAGTAAACAGAAAGCACAAAATAATATTAAAGAATAAATCCATCACAATATATAGTCACAATAATGTAAATGGACAAAATTCAGAAGTTACAAAGTGGAGACTTTCAGATTTAATGTAAATAAATCCACCTGTATGTTGTGTCTTTTAAAATTGAGTTTTCTAAGATTTTCCTGGTAATTAGAATGTAATTGTATCAGAATACTTTTCCTTGTCTTGATCTTAAACAACTGAGTGCGAGAGAGTGTGGTCTGCGGTGTGAACTGTGGTCTATGGTTGGTGGCAAGGCTCCAGGATGTGTAAGTCCATTGAGGGTGGTGGGCCACACTTGTGGGAGATGTTTGTGTGGGATGTGGTGGGAGGTGTGGGAGGTGGGCAACATGGGAAAACCAGTGGGTTCCGTGTAATATTTTGGGTAATCTAAGCACCTCTTGAAATATATGTATATATATATATATATATAAATAACATTTTTGTAAGCAAATACACATATATGCATATATATTTATATATCATTTTGCAAATGTTTGTATGTATTGTGAGAATTTTGATTTTTACCCACAATAAAAATAAATAAATAATTAAAAAAAAAAAAAAGGGCATGCTTTGAACATTTCACCACTAAGAATAATGCTTGCTGGAGGGTTTCGGTTAATGGCCTTTTTTCAGGTTCTTTAATCTGAACATTTTCCTTCTATTCCTAGTTCACTAAGGGAGATTATATTCAGGGTGCTGAGGGAAAATAATTGTTAACCTAGAATTCTATATCCAGTTAAACTATCTTTCAAGAGTGAGGATGAAATAAGAAGATAAATAATTTGCAGCACTATAAAAAAAACTATCAGGTACCTAAAAATAAATCTAACAAAAAATGTGAGAAACTTTTATAGAGAAAACTACAAAATTTTATTGCGAAACAAAAATGATAACCTGAATAAAGGGGAGATATACTATGTTCATGTATGGGAAGACAATAGCTAATCAGTAGCAGTTTTCCTAAATGTACACTGTACATTTAATAAATTCTATTCAAAATCCCTGGAGAATTTTTTTTTTGCTGACCTTCATAAGTAGATCAGAAAATCCATACAGAAGAGTAAAGGGCAAAAAGTAGCAAAAACCACTCTGAAACAGAATAAAGAGAAAGTATACACCCTAACAGATATTAAGACTTATCAATAATTGTAATAATTAAAATATTCTGGTATCAGCATTTGGATAAACAATTCAATGGGACAAATTTTCTGAAAAACCTAGAAACACATATAAATAGGAACTTGTAAGATGACAGAAGTGACATTACAAATTATCAGGGAAAGTCTGACTATTCTGTAAGTGGCCCTGGGACTATTGGTAGTCATAATTTCAAAGAGAAAAAAGAGATTCATACTTCACAGCATACACAAGAATAAATTTCAGATGAATTAAAGGAAAGCTATAAACATTGAGATGAAACTCTTTAAGGAGATCTTATGACACCCAGGGCAGGATTTATTAAACAAGATACAAAAGCAAAAATCGTCATGGAAAAGCAATAAATTGATCTCTCTATATAGGGATATATATATATATATACACCCTAATGACAAATGAACAAAATAAAGAGAAAAGCCACAGACTTGGAGAAAATATTTGCAACCTACTTTTCAAACCAAGGATTTCTATGCAAAATTTTAAAGGAGTTCCTACAAATAAGCAAGGAAAAGAGAAACAACCAAAAACCAAACAGGCAGAGGATATGAACAATTAGTATAAGAGGACATTGAACAGTCAATAAACACATGGAAATGTGTTTGACCTCACTAGTAGACAAGGAGATGAAAAATAAAACAAAGATATCATTTCAAACCTATTAGATTGGAAATTTTTAAAAATTTTACAATACCAACAGTTGGTGAGGATGGAGAAAAAGAAACTTTCATCCATTGCTAATGGGAGTGTAAACTGGTATAATCAACGTAGAGAGCAATTTGGCAATACCTGGTAAAGTTAATATATAACCTATGACCAATGATTCCACCTCTATTTGTCTAGAAGTTCCCAGGAGACACATGGGCACAAGGAGATATGAACAAGAATGTTTTTGTCAGCACTTTGTGTAAGAGTTAAAAAATGGAAACAAAATACCTGGCCCTTGGGAACAAAATAGGTAAATAAAACGTGGACTATTCATACGATGCAACACAACACAGCTGTTAAAATAAGTGAGATAGATCTATGCCCTCTACGTGGACAAATCTAAAATACATAATGATAATAGGAAAAGATGCAAAATTAATATTATGTAGTATAATTTACATAAAAATTTAAACTCATGAAACAATGTTATCAATCCATTAAAGACACGCAGGTTGTGAGCCACAACTCTGCGAGAGACAGAGAGAGGAGTATCCTAATATTACACATCTAGTGAGGTTCCTCAGCTATACTCCATGAAAGATGAGAAAGAGGATTTCCTGAGACTGACTGAGTCGGTAATGAAAATATGGCACCACTTGCTGTGTGAGCTTATGTGCAAAGACCTCTGAAGGGCGTTCAGTGGGTTCTGGTATTAATTGCTGGTTCCTCTTCACTAAGGCACTGATGATGACAACCCTCAAGAAGTGGGGCTAAGAGAATGTCTGGCCTGGCTCCTGATTCTCCAGGTCCCAGGGTGCTCTCCCTCACCCAGCCTGCACTGGGAAATCCCCTTCCTTCTGCAGATGGATTTGTTCTTTTTGTTTCCTTCTGTACTCACCAAAAGTGTAAGACTGATGCCCCAGGGATTACCTGCTGATTTCTGTGTAGGGCTGTCTCCCAGCAGGCTGCTCTGCCATGCTGGGGAACTGACCACCCACCTCGGCCTCTTTGATGGGTGCTTGGACCTGTGCTCGTGCCCACTCGGGTGTGCTGCTTCCCTGGGCAGCATTAGTTTTCTTCTTGTGCTGCAGTGCTAGGCAGAGAGCCTTTAAACCCCCTTTGGCTTGGAAGGATAGAAGCATAATACTTCCTGAGTTTCCCCATTAAACACATACGTACACATGTATGTGCACATATACACACACATAAACACATACTTACACATACACAAACACATATGCACAAACTCATATACACCAAGAAATACTCACCCACACCCACACACACCACTCCCCTGCAGTAGAAGTTAAGGCTACTAGTCTCTCAAAATCCAATATTGTGTAGGATACTATGGCAGATCTGATTTTATAATGGAAGAAAATGGGAATAATAGGATTTGCTATTCACAAACACATAGATCTCAAATATGATGCCATTGGAACCACTATCACACAATAGGTCACCCACCCACCGCCCCCCAGCTCAAATCCTGTGACTCTTCTTTTTTCACTTTGGGAGCAGAGTTGAGTTACTCACATCCCTTTGCCGTTACCACAGGCGAGGCTCCTTTCTAATTTTATTTTACTCTATTTTCTCCTTGGCGCCCCATTCCACTCTCATTTCCCACCCCCACTCCTCGTAGGCATTGACTGTAAGTGTTTGATATGTGCTCAATTGCGATTTATCCTGTTGCTTTTCTACCGGGATGGCACAGCAAGATAATGTTTGCCTCTGAGCAAACCGATTCATTTTTATTAAGTGCCATACAATTGTAGGAGTCGTGTGAGCTGGCATCTGCTATAGCACCTAAGCAGCCAAATGATGTGAACGTCTGTTTGATTTTTTTTTTTTTTTTATATATATCTCTATATTTTTATATTGGGGGATTAGAAAACAGCCCCTATACTGGGCCCTATTCAGTGGGAGCTTCTTGATCCATAGGGTTAAGGAAGACTTTGAGGAAATAAAAGTTGTTTGGAAAAATCCAGGTGTAGTTGCTTTGTATGTTTGATGGGTAGAAGGGATGAAGTGCAGTGTGAAGGCCCCTCACACCCTCCATCTTGCCTCAGACTATGTCCTGGAACCCTGGGGTGGAGGAAGCACCACTTTCAATCCTGCTTCTTGGGATTGTTGACGGCCACGTAGTGATAGAGAACCACAAGCAAGAAGAGCTACACGCCCAGCATGTTGGCGAAGATGGCGAGCTGCACGTCCGTGATCATCCTGACCAGCTCCGCTCGGGCCCGACGCCGCCAGCGCACCAGCTCCGGCCGTCTGTTTGATTTTGATGGTGGGTTCAGAGGTGTCTGTTATATAGTTTACTTTGTATAAAAACTTAACTCATAAGCTCAAATTCTTCCAAGATCCGGAAAGAAGACGCTTTTTTTTTGGTACAGTTTAATAATTTTTGATGATATTTACCATGTCCTGTGTCCATTACTGTAAGGTAATGAAAAACATTTCCCATGACCACTAAATACCCCGTTTGATCTTTTCTGTTCCTTCCTCCCCATCCCCCCGGGGCATATGACACTCCCCTGTCTTAACTCATGGGATGACAAGATTCATAGTTACATGCCCTGGGTATTCTAACCTGCCCTTCCTAATCTACCCACCTGTCAATGCTGCACCACCAAACCCAGTAATATCACTACCCACCTGTCCTATCCTTCAATATGCAACTCTACTCTATCCCTTTACCATAGATTATGTCCATACGGGTGATGGCTCACAACCTACTCTTCTCTCTCTCTCCCTTGTTAACCTATCTTTCAAAGAAGATGCTCTTTAAATGGAGAAAATGCTCATTTTCCCTGAATGAGTGAAGAGCGCTTTGGTCTGTAGGCGGATGGGAGGGTAACTAACTCTCGCATGAAAACTCCCGTCTACCTTGTGATCGCGTCTGTCTGACCGAACCCCAAGTGCGGGCTTCGCGGAACCTCGCCCATAGGTGGCAGTCTGCCTTCGTCTTCCCGGACCGAGAACCTCAGAAGAGAGGTCTGAAATATCGGTTTCTTTTGCTCTCTTTTTTCAGGTTACCTATTATTTAGTGTTCCCTCCCCTTAACTTCCTCTTCTCCCCACAGAGAGGACAGAGACTAGATTACTGGAGACAAAAGAAACTTCACCTAGAACCAGCCAAAGTTGGGCCTCTCCCCTGGGCGATTGTTTTGGAATTTGGGTGAAGCTTTCTTGCAAAATTGCTTTGTAAATGGGAAGGAGTGTCTTTCACCATAAACAGAAAACAAAGCCTTCTCAAATTGTCCTGTTTTTTAAAAAGCAATTGTGCTGATGCAAGTCTTTCTTCTTGTTTTGCCTTGCCTCCCTTCCCTGCCAACACACACCCACAAGAATTCGAGATTAATCTTTGGGAGGGGAGTATAAAGAGACAGTCACCCCTAAATATGCCACAGAGCCCATTCAACAAGATACTGAATAGTCACATGCAGAAATGGGGAGTATGTTTGTGTGTAAGAATCCTCCTGCCCCGCCTGAGCAGAGAATTCTATATGAGGATTCAAAGGGAAACCAAGAAATCATGAGAGAAGGGCATCACTTTCTCACCTCACTTCCACTGGACTCACTGCACCGCACATCAAAGGCTGCTGGAGCCCTGGCCCAGCCCACCCGGTGGCCCAGGGGGTCTCTAGTCTGCCAGCCCTGTGCCTCTAGCCCCCAGTTTATGGAGCCAACGGGAGTTTAAATCATTAACAAGTGTCAAAATGCCTGAGGATTGTGATGGTTGAGGATGCCAAACCAGTGGATCATTAGCATTTGTAAAAACTGCCTCCACAAAGGATGTAGAACCCAGTGCTGGGGTGGGTTTTGTGTATTCCACTTGAATTACCAAAAGGAATACCTATTTGATCTTATGGATACTTGGGTTCTGAAAAGGATACCCGCTGAGGAAAGGCTTCCTTGTCTGTGACGGAAGGAGGCTTTTTCTCTGCTTCAGAGCTCTTCTCCTCTCCAGATTAGAAACCTAATTACATGCCTCGTTCCCTCTTCCTTCCCTAGAGGGGGACAGAGTACAGAGACGGTCGCTTTCGGCCTTGGGACAAAGCAGATGTCCTGAGTGTTAGAGCAAGCTTTCCTGAGATGGAGGCGGCCAGGCGTCTGCCTGCTTTAAAGGGGGCCAAATTCATGAGGTACATGGGGTGGAAGCGGCGGTGGAGTGGAGGGACTGTGTGCATGGGGTGAAGTGGAAAGATGTAGGGGGAGGGAGTTGGGGGGTCAGGTAGAAAGAAGCAGGGGGTGGATGGAGGTGGTACTTAGGGGTGTGGAGATGGAGGGGCCTTGGACAGGGTAGTGGAGGTGGAGGGAGTGGTAGAGACCTGGCAGAAAGCTGATTCAAGTTGGAAATCTGACAGAGCAGCTGTGGCCATGCCAGGCCGAGCCTCTGACACCACATGGAGTCTTTGGAACAGTTTTATTTTTGTTATACTGTTTTAGCTTTTCAGCCACTCTTCTGTACTCTCCTGGACTCACTAGGTGTGTTTCTGTGGCAAAGCAAGCTGGTTTAGAGAATACTGCCCCTCTAGCTGGGTAGCATTAGGACGTGCCTGGTGTTGGGAAGCCTGTGGGGGGTGGCAGCCAGTCAGGAGTGATGCCTCCAGATACAAATCTATGAGGGGCCTGTGGTCACCTCACTTCTAACCCTAGTTATTTTCGAGGTGGGAAGTTCTGGTCACTTATGAGATAGACTCGACCTGGAAGGTTCTTTGTCTCAGTGGCCACATTAATTTCTGACAGGAAATCATTCATTGAGACCAATATTGCAATGATGCTATGGATGAGAGGGTTCTTGAGAAACAGGCAAAAGAACAGGATTTCAGGTGAATTTTTTTCTGAACTAGATTTCAGTTAATTATAATTCCATACTTTACCATTCTGCATCCTTCATTGACCTTGGGAGTGGCTGGTAATGCATAAAAACTTGGGGGAGGTGAATGCAAAAGATCTGAGAACATAAAATTTTTTCTCTCCTTAGGTCCTTTCCCCTGCAAAGCTCTGTGAATTCAGATTTTCTTTTCTCATATGAAAAAGCAACTGCTTAAAACCACCACCAAGTCCTTCAAATCTATAAAATAAAGTCCTAGCAGGGTATTTAAATTTGCTGGAAGAAGAGCTCAGCAGACCCTCCCATCTCCTCTGCCACCAATGGCATTTCAACAGAATAGTCCCAGTTCTCCTTGAGACACCAGGAATGTTTCTCCACCTCCATGACCACACCTCCTGGGCTTCAGCCTGGGATGCTCCTCTCCTCCTGATCCACTTGTCAGAATCCTACTTATTCCTCAAGACATGTCCCTCCCAAATCTCACTTCCTTCCTGCAGCCTTGTCCCTCTGGACTAAGTCAACCAGCATGGCTCTGCACTCTCACGGGCATTTCGAACCTCTAGCCCATCCTCACTGTACGAAGCCTCATGGCTCAGCTGCTGGACACAACCCACCTTCACCACCAGATTCTTAAGCTCCTGAGAGCATCATCCATGTCCCAGTGTATCTCCTGGATGACCCAGCACAGTGTCTCCTGATTAGTATTGGCAGCACTAATCAAACCACGTTAGCTTATAAAAGTAAACACAAATATCAGGGCTGATCCTACTCCATTTGGTGTAAGAGGCACCACTTACTCACTTTTAAGAGAAGAAAATTTAGGCATTTATATATAATAACTGAAAACTAGAAATGAATTAGCTAGAAAGGGAAAAGAATGGTCAGATTCTCTAGAATTCAGACTTCCTTATGAAAATAAGGAAATGCCCAATTTTGTAAATCAAATGAAAATTTAGAGGAAATTACAATGGTCCTTGTTGCCAAAGTCGTGGTGAGACATAAACTCTCATAAAGGGCTGCCAGCAATGCAAGTGAGTGCACCTTTTCTGCAAGGTTTTATAAAATGTCTCAAGAGCCTTAAAAGTCTTCATCCACTTTCATCCAGCAGCTCCAGGAAGACCCTATTGCAAAGTAACAAGCTGTGATGCAAATGAGGTCGCGCTTATTATTATGCTCACGGCAGGCAACATGATTTATAACACTGAAAAACTAGAAATAACCTAACTATGGAAATGGTTCGATAAATAACAGCGGATCTGTATGGCAGCATGTCATGCATTAATTTTTTAAAAATATTTAATATCATGGAGAAATGGACATGATATAATATTAACTGAAAAGAAACAAGACTATAAAACTGAATATACATTAAGATCTCAAATGTGATGCTATCTGTGTGTGTGTGTGTGTGTGAATATCCTGTGCTAATGCAATAGCCTTTAGCTACATGTGGCTTTTGAGCACTTGAGATGAGGCTTGTCCAATGTGAGATATCCTGTAAAAGTAAAATACATACTAGATTTGAAGCCTTAGTTATGAAAAAATAATGTAAAATATTTCAATCACTTTATATTGATTACATGTAGAATTATAATATTTGAGACATATTGGTTAAATAAACTACATTTTAAAAAGTTAATCTCACCTGTTTTTTTTTTTACTTTTTTAATGTGTTTACTAGAAAATTTAAAATTACACAAGTAGCTCACATACTATTTCTATTGGACAGTACTGTATTAGACAACTGCATTTTTTAAAAGTGGTAAAGAAAATAGCTAAAGTTATCCTTGAGTTTTAGAATTATGGATGATTTTAGTTTTGCTCTATAAACTTTTCTATACTCTCTCTTTTTCTCAATAAGCATATATTCCTAGTGTTTCACTTTCTTTTGGGAAACATTCCTCAACTTCCTGGTTAAATGCATGTATGATTTTTCCACACTTTTCCTCTCTATCACATATTAGAGTGCAATTACATGCTCTCTGGTCATTTGATTCATGTCTGCCTGCTCAGCAGACCATAAGGTCCTCAAGTCTGGGACCCACATCTGTTTTGCTCACTTTTATGTCACCAGCACTTAGCTCAGTGCATGGCATGGAATAAGTATTTGATAAATGCTGGTTGGATGAATGAATGAACAAATGCATGATTAGAGAAAAAGGTTAGTTTTCAAAAACAGAAAAATCCAAGTCACTATAACTATAAAAGCAAGGCAGACCGTCATATAAGAGAAGGGTTTCCAAACCTCATGCATGTAGCACAACTGATCAAGGGCCCCAGCCGCTGTGCTCTGACTCCATCACCAGTTCTGAGGCTCCGCTTCCCAGTGGCTGCTTCCAGCCAAGCACTAAGCATGGCAGGGACACTCAGGCAGACCGTCCTGCTGGATGTGGGACTCCCCCAAAGGATAATTTTGGCTCAAGGACTACCATTGGTCTTGTCAAAATTTTCTTTTCCTACCCAATCTTCCTTGCTTCCTCCCTTCTCTTCTTTTTGGGGGTCAGGGCTTCATCACCATCCAGGGCTCTCCCTGCCTCCTCTAGCTCCTTCCCTGTTTTCCCTCACAGGCGTTTACCCCCAATAAATCACCTGCATATCTAATCTCTCAAGGTTTGCTTCTCACAGGACCCAAATAGCACCAAAGGGTAACATTTATTTCCAAAATTTAAAAATATCTATTATTGACTTTTTTTGTACACTGTACAAAATTCAAACAGCACAGAATCCAAAAGGTGGCCACATTATAAAAAGTAAGGGGGAGTGGATGTAGCTTAGTGGTTGAGTGCCTGCTTCCCATGTACAAGGTCCTGGGCATTCTCCGGTTCCTCCTAAAAAAAAAAAAAAAGAGTAATTTGCTGTCTCAGCCCTCCAGCCACTGATTATCTTCTAAATTCCCATTCCTCTCCCGGAAGTTGGTCTCTATTCTACTTTTCCATACTGTGTACTCTCTTCTATACATTACTTTGGCCACTTATGAGTATATCTTGACCATTATTCCCTTCCCCTTTCTCATATATATATTTACACACACTCAGACATACATGCAGACATTTAGATCTTTTTATTTAGCTATTGCCAATCTTTCCTCATGACTGTTTTACTACTGGGCATTGTCTTTTCATTCATGTGCAAGTATATCTGTGTGATAAATTCCTAGAAGGGGACTCACTGGGTCAAAGAGTAAGAACATGTTAAATTTTGCTGCCAAATTGCTCACCTCCAGGTTAGACTAAGTTGTACCCTCACCTGCAGTGAATGCCCTTACACCCTTGCCAATGCCATGCATTACCAAACTTTTCAGCTTTGTCAATCCGCCAGGTTACAAATGTAGTTTTGTATTTTTTCTTATTATGAATTAAGTCAAACTGCTGTTCATACTTTTAAGCACCATTTTATTTCTTTTCTGTGTACTGCATGCTCTTTTAAAATTGATTTGTAAGAGATCTTCATACTTTAGGAAATTTGTACTTCAGCTGTGATATCAATATGCTCGATTTTTCCCAGTTAGGAGTTGACTTGTTTTTGGCTTTATGTAGGTAGGGTGCTTTGTTTTGTTTTTGCCAGAAAAAAAATTTTTTTTTTCACTTTTAAAGTAGTTGAATTTATCTATCTTTTTCTTTTATAGCTTCTAAATTTTGAGGAATACTTAGAAAGGTCTTCTTCACTCTGAGATTACTGTTTAAAATTCTCCCATGTTTTCTTCTGGAACATCATTTATTTATATTTATTTATTAACATTTTAATCTTCTTGCCTCTGCAATTTACTTTGGTGTAAGGTGTGAGTTAGGGATCTGTGGCAGAGACTGACCTGTTGGTAACCAAATCCATTGCCCCTTCCTCTTGGGCACACAGCTAGACCACATTTCCCAGCTTTCCTTGCAGTTCAGTATGGAATTGTGACTGAGTTCCGGCCAGTGAAATTTGAGGGGAAGTAATGTATGCTAATTTGAGGTCCTGTCCATAGAAATCCTTCTATGTCACCCTCCCACCCTCTCTCTCTTTCCCTATCTGCCAGCTGAATAGAGAAAACCCTGAGGTTTGAGAGCAGCCTTCTCCAACAGAGATAAATGTGAGCCATAAATGGGAGATACTATGTAATTTTAAGTTTTCTAGTTGCCACATTTTAAAAAGAAAAAAGAAACAGGTGAAATATTTATAGTATATATTATTTAACAATAGATCCAAAATATCATTTCAACAAGTAATCAATATAAAAATTAGCTTTTATGTTCATTTCTTCACACTGCATCTTTGAAATCTGATGTGTATTGAGTACATTTCAAGTGTCAACAACAGCCATGTGCAGCTAGTGGTCAACATATTGGACAGCCTGGCTCTAGAGAATGTCAAGATGAGCAGAGCTTGTGTCCCTGAATGACCGTGGGGAAGATTGCATGACCAGTAACATCCAGTTGCACTTTAAGTGGACAAAAAGAAAGATTTATTGCGTTAAACCACTGAGAATCGGGGTTTGTTCATTCTAGCAGTTAGCATTGCTTTATTTAACTAATGTAGGCTCTAACTCCACTTTTCCAGATGGCTACCCATTTGTTCCAATACCACGTATAGAATAAATGATTTGTTTCACCAACAATTTGAAAATCAGCTTTCTCATCCATATGCTTTTGAATTTATTTCTGAATTTCAATCACTTCCATTGATCTATTTATTCACCAGGATCACAGTATTTTAACTACTACAGCTTTCTAGTATGTTTTATTATCTAGTAAGGCTATTACTCACTGAATAGGAAGAATACTAAGTTGAATGGAGAGGTAGTCACTCCCATGATTAGGTTATGTTCTATAGCACAGTTGACTTTTTAAAAGGGAGAGATGACCTAATCAGATGAGCCCTTAAAAGGGACTGAACTTTTCCTTGAGAAGGAGATTCAAAATATTGACAGAGATTTGATGGAAGGGATATTCTGTGCTGCTGGATTTGAAGATGGAGAGGTCTGTATAACATGTGTGGAATGAGGACAGCCTCTCGGAGCTGAGAGTGATCCCAGCTAACAGCCAGCAAGGAAATGGATCCTCACTCCCTCTACCTCAAAGAACTGAATTTGGCCAACATCCTGAAGGAATTTGGAAGCCTCCAGGAGCAAATGTGGCCAGCCAATCCCAGGATTTCAGCCTCCCAAGACCCTGAACAGAGAACTCGGGCAACACTGTGCCCAGACCTTGGACCTACATCACTGTGACCTAATAAATAGGTATTGTTTTAAAGCTGCTAAATTTGTGGTAATTTGTTATGTAGCAATAGAAAACTAGTATATCCTCTTATAACTTTTTTTTTCTAGCTGGTAATTGTTTTTTTTTTTTTTTTTTTTATCTAAAAAATATATAATCAGTTTATATAATTCTGAAAGAATATTCTGAGAGTATGTTATTGTCATTGATTTATACTTTCTGGTAACAGATTTGCTAGATATAATTCACATATCATACAATTCACCCATTTAAAGGGTACAATTTGATGATTTTAGTATAGTCACAAAGTTGTACAACCTTCACCACACCAATTTTACAACATTTTTATCACCCCCCAAAAATTGGTGATTAGTTATTACCTCCCCAACCCCCATCTCCTCCAAGCCCTAGGCGACCACTAATCTTCTGTCTCTATAGCTTTGCCTATTCTGGACATTTCATAGAAATGGAATCACACAAGTGGTCTTTTGTGTCTGGCTTCTTTCATTTAGCATAATGTTTTCAAGGCTCATCCACATTGTAGCATGTATCAGTGCTTTTTATGGCCAAATAATATTCTACTATGTGTAAATACCACATTTTAAAATGCACTCATCAGTTGATGGACATTTGGATTGTTTCTCCTTTTTGGCTATTATGAATAATGCTGGTGTGCACATTCATGTACGAGTTTTTGTGTGGGCATATGTTTATTTCTCTTGAGTATGTAGCTGGGAGTGAGGTCAAATGTCAACTCTAACTTTTTTAGGCACTCTCAGACTGTTTCCAAAGTGGCTGCATTTTACATTCCCACCACCAGTGTAGAGTTCCAATTCCCTCACATCCTTGCCCACACTTATTATCTGTCTTTTTTATTATTATTTATTAGCCATCCTGGTGTGTCTGAAGTAGTATCTTGTGGTTTTGATTAGCAATTTCCTGATAACTAATGATGTTGAGCATCTTTCATGTGCTTGGTAGCCATTTGTAAATCTTCTTTGGAGGAATGTTTACTCATTACCTTTTGCCCATTTTAAACTTTGGTTTTCTTTTTTATTATTGAATTGTATGCGTTCTTTATAGATTCTAGATACAAATCCCGTAGCAGATATGATTTGCCAATATTTTTTTCCTATTCTGTGAATTGTCTTTTCACTTTTTTCATAGTATCCTTAGAAATCCTTCCATGTTTTTCTTTTGTAGCTTATGCTTTTGATGTCATATCTAAGAAACCATTGCCAAATCCAAGATCATGAAAATTTATCCCTATGTTTTCTTCTAAGAGTTTTATAATTTTAGCTCTCACAATGATGTCTTTGATCCATTTTGAGTTCATTTTTGTATATGCTGTGAGTAGGGTGCTTTACATTTGTAGATTAATTTAGGGAGAATGACATCTTTACAATGTTGACTATTTCCATCCAAGAATATAAGTCTTTTTTGTTTGTCTTCATTTGCATTTTGAAGTTCTCTCTACATAATCCTTGCACAATTTCTCTTTAAATTTGTTCTGGACAATTTGTCTTTTTTGTTGTTGTTGTTGTTGTTATTATAATTAGGGTCTTTTTTCCCATCACATATCTAAGTGGTTATTATTTGTATGTCATTAGACTACTAATTTCCTAATTTTAACTTTGTGCCAAGCTTCCTAAATTATATAATTTTTCATTTATAACAAATTTTTAATTGATTCTCTTGGGTTTTTCAGTTAAACAATAGCATCTGCAAAAAAATTACTTTTTCCTCTTGTTTAATATTGTTGGCTAGTGTTTCCATCACATTATTAAATAATAAATGGCAATAATACATAATTTTATCTTGTTTCTAACTTTAATGGGAATGTTTCCATTTTTTCTGTATGCATGATATATCATTTTATTCAGGATTTTTACATAAATATTCATAGGTGTCATTAGGCTATGATTATTTTTGTCCCATTTTTGTTGAGTTTTAATACCAATGATATGTTATCTTCATTGTGGACCTTTGAATCTTTTCCTATGCTCTGAAACAGCTTAAATAGCATTGAAGTTATCTGTTCCTTAAAAATTTCATAGAATTTTTATGAGAAACTATATGGGCCTATTGCTATTTGGCAGTTAGCCCATTGATAAAATTTTCTAATTCCTTTATGGTAATTGATCTGGTTAGAATTTTTTTCTTTTCTGACCAATTTTGGTAATTTGTATTTCCTAGAATGATATCTGTTTAGCATTTATTTGCATAGAGCTGAGGAAAGTAGCCGTTTATGTTTCCTTCCACTTTATTTTTAAAATTTTGCATATTTATGTCTTCTCCTTTTTTTTTCTTGATCAGATAAGATGATGGTTTACCTATTTTATTGTTTTTCACTTTAAGAACCATTTCTTGGGTTAATTTACTAGTATTATAATTTTTCTGTTTTCTAATGTAAAAAGGTAAGCTGTTATCATTAGTATTTGTGTCACTTTGATATCATTTATGAATTCCAAAAAGAGATATTTGATTATGTTTGTAAACTGGTTTGTGCCTCTAGTGATTCCCTTTGATTGTATTAAATTCAGCTGAGATGCCTTTGATTAAATTATGTTAAGATTAGGGCTTTGATTTGACCATGTCATTAGAGTGTGCAGGGTTTAGTCCCCTCCCCCTTGGTGGGCTGATGAAACAGACTCTCACACAGAGGTAGACACACAGAAAAAGACACCACAGAGCAGAGAACTTGATTTTGACACTAAAGCCCCAGAGAGAGATGAGAATTCGCCTGATAGTTTATAGCTGGCCTTGTGAAGAGAACAGAGCAGCTGAGAAGCTCTGAGAGATGAGCCTTGTGCCAGTCTACAGCTGAGATTGCAAGAAGCTGGGCCCACAGACCCTTAAGAGGAAGGAGGAAGGCTGAACCCTCGCAGATATCGGCGGCCATCTTGCTTCAACACGTGGCAACAGACATTTGGTGAGAAAGTACCTCTTATGGTACCTTGAGTTGGACTCTTTAGGACCTGGTACCTGTAAGCTGCTACTCCAAATAAATACCCTTTATAAAAGCCAACAGATTTCTGGTACTTTGCATCAGTACCCCTTTGGCTGACTAATACCATATTCTTTCCATATGCTTATATTTGTTTTATTGTTCTTTCAATAACTTTTAGAAATAGACATTTGTTTTATTCTTTCTTGTTTTTTGATATAAACATTTAGGACTTTGAATTTATTTCTGAGCACTGATTTAGCTATATCCCACAGGTTCCAATATGTAATGCATTTATTACCATTACTTTTAGATTTTTCTATACTTTCAAATATCCTCTTTTATCAAAGTTAATAGAGAATGTAAGTTCTTCAACTGATAACGTTTTTAGATTAATAATTATTTATAATTATTTAAAAATTAATTTCCAGTTTTATTCCACTCTGTCAGAGTATTTGCCCTGCACTAGTTCTACTTTTTGCAAGTTAATAAAGTAGTCTTTCAGTCTAACATCAAATTTTTGTGACTATTTCATGTGTGCTTTAAAGAATAGGTGTTCTCTGATACTCCATTGAATATATATTAATAAGATTTATCTTATTAATTAGGTTACTTAGGTCTTTTATGTTCTTATTTTTGTGTACCTGTTATAGGCTTAGATAAAAGAATTAAAATTTTTTTCACCATTAACATTTTTCTTTCTCTTTCTCTTTGTATTTCCTGTAGCTTTTGTATTATGAATGTTTTGCTATGTTATTTACTACATATGTATTTATAACTGCTAAATCTTCATATGGTTTACACCATTCTAAAACATCATGCTTTATTTTCATTTACTTTGTATGATTTTTCCAATCTTTTTACTTTCAATTTTTCAGAGACACATTCCTTTTGGCGTGTGTCTTATATATAGGAAATAGTGGTATTTTACTTTGTAGTCTAGTCTGATTTTTTTTTTTCTTTTTTTTTTTGTTCTAAGCAGAAAGTCTGGCCATTTCCAACCAGACCACTGGAACATTTTCCTCTACCTTCTGCCCTTTACCTCCATCTCTTCTATAGTCATTTCTTTAGTCATTTCTTTTCTACTATAAGGTAAACTAGCATGTGTCAGCTCCCCCACCACAGGCCTCATCATAGACCACAATAAGAAACTTCTGAATCTAAACCAAAATGCAGAACACTTACTTGATAATTGCATATGAATGAGTTATTGTGTATGCTCCTATTTCATTCTCATGAGTACTGTTTATACAAACCGTACAATATAAAGATACACATATTCGGCTATTTTGAGTGGAGGATCTGGAAGGAACATTGTATTTGGGGGCCTTTTTCATTTGCAGAACCCACTGAAATTGTCATTATTGACTATTTACTTTGAGTAAATAAAAACTATTAAATACTACGTAGACTTGTATTTGAAACCTAAAACTCATGGTAGGAGTTACTGTAAATGGTGTTCCGATGAATGTGCATCCTCACATTCACTGTTCAAATATGTGTTGCTGCATAACAAACTAGCCCAAAAATTAGCAATGAAAGACAACCATTGTTATGTTCACAGATTTTGTGTGAGGAATTTGGAAAAGACTAGGAGGGGACAGCTTGTCTCTACTGCTTCATGTCTACACTATGGACTGGGAAGACTTGAAACCTGGGAGCAACTTGGCAGCTGGGGACAGAATCATCTGGATCCATCTTCACTCCATGTCTGCAGTGGATGCCAACTATTAGCCAGAACATCTACACTGAGGCACTCATGGTGGCATTGCGACCTTGAACTTCTTACATGGCAGCTCAGGAAGCCAAAGGCAAGTGTTCCAAGAGAATCAAGTGTTAGCCGCATTGCCTCTTATAACCTAACATCAGAAGTCATATATTGTATTGTATCTTCTTTCTTCCTCTATTGACCAATCAGTCACTAAACTTGGCCAAAGCCACTAAGGTCCAGATTCAAGGGGTATACACCCTATCTCTCAATAGGAGAAGTGTCAAAGAATTTGCAAATACATTTTAAATCCACCATACTTTCACTGCTCATCACTGATCTCTCTCTCTCTCTCTCCCTCTGTTACACACACACAAACACAATCACACGTATACACACAAATTTAAATAGAGTTGCTTGTTTACACTAGCTATCAGTATAGGTAACTAAACTGTATTCGTAGTTGTGGCATTTTGTAAGCAACAACAAATAACAACATTGAAAAAGTGAAATATATAAGTTACTGGCTAATGAAAAAACTAAGGTTATTCTAATTCCCAAAAATGTCTACAATATACATGTAGAGAAATTTTGAATGGAGTTACACAAGACAAAAGCTAGGGTCTCTGGGAGAGTGTAACTTACCTCCTGTTTAACTTTCCATGGGCTTCGACTATATCAGTTTTTCCCTCAACCCTGCTATGGCTCCCACCTTCCCTAACATAAGGATTGTGTACCATTTGCTGACATTTACTCTAGAAGGATGTAGTGTTTTTCTTTCCCTGAATTCATGGCTACTATCTTTGCTGTACCCACACCAACTTCCCATCCATTACTTTCATTTTATTTCTCCACTCAATAATTCATTTAATGGACATTTATCAAGCACTACCATGGGCCGAGCACTGTAGGAAATACTAAAATGAATAACACCTGGCCCATGCTTTAAAGGGTGGGATGTCAAGCTGGCAGGAGATTCAGCACAAGGTAGATAGGGACTAGCACCAGCAAACAACAATATTGAAAAAGTGAAATATAATGCAGATTTGGAGAAAATCAATATTGGGGCTCCCGGTGCTAGCAAGAAACACCTCCAGAGGATAGGTGGTCAGGGAAGAATCAGCAAGGTATGAAGGCAGATGGGTCAGGTGGTATTAATTGGTCAACCAGAACGGGGGAAATGGCTTGGAGAAAAATGAGGGCTGCAGGTGGTGCAGAGGAATGTGAGCCATTCCTCCCCTGTCTTTAGAGCTCCCAGGGTCGCCCAGGGGAAGAGGACACTTTTGCCATTTGCCTGGTTGAGGCTTTTGATCCGTGAGACATCAAAACACATTATTAAAATGATCCATTTTAGGAAGATCCTCAAGCTGGTGAGGTCTTGAGAATCTCAGGTGATAATATCTATTTGAGATAAATACAAATCTCTGTGAAATTAAGTTAAACAAAGAGTAGATATAGAACAATAAAACAAATGTATAAGATAGGCATGGGGACAATTTATTCTAAATTTCCCTAATACCTTTTACAGTGTCCATACCCATGTCCTTAGATGTTTGAAATCACAACCAAAGAGGAGGAGCTTATTGCTTCTGGAGACAGGCTCCTCACGCGTCTTTGACTTCTCTATGTTGGTTTTCTTCTCCAGTTCCTCCTCCCTCATCCCTTAACTGTTGGTATTCTTTATGGCTCTTCTGAAATTCCCCTCTCTTCAAATACTGTTCACACATCAACAGCATTGGCTTCATCTACCACCTGTCAGCTGCTGTCTGTCTGTCTGTTTTTGTCTGTTTTCCTCAAAAAACAGAGACCAAGGTAAGATTAAGTGCCAATGCTCTATCTGGGAAGCAAGGCAGGGAAGGATGTGGAGCAAATGCATTATGAAGCATTAGCACAATAGCCACTGCTTCACAATGAACTGTGAAGAGACACAACAGGTTACTAACAAGTGTATCTGGTTGGCCACACTGGATATCTCTGGACAGGCTGTACAGAGACACAACCTAGTATCTGTGCACAGGAAGGAGGAGCTCTCTCCAGTCTCCTATTACTTCTTGGTCAAAGTTCACCTCATGGTCAAAGTTAACTTCCCTGCATTTTCAGATTACATCATTTGCCCCTTTTGGTGGCCACTTGGAATGCCAGAACCCATGTGCTCTGATGGGCTGTCTCATCCAAGTCTGAGGTGGTGGGAGGAGCCAGAATCTCCACTATGTTGCCATCTTGCATGACTGGGTGGTGGCAGCAATGGGAAGGGTAGATTCAGTCAACTGGCCACAACCACAGTTGGAACAGAGCAAGTGGTTAAGGGTCCAACAGGCAATGGTGCCAAAGGGATCTGAAGAGATGCTTAATATGTGTATCCCATACACCTGATAACTCTCAAATCTACTTCTGCCCTCTCTATCCTCATCCCAAAACCTACATCTCCACTGGGAGGCCCCACTAGTACTTAAAACTCAGCATGTCCCAAACTGAATTCATCTTACTCCCTCCTCTAAAACATGCTTCCCCTATCTTGTTTCTTATCCCAGTATAGGGTGTCACTATCTACTCATTAACCAAGCCATAAACTTGTTATTCTAAACTTCTCATTCTCCCTCACCCTTTTCATCCAGTCAATCATCAAATAGTGTATTGCTTATCTACTTAACAGTTCTCAAATTAATCCAATCCTTTCCATCCTCTTTGCCACCATACTAACATTGAAAATGATGCCTGGCACCTAAAAAGTTCTCAACAACATCTGTTATTATTATTTCCATCTCTCACCTCTATTACTAGGACAGTTTTCTAAGTGGTTCTCTGTACTCTTGCTCTAAACCACTCTTCACACTTCAGAGTGATATTTCTAAAAGATAAGTCTTACCATGTCAACTCTCCTTGTGTATAACATTTTGGTGGTTCCCTAATGAAACTCAGGATGGAGCCCGACTTCTTTAATGTGGCTTACAATGCTCTTTATGAGCTGGCCGTGCACCTACCACTCCAGCTCAGTTTTTCCCAATCCCCACTTAAGGCTTTAGCCAAACTAAATTTTTGAAATTCTCTGAAAGTGCTATGTCCTTTTTCACCTCTTCTCAAGCTTCACCTCCTGCTTGGAGATAATATCTCTGCTACTACAACTCCCCCAGGTTACACCTATTCATCCTTGACAACTTGGCTTAGACTTGAACTCTCAGGGAAGCCCTCCCTAACTATCTGCCTCCATCATCCTTATAAGTAAGTTATGAATATGTTCATCAGTGGCAAGTAACAGAAACCTGACTGACAGCAGCTTAAACAAATTAAGTGGCTATTTTTTTTTTTTTTTTAGTACAAGGGGTGAGAAGGCAGGCAGTTGCTGGTGTTGGTTCAGCTTCCCAGAGACCTAGGATCCTTCTTTCTTTCCATTCTGTCATTTCTGGAAAATAGTGTTCTTCTCCAAACTTGTAGCCTCATGGTGTCAAGATGGCCACCAGAGCACCTGACATTACATCCATGTTCAAGAAGGGATGATAAGGAGGAAAACTCCACGGTAGACTTCTGCTTATACCTCATTGCTCAGGGCCGAGTCACATGATCATCCCTAACTGCAAGGGAAGCAGAGAAGGTGAATATTTAGAATTTCTTAGCCTTTATAGTAGAAGACAGCAAGCAAGAAGGTTGGCAATTACTGGTGGGTCAGTGATCTACTCCAATCTACCACACACCAGCCCAAGTGAGACTCCTCAAATCTGTGCTCCTGCGGGACCCTTACCATAGCCCTGACAGCACCATATTATAATTATCCATTTGCTAGCTTGTCTCCCTGGAAGACTGTAAGTTCTTTGAGAATAAACTGTTACTTCATCATTTTAATATCCCCAGCACCTAGTACAGTGTCTTGCACACTGCAAGTGTTCAACCAAAAATTCTTTCAGATTGAACTTAATTTTACCCCCTAACAAAAAGGCCACGTTGATTTTCAGGGTATCCAGATCCATTTAGGGTGTGTTCCCAGCCTGCATATTTAGGGAATTAGACCCCACTGAACAGTTAAAGTGTCTCATTTGTAAGCCTTCTTCAATACATATATTTATTTCAATTTTTGAAAATAATATTATTGAAGGAAAATATAAGTACATTAAGTGCCTAGAATTTCCACCTGTGGTATATGCCCATGTACCTACTATTTAGAATAAGATATAGAACATTTTTAGCACACCAGAAAGCTTTCCCAGGTCCCTACCCAATCAATACTGTCCACAAAGGTAACTACTCTGACTTCGATCACCATTGATTAGTTTTTTGCATGTTTATGAACTTTATATAGGTAAATCATACACTACATATTCTATTTTATATCTGGCTTATTTCATTCAATACTACATCTCTGAGATTTATCCACGCTGTAGTATATACCAGAAGTCCATTCTTTATCATTGTTGAATAGTATTCCATTGAATACACAATTCATTTATCTATTTTTGTTGTTGATGGACATTTAGATTGTTTCCAAATTTTTTGTTATGAAAAATAGGGTTGATGTGGGTATTCTCATAGATATCTTTCTGTTGTATCTGGGAGTGGAATTTCTGACCACAGGGAATGTTCAACTTTGGTAAACACTGCCATATAGTTTTCCAAAAATTTTTACCCATTTATATCCTATCAGCAGTGTATGAGCATTTTAGATGCTCCGAATCCTCCTTAACATTTGGTGTTATACCGTCATTAGTATAAACCATTACCATGGTCTTGTAAACCATAAATGAACCATAATTGTTTCCCAGGACACTCAAGGAGGAAACATACCACCAGTCATTTAAATTATAGTCATTCTGGTGTATGTGAAGTGTTATCTCATTATGGTTTTAATTTGCATTTCCCTGATACTAATGATATCTATTGCCTTTACATATGTTTGCTCAACATTTGGATATCCTCTTTGATGAAGGGCTTAAGTCGTTTGTCCCTTTTTTTAAAAATTGGGTTGTGTGGTCTTCTTACGGACATGGAGTTAATTATATAGTCTAGATACAAATCTATTGTCAGATATCTACATTGCAAATATTTTCTCCTACCTTGTGGTTTGTCTTTTCATTTGTTCAATGGCAGCTTTAAATAGGTTTGCTTGTTCTTGTTTTGTTTTGTTTTTTGAGGTACCAGGGCTGGGAATTGAACCTGGCACCTTGTATGTGGAGAGCCGGCTCTCAACCACTGAGCCACAGCTGCTCCCGAGTTGGCCATTTTTTTTTTTTTCTTCTTCCATTTGTTTGCTTGTTTTTTTTAAGGAGGCACCGTGGACTGAACCCAGGATCCCCCTTGTGGGAAGCAGGCACTCAACTGCTTGAGCCACATCTGCTCCCCTATTTTTAATGAAGTCCAATTTTTCAATACTTTCTTTTAAGATAATCAGTGCTTTTTCCAAGGTTATGAAGATATTCTCCAACACTGTTTCCTAGAAGCTTTACCATTTATCTTTCACATTTAGGTCTATGATCCATCTGAAATTGATTTTGTGACTAGTGTCAGGTTGGGGTCAAGCTTCATTTTTAACTCATTCTAATTGACCCAGACATTGCTAACTGAATAGACCATCCTTTCCCTACTGTACTGTGGGGGCATCTTTGTTGAAAATCAAATGGCTACATTTGTGGACTCTGTATTTTGTTCCATTGGTCTATTTGTCTGTACTTGAAGCAATACCATTCTGTTTTAATTACTGCAGCTTGATCAGTCTTCTTACCTGGTAGTGTGAAGAAAACTTCGTCTTTTTCAATATAATTTTTTCTATTCTTGACTTTTTGCACTTCTACATAAATTTTAAAATCAGCTTGTCACTTTCCACAAAAAGCTGTGATTTTGATTGAAATTATATTTCATACTCTCAGAGATCTTACCCCCTCCAATCATTGCTGCCTTGACATTCTTCAATACAGTCAAAAAGATGATGTTTAAAATCTAGCTTTTATGGTTGTTCTTGACAGGAGGGTTAGTTTGATACAAATTACTCCATTGTAGCCAAAAACAGAAGCCCTTTGCAAGTCTTCCTAACACATATCTATAAAAAAGAAACTCCATTTTAAGAAATCTCTATGAAAAAATTAACTCTACAGATTGTTTATATAATGTTAAAATCTTACTTTATGAAAGAAGATTCATTTGACTGTCATTGAAAGAAAACATGACCCAAATTGGCTTAAATGAAAAAGAATTTATTAGCTCATATAATTGAAAAATCTAGGAAGATCATTGTATATGAGATTTCAAAAGAAGTTTATCAGGGTCCAATTTATCTCCATCTCTCTGCTCCCCTTCCATTTTGTTGAAGACATTCTCAAACAGGCTCATGGCCACAAGACAGCTGTCAGGAACTTCCAGAACTACACCCTTCTAGGTTTACGTTCAACAGGAATATTAGTGTCTTTGTCTCAGAATACCTGGGGAAAGTCTCATTAGCTCTAATTGGGTCACTGCCCATTCCTAAGCCAATCACTTTGCCTAGGGAAATCTGATGCATTGATTAGCTTAGGCCCAGGCCAGGTTCCTGACTTCTGTGCCCAGGAGTAGATTTAACTCCTCCAGAAATCCATGGACTGAGAAAAAGGTTAGTGGTAGCTCCCAAGCAGGAAGTTGGGATGTGGTTACCAGGAGAAAAGTGAATGGATGCCGGAAAACTAAGAGAGCGATGGTCCACCTTGGCCATTAGAGAATAGCCGGTTCCAGTCTCTAAATCTGTATCACCCATTGGTACTTGGAAGATGAAGGTCTTGCTGCTCTGGTCCTCCAAGGCCACTTTTGGGGTCCTGCCTCCAGTACTGTAACCCCACTCCCTTCACACTGCCTCAGGCTTTTCATGCATCCTCTCCAGGACATGTACATGGTTCTTCCCATCTTAGTGTGTGCTCTCTTCCTCCAGCTGTCCTCAAGTCTCAGCAAAGGTTCAAGTAGCAGGAGGATGAAATGGGTTTTATTCCCTCATCACTATTTTCACTTTCTCTCTATTGAGGTTACTGGTCATGCTTCTGTTAGAGAAATCTCAAAATATGCCCTCACAAGCCTTTCAATGAGTGTGAAGAGTAAATGAAATATTTTGAAAATATTTGGTAGATCCTGAAGTCTAAATAGATGTTAATGCTGAATTGTATTATGGGCCCCAGATAGATCACTTTAAAGCTCTCATTCTACCCTAAGTGTTGTGTATAACACTTATCAAGGGTTTCTACTTCATGGAAAACAGCACAAAGGTTTCACTGAAGTCCTCTGTCCTAATCCCCTGAAGTGTTGTTGAAGCCCTTCTGAAGTGATCCAGAGGTAGTCAAGTATCTTCTTAAGACAGAGGCTCTTTCAAATTTTCTTATTGTTCCTAGTTTTGATGAACCCAATCAGGTGTTCCTACCCTGTAACCATGCCCACACAGCTTGGAGCCAGAGATTTTGACCAAGATCTCAGGGCCAAGAAGTAGCTGGTCAGGGATCTTCCAAAGCCCACTCTCCCTCCACGTGGTCAGGAGAAGTTAAGACTGCACTCACATGATGGGTACAGGCTGCAAAGACCTCTGATTGCACTCTAAGCAAAGGTGAGGACAGTGTCTGAGCAAGGGTTGTGTGCAAGAAAGAGTGGCAGGTCTGGAAGTGGAGACAGGAGGATGAGCCCTTAGATCGGTGCAGGTGCATAACCCAGGATTGAAGTGGTAAGACCAAATGCTTTAACGATCTTTGCATATGCAGAGCCTAGCATAGTGTCTGATTTAGTGCACATTCGATTGACTTCATGGTCAGGGTGGAAAGGAGCGCATGTAAGAGATGTTCTGGATAGTAGAACGATAAAGGTTATGATTAGTTGAACACGAAGGATGAAGGGTAAAAAGAGTCATGTATGGCTTCTAGTCTGGGGAACTGGTCAACACAAGGAAGTCCGTGGATTAGAAGCCAATGGTTTGGGTGGGATGATTACAATGCAATGTTATGGCTTTAATTTGAAGTGAAGTGATGGGAGATCAGCCTTGGAAATTCTTTCAGATATTTTATAAGATGTTGCTTCTTAATGAAAAAAATATATGAAATTCTACTAGGTTTTGACAGTAAAACATCAGGACAACACCAAATTTCTTACGGAAATTTTCCTTTATGCATTCAGCACAGACTGCTAGTTGCCCCCTCTTCTTCCTTACTAACAGAACTCTAATCTAGTCAGAGACAGCAATTAGTCCCACTTAATATTTGCATATCCCAGCCTCCGATGCCAGACGACCATGAGATTAAATTCTAGCCAATGTGATGGAAGTAGAAGACATTGAGTGGGCCTTATGGGAAAGCTCCTTAAAGAGGGACTCACTAGCATGCACATTTTGCTGTTGGCCCCTCCTCTTTTTCCACTTGTAAAGTGGATGTGATGACTAGAGTCAAGCAGCCATCTGATGACCATGAAGCAGCCTAGAGGAGGGAAACCACATGCTAAGAGTAACAGACAAAAGATGGAAGGAATAGTGTAACCACCATACCAAGTCCTGGACGCTGCCTTCAAGACTACCCTTTAACATGAGCAATAAAGTCCCTAAATTATTTATGTCCCTATTTTTCAGATCTCTCTTGCTCACAGCCAAGTGCAATTGCTCACTGATATAGCATATTCTTAAAAATTATGAAAGAACTTCAATTTCAGAAAGAGTTTTAGGGTTTTGCCAAAATAATAACAAGAAAAAGGCATTAGTCCTTGATTCAAAATAATGATAAGCATCAACCCTATATGCATGTGTATCATTTTAAAAATCTCAAAGGAAGCCTTTGGGAGTCCCAGAGATTAGTTGCTAACACAATTCATGATCTACTTGTACCTCTTTTCTAAAAGGGTGATAGAACAGCATGTCTCAAACACTACACAATTTAAGAGCTGAACCCTTCATGACTATCACTTTGAGCTTAAAATTACCTATATATGTGTTACAAATGTCACAGAGAATAATAAATTCCAGAGCATCCAACTTTTTTGTTGTAGTTGTAGAATTCTGTGAAAACAAATTCACTCTTAGAAATCACATCCTAGAGAAATCAGAGCTATGGAGAGCAAGGAGGGCACCAGGCACTCAGACCCAGATGGAGCTTCCTCGTAGCACCCTTAACTGAGTGGGAGATCTTGGTTTTATGAAAGCACATGTCAGAAAACAACTACTTCAACCCTGGCTCTACATCATTCCCAGCTCCAGCCAGCTACTGATCACCCAACTGGACAGCTCCTATTTCCAGTTCGCCAAGAGACAGTTTCTGATTGGTCCAGCTTAACTTGGAGATCGTTTCACCCTGAGTCAAATACCTACTGGTCCAGGGTGGGCAGGGCCTTGTGATGTAAACAGGGTTTAGGAGTGTACCCCTGTGGGTTTAGCCAAGGGGCAGTAGCAATTCTTAAAGCAAAGTGGGGGGGTGGGGGAAGGGCCTGCTGGGGGGGTGGAGAGTCAAGCACAGCCTTGTCTAGACCCCCATCTCCCATCTATTGGTAAGTGAATGCCAAAGACAGCCACTGTCCAGATAAAACCCAACTGTGCTTACAAGGAACAGCAGCATAGCTGTGCATTCCGCAGACCTTTTCCTCCCGAAATGCAAGTACACCCTTCAGGAAGGTACCCTCTGATGGAAGCCTTTCTACAAGGCTACATTCCTGAAGTTTTGTGCATCATTTCTGTGGTGTTCTTAGCCTAAGGAGTGAGCTGCATTTTGCCAAAAGCTTTTACTGATGCAGAGCTCATGACGAAGACACGTAAACAGTTCTGGTGAAAGGATAATTTTCTTTTCTTTTTATTAGTTCAACTGATCTTTTAGGTAACAACAACAAAAACAAAAACTCTTTTTAAAAACACTCAATCCTTAAGTCTATATCTCCTTGAAACAAAAGGATACACCAATCAATACAAGCTCACAAACCTTCCAGTTCAGTTGATTTACTTAGAACAGACTCGCATTCAAGGGTAACCCCTTACAGGACCTGTCTCTGAATATCTGCCCCATCTGGAGATCTTTGGTACTTCCAAGTCCTTATTTGTGAAATGGAAATAAAATGTACTCAAGACTTAGCAAAAAGGCAGTATTGGTCTCTAGGCATATCCAGAGGGATGACTAGAAGAGCATAGAGACTCACTCTAAACTAGTAAAGAGTGAGTGTAGGGCAGATATTTGTACACTAGTGCTCATAGTGGCAATATTCACAATAGCCAAAAGGCGGGGCAACCCAAATGTCCATCAGTTGATGAATGAGTAGGGAAAATGTGGTGAATACATGCAATGGAATATTATTCAGCCATGAAAAGGAATGGCGTTCTAATAGATACAACAACATGGATGCATCTTGAAGACATCATGTTGAGTGAAATAAGCCAGACACAAAGGGACAAATATTATATTGTCTCACTTACATGGAATAATTAGAATATGCAAATTCATAATGATGGAAAGTAGATTACAAGGCTACCCAGGATGAGGGTAGGGAAGGAGGAATTCATGCTTAATGGTTACAAATAGAGTTTTGTTTGGGGTGATGAAAAAGTTTTGGTAATGGATGGTGGTGATGGTAGCACAACACTGTGACTGTCATTAACACCACTGAATTGTACACTTAAAAGTAGTTAAAATGGGAAATGTTATGTTGTATATATGTTACCACATCTCTCCCTACCTGGGAATGGCTGCAAGTGTATGCTGCTGCAGGAATGCTTGGGGCAGCCTCAAGCTCCTCTCTCAAACAGCACAAACCTACATTTATAGTTGTGAGCATGATTTTATCATACACATTCTCTCATTTCCTATACTGCTGCTGTCAGTCAAGAGACCTCTCTTAGCTCCAGTCCCACATGGTACAGGGCATTTGTCTTGATTCACATCTTGCTTACTGTAGGAAGGATTCAAGAAGGCTAAATACACATGTTTGGGCTGGAGAAGATCTAGGAGTTTTATGTGACTGGACGTTCACTATGACTGAAGTTGACCAAGAAGTTAGTGCAACTGTGGGCTCTACCTACAGAGGTACAGGGCCTGGAAGCACGGCATTCTAGGACCCAGCCAGGGCTTCCATGGATGCCACCAACAGGTGAAATTACCACTAAACCAAAGTATGAGTCTGTCCGTTTACTGTAAAGGTTTCACCCCAATGTTCCAAACCAGCCTCTGGATCTTCTTGAAACCGGATTCTGTAGTTTGTCATTATTAGCTGTGCAATTCCAGCTTTGTGGCATTCACAGACTTGATGAGTCTGCTTTTTATTTTTTTATTCCAGCCATTGACATGCTGCAATATAAGTTGGCTGTGTATACAGGAGAGTGAGCAGATGTGGTCAACTCTGTCTCACAAAGGATTTTGCCAAGGTCACACTGGTCTCCTGAAGGCCAGGTGGAGATGTTTGTTCCTACAGTGCCATGGAGCTGCTGCATGGGCTGCTTGCCTCCCCCAAGCCCTCTTGCTCTTGAGTGGATTCTCTTCACCTGCTCAGCAGATAGGGTTCCCACTATGTTTATTACCTTGTGCTGGCTGACATGGAGGGATATAGCTAACAACAGATTTTCTCTCTGCTCACATTTACTTCTAGACTTCAAGAATCTCCTACCAAACTCTGCTAAGATCCTTTCCTTTCCTGCACCTCCTTGGCCAGCTCACCACGATAGGATGGGCATGGTCTGACTTGGGTCCTAGAGCTGGTTCTATCATGTCATATTGAATTCTTTAACACCAGGCATTTAATTTGCTGAGCTTCCATTTTCTCACCTAAAAACGGGACTAACCACTCTACCTTATAGGGTTGATTTGACTGTCAAAGGACGGAATGAATATAAAAATTTTTTGGAAACTACCTAACGCTTTGCAAAGGTAAATATATTATTATCAAACATGTATGAAAAACTCCAAAGTGAGTCCATTCTACCTAAAATTCCTTTTTAAAGTGGTTCATTGTATCCTTACCATTTATTTGTTTCTTTCTTTTTCTCTTTAAGTCCCAACGAAAACTGAATATTAAGAATGCACGCAGAGAGAGCATTGAATATAAATTAAATATTCAATGTTCTTTAGAACACTTTGGCATGGAAGTGATACACCTATTAAAATATCCCAGTCGGAGCTGGCACAAACACAGCTGATAACCCCAGCAGGCAACGACCTTGGCACCATTACAAGGGCAATATTTTCAAATGGATGAACTATTCCTGAACAAAGTGTCCAGTGTACTAGGAATAAACAAGCTTTTCATCAACCAAGCCTGTGCATTTTCTGATTCCAGCAACCTTTCCCAGAGATAGCGTCAGAGAACAAGAAGTACTGGGAAGTAGTACCACCTCAACAACCTGCCCAGTCTTGCTCCTCGCTCCTTAAGAATCCTGTGACTAAACAGGCCTCCAAACCCCTATCCTCTCTTTGGAAGTTTTCATGATTTCTTTTCTGCCTTCTTTCAAAAGCAGAACCCAGTGCTGCCCATTATTCTCCTGGCCACACCTCATGATGATCCTGCTGGGAGAGCAGTTGGGCAGAAGGTGTGTAAAACGGAACCCAGAGCATCAGAAGCAAGAATCTATGCTGGAGACTCCTGTACAATGTCACCAAGTGTCCGTGAGGCTAACTCTTTGAGAAGTCACCCAGGATAGTCCACAATAGGGTAGACAAGAAACTTGGAAGGCAAGATCCTTGGGAGGAAATTTCCTGGGAGAACAAAAAAGAACTCTGATTCATCAGGAATGAAGCACATGTGTGAAACTCAACTTGCAAAACTCACTTCCTAACCTGAGCCAATGAGGCCGCAGCTGATCCATTTAGCTATTCATTCTTTCATTCATTCTACAAATGGTTATTGAGCACCTACTGTGTGCCTGATACTGCTCTATGTTCTGGGGATACTGAATAAACAAGACAAAGTCCTTCCCACTTTACATTCTAGTGGGAGTAGACAGACAATAATATAATACATAAGTCAATATCTAGTATGCCGGTGGTGATAAGTGCTAAGAGTCTTAGGGAGCAGAGGTGTGGGTGGGCATCAGTTTATAGCAAGGAAGTCCTCTTGATATACAAGGTGAATTCGACCAGAGGTCTGAAGCAAGTGAGGGGA
Organism: Tolypeutes matacus; assembly: GCA_026826555.1. NCBI lineage: Eukaryota > Metazoa > Chordata > Mammalia > Cingulata > Chlamyphoridae > Tolypeutes > Tolypeutes matacus. Next base: position 9,354,768 of record JAKSZT010053792.1, read on the forward strand.
TGAGCCATGGATATCTGAACAAAGTATATTCCAGGTAAGAGCACGTTTGAAACAGCGAGGAGAATAGTGTTAAAGGAATGAAGTGAGCCAAGGAGAGAGTTGAAAGAGAAGAGGCCAGAGAGATAATGGTGAGCCGGATCATGGAAGAGCATTTAAATTCTGGGCGATCTGGGAAGCTATTGAAGGAGGAGAGAGGTTGTGTTTTGTTTGTTTTATCAAGATGGGAGAAGTTTCCAACATGTTTGCACACTAATGGAAAATAATCCAGTAGAGAGGGAAAAGTGTGATGATGCAAAAGAGAGAGGGGACAACTGCTGGAGGGATACCCTTGAATAGGTGAGAGAAAAAGAAATATAGTACTTTAGCATGCATAAAAGCCATTTGGAAAGCCAGGTAACACACATTGCTGGGGCCTGCCCCCAGAGATGCCAATTCAGCAGGTCTGAGTGGGGCTGAAGAGCTTGCCTTTCTTCCAGCCCCCCCGCCAGGTGGATGTTGTTGCCACCATTCATCATTCCAGGCCACACGTGGAGTCTCACTGATAGGAGTTCCTTGTTGGGCAGAGAGGACAGGCATGGATGAAGGTGGGTGAAGGAAAGTGCTCCTGAGAACAGATGGAAGTTATCAGCTGACTGTTCTATAGCTCAGTGAATTAGGAAGCAGGGTCGTCAGCCAGAGAGTGAAGATGGGGAGGCAGTGTTGAGGGTTTGAGGAGGGGGCAGAATATGTAAAATAGTTTTCTTGGAGAGTGGGAGTATAAAAAGTCTAGGAAAATGAAACAGGATTGCCTGATAAGCACCACAGACCCGCTTGAAGTTAGTTACGACAACTTTAAGTAAGACCAGGCAGCCACTCTCACCGTGCAGATGTGGGTCCAAAAGGGCAGAGAGTAGGATTTAACCAGGTTTGTGCTTTTGCCAGATCAGTACAGTGAAGGGAGAGCGGGGTCAAAGGAGTTGATTGTATATTAATGGGCGGGATGAAAATGAGGGACCACAGAATCTAAGGGGGGGGTGAGGACTGCAGTGAGGACAGGCAGTGGAGGTGGGTGGAGAGGATCAGTGAAAGGTGGTGGGACCCATGGACCACGGATCTCAATGAGGGGAAGACTCGCTGGAGTTGAGATAGAAGACTGAGCTGGAAGGAGGGACCTGTGAGAGCAGAATGGGGCATTTGAAATTGAGGGAGCACAGTTGTTGGTAATGACAAGGTCAAGGACATGGCCATGGGTGTGAGTTCTCTGGAGGAGAACTGGGAGGCTGAGTGTTGGACGCATCCTGTTTGTAGATATTGAAATCACCAAGAGTTGCTATCAGAAGTACTGTTGGAAAGCATACTGAGAGCTATGGTTTCCAAACCCTCTTTACTGAATCTGGGGAAGAAATTCTAAATTAAAAATAAATTCTGGGCCCCCAAGCAAAAATTTCCCCATGAGTCTCCTTCTAGTGCTAATTGCAAAATAAACAGTAAATCAGCAGGGGCTGCCTGGAGAGAAGCAGAGCCAGCAGAGAGAAGCATCACTCAAGCTGGCCGATGTTTGCCTCAGAAGGGCCCGACTTTCCCCAGCTGATTTCCCAGCTTAATTTGAAGAATTTAGAGTGATAGGGAGTTGCTGAGAAACCTGAGGTGATTGGTTATGTTTTTCCACGCCTTTCATGTGCAGTAGTAAGCTCCTGGTTTGTGACCTCTTAGGTTTCCTATTTAACTACTGTGTGTTCTAGTGCAGAAAAGACTAAATATAGACTTTGAATTTGAAAATACTAACAGGAATACCAAAAGTGGCACCAGTGAAGAGCACTGCAGGAGTCGTGAGTCACTGAAGTGAGTCCTGAGTTGCTTGGACCCTTGGTGGAGGGGTTAGTATCTCCTGCTGACTCTCCGCAGGCGGCTCAGCTCCCGGGCAGGGGCAATAGCGGCTCCAATGCATGACTTTAACTTCACTCCTTACTCTTGCCAGCCAGCGCTGCAGTTCCCAGCCTCGCTGTGTGGGAGCGCAGGGCAGGAACTGTCGAGGCTGGGGCAGAGCAAGCGCTGGGCTCCCTGGCCCAAGAATCCCAAAACAAAAACCCAGCCCTTTACCCCCTTCCCCTCAGTCAATCATTGCTGCAAATCAGTGCCTTGGGGAAGCTCTGGCCACCCACCTCTATGTACAGTTATGCAAGATGTGAGCAAGGAAGGGCAGGAAGGATTTCCGTCCACAATGGACCACGGTTATCTCTGGATAATAGGATTATGGGTGACTGTTCTCATCTGTATTTTCTAAATTTTCTAAAATTAGTAGGTGTTACTTCTACAGTATGAAAAACTCCTAATAAACTTTGTTTACAAAACACTTAGTTGGATGGGTTACCTTGACAAGGAACACACTAACCTTACAAGACCATTCCAGGCCAAACACACACACAAAGATTTACCTTTCACACAACTGGAACTTAAATTTTCTGCAAAGTCAGCACACGGCATACAACAGAGGAAAGTACAAGAGAGTTTGATTTGCTATTAGCATCTCCTTACCCCCTCTGGGTATCCCAGGACCTAGGGCTAGCTGTAGCCCAACACCTGAGAGCATCAAAAGGCAAGGAAGCCTGGGAGGCCTGGTTTCTGAGGGGCAGGAGAGGCCCGCAGCCTGGGGCGTCCCTGTGCGTTTTGCTTGCCCCTGAATGTTCCATGGATCTGGCCAGTGTAACAAAGGGGAAAGGAGGGTCATTTGTCCATCTCTGCTGTGTTGCTCCATCATACCCCAAAGGCTGAGCGAGCCCTGGCCTGAGGCTTGAAGTCAGGTTCAAAGACCTCTGGTCTAGGATAAACATTCGACCTCTGATCCAGAGAAGGCCCTCGATCAAATTAGTAGCTGAATAAAATGCATCTTTGGTCTCCTCCCTAAAAAGGAAAGAACAGCTAATTCTTCTCAGGGCACCTCACTTCACAGAGTCCCGCATGGCATACAGGTACCCACTGCAGTGCTTCTGCATCCCGAGTCCTGGTCTCCCAGGTGTCCCTTCCCAAATGGGTTCCCTGATCTGAAGTATTCATTCTGTGCTGAGGTGGTATTAGCCACCTGTGTTAACCACCTCTTGCCATGGTGAAATTGTCTTAACTTGGTCCTCCTCCTAGAAAGATATGATCTTACCCAAATAAATTAAGCACTAATGATAGGAATTTTAGGTTTACCCATAGGATGCAAGTAGGGGAGAATCTCCCTAAAATAATAACACTTGACTTAAATAGGTCTCTGTCAACAGGTATGTTGACTTACGGGAAGATTGGGCTATCTTAAATCCTTTATGGAACAACAAGGAATGTTAAATACAGAAAAGAAAAAAGAAAGGAAAAAAGAAAATAAAGAATTAGTAGAATGAGAGACTGATTGTTAAAACACATATCTATAGTCTTTTGTTCGTTTCTCTCCTTTGTCCTGTGCAAGGGGCAAGTTGCTATTTAGCCATGTGGCAACATGCTTCAAGTCCTTTTTAATTTTTAAAGAAGGTTTAGATTACATAAATGTTACAGTGAAAATATAGGGGGATTCCCCTTTACCGTACCTCCTACCCCTCCCACACCTTTCCCCATTAACATCTTTCCTTAGTATGGTACACTTGTTACAACTGATGAACACATATGGAAGCATTGCTACTAACCGTGGTCTATAGTTTACATTAGTTTACACTTGGCATGTGTAGCAGTTTGATATTATTGATGAATTCCAAGAGAAATATTGGATATGTTTGTAAACTGGTCTGTTCTTCTGGGCGTGATTAAATTATGTTTAGGGCTTTGATTGGGTCACGTCAGAAGGACATTGAGTGGGTGGGGACTCACAGATAAAAGACATGGCAAAGGACAAAGTTGGAGTTCTGATGCTAAGTTTTGAGCTGGAGCTCGGGAAGTGAACACACAGGAGAAGAACACAGGGGAATAGAGACGGCTTTTAGACACAGCAGAAGCCCTAGGGAGAGACAGAGCCATTCACCTGATAGTCAACAGTTGGCCTTGTGGAGCTAGCAGAGAAGCTGAGCCCAGAACGAAGCAAACCCCAGGAAGAGAGGAACCCAGGAAGCCTGAACCCTTACAGACATCAGCAGCCAAAACATGGCAATGGACTTTGGTGAGGGAAGTAACCTATGCTTTAAGTCCTGGTAACTGTGGGCTTCTACCCCAAATAAATACCCTTTATGAAAGCCAACAGGTTTCTGGTATTTTGCATCAGCACCCTTTGGCTGACTAATACAGTATGGCACAACTTTATTTTTTGATAAAATATATAATAGCTTGTATCCATCATTGCAATGTCATTCTGAACAATTCCAATGTCCCCAAAATGTCCCATGTTATACCTGTTCTTCTCTCTCCGGCCCCCTCAGAATCTCTGGTGGCCACTGCCTTTGTATCAATGATATAAATTCTTCCATTGCTAGAATAATAATAAATCTACTTTAGTGCATAGTTGCATCCCCCCCTTATGTTTGTTCATTCCTCAATCTTAAGGATTTTAGGAAGGTGATGCCCACTCTGTCTCTGATTGAGACGGGGCCTAGATCCCTGGGGCAGATGCATGGGACTGTCTTGCTCTCAGTGGTAGATACTCTCTGTGTTTTGGGAATGGGTGTTGTCCATCATCATCCTTTTTTTGCTAGTTGTCCTGGGCAAGTCAGATGACCTGGAGAGTAGGTGTTGCAACTTCAGGGCTTAACAGGCCAGAAAAGCCATGTGTAGGGAAATTATAAATGAGTCTAACTCCAAAGTCTTATTTTTAAAATATCTTCTAGAGCAGAAGTCCTCAAAGTGTGAATCAGGGAACGTTGAGTGTCCTTAAACTATTTTGGGGCATCTATAAGGTCAAAACTCTTTTCATTATAATAATAATGCATTTCTTCACCCAGTTGCATTTTTCAGAGGCTGCGTGATGTGTGATGACCTCCTTACTCTGATGGCTAATGGAAGGTATACTTGGGTATTCTTGTGTTTTAAAAATGTCTCAGTTTTAATCTGGTATGATAGATAGCAATAGATATAACGTTCATAAACAAAGGCTCAATAATTTGTAATCCAAAAACTTTGAGAAATTCTAGGGCAGTATTTCTCAAAGCATGTTCCTCAGAACACTAACCCCAAAAGATGTTCCAGGAAAAGGGGTTCTATGGTCCAAAAAGATTGGGAAATGCTTTTAGATACCCTTAGAAAATTCATCATGTCCATTAGCATATTAAAGGCTCTGAGAAGTTCTGTAGTAAGGAAACCTGTTAAACTTGACCAAATTCAACATTGCAAATTTATCTGACCCCAGAGTTTATTTTTGTTTTTGTTTTATTTATGTTTTTTGGTTTGTTCCACATCTGCTACTATCTCACATTGCATATTTTGGGATATGCTCTCAAAGAATTAGATATTAAGCTAACAATTCTCTGGCCAAGGGATTTATCATGGAACAGGCTATTATTCCCTCATCTGGAGCTGAGGTGGATGACCAAAGAATGAACATTAAGGTATCATTTGAACAGAGCCAGGTAGCTTGGGTTCAAATCCCAACTCTGCCACTTACTATGATTTTGGGCAAGCTACTCAACCTCTCTGTGCCTTATGTGCCTCATGTATTGGCTATTCTCTCCTACTCTGCCAACCATGCTGGCCTAGGGTCAGGACCTAAAGCTTGGCCACTAAATAGTGATGTGACCTAGACATGTCCTCTATCTGTGGTAGACTTCAGTTTACCCATATGTCAAATGAGGAACCGAGATACTGCAATCTCTGAAGCCCTTCTAGCGCTGATATTCTCCTATTCCACACATTCCCTGCAGAAGATGGCACAGACCTGGGGCAAGACAGGAGAAAGAACAAAGGGAGGTGGGGGGTGGCCTGACAGCCCCCCAGGCCTGGGCAGCATCAACAGGGAAGAGGCTCAGAAATAGGGACTGCTGGTTTTGAGGATGAAGTTCATCTGCTCCAGAGTTCCACCTCCCACTGAGCCTGCCTCTCACCCAGCCCAGGTGTGAAAGAGAAAGAAGGTGGAATTGACTACTCTTCTACTGACTCCTCACCACCTCTTCTGTGGAACCACTATAGCTGAAGCCGGCTGCTGGAGAAGATGGCCCCACTGCAGGAGGAATGTAGCCTCTTTAAGGGCACTAGCAGGAAATGAACCTTCCAGCTTCATGTGCAGCTTTTTCTTCCCTCTTTTAAAGTTCCTCTCACCCCTATTGCAGCACCTAAGAAAACTTTTGGACACCTCACCTTGGCAAGACACAACAGTGGCTGCCTCTATACAAATTCCTCCAATGTGCCTTCAACACAGTTGGGGATGAAGAGAAGGCACAGAATAAAAAATAAATAGAAAGAAAGAAAGAAAGAGAGAGAGAAAGAAAGAGAAAGAGAAAGAGAGAGAGAAAGAGAAAGAGAGAAAAAGAAAGAAAGAAAAAGAAAGAAAGAAACAAAGAAAAAAAAAACCCACAAAATATCTGTGTAAGAGAAAGCTTTGAATTTCTGGCAGCTGTGAACCAAGGTAGAGGCACCAATGTAATGCTTAAGCGGCTAAATTGGGAACATTTGAATACTTGGTTTTACTTGTGCTTAAGAAAGCAAGTAGCAACTTAGCTGCCAGATGTTGAAGGACTTCGACATGCAGTTCATGGGCATGGGTGGTATCAGCAACATTTTTGCAGGTGACCACATGTCAAAGGGAGATGATGACTTGCTTTTCTAAAACTGCTTCTAGGAAGGAAGCCCAATGTCTTTCGTGATTCACTTTGACTTAAGAAGTTAAATTTGGAAACACCGTAAAAGATTTCATTTAATTCAGAAAAGATTGGCTCTAGGGCTTGTCAGGGAGGAGAGAATTTCTGAGAAGGTGGCTTCGTGAGAGTTCAGTTCCCTAGAACTAAGGCTTATGAGTAATCACTGAACTACCCTCTCTCTAACGGAGTATATCAATTAGAAATTGCTTTCACTTGCCAGTAACAGAACTGACTACAGTGGCTTAGACACAGAAGAGTTCATTTTACTCAAGTCACGAGAAATGCAAATGTGGGTAATTACTGGCAATAATCACTGGCAGCTTCAGTGGCTTAAGAATATCAGGACCAAGACTTCATGATTCTTCTGGCCTTTTCTTCATGGCCTGAAACAGCGGTTGCATCTCCAGCCATCACAACCACTTCCCAAACAGTAGGAAAGAGAAATAATAGAATGATAAAAAGGGCTTTCCCAAAAATCCCATCCAACAATTTCTGCTCTCATCTTCTGCAAGAGAGGCAGGGAAACACAGTCTTTTCACTGACTACATGCCACCTAGAAAAACACTGGGGCTCTGGTACTATCGACAAGTATGGCTGTGCACCTACTGGGTGTCAATGCACATATTCAGCTCCGCTGGTTCCAGGGAGGGAGGGGCCAAATGAAGAAATTCAGCTCTATATCTCCAGGGTCAGACAGTTTAGGAGAGAGAGACAAACTTGTCAACCAGCAAGTTAGAAAGGCTAAAAAGAAGTCGGCCCTGGGCACAGGGAAGGGAGTGCTCACCACCTCCAGGATGGCCCTCAGGGCTGGGGAGGAAGGGGAGGGGTTTGCTGGTCAAGCAGAGGGGGATGGAGTGTGTGTTTGGGGGTGGGGGTGGGGAGGGCGGGGTTGCCTAGCCACAAAGTAGGGCTTCCTCAGCTGGCAGGAGAGGCAGCCCTTGGCCTGAATTCCCAAGGCCCACCATGGATCCCAAACAAAACATCATCCCAAGGTTTCCAGCTGTGCATCCAGCCATGTAGAACAAAGACGGGGAATTTAACAAGATCCCACAAAAACCACAGAAGGGCACAACATAAAATTACCATAGCAGAGAACCTAGATTCTGACCTGCTACAGCAGAATGAAAAGTCTTACAGTGATGCTAGTGAGGATGAGGTGGAGGAAAGGGAACATTTTGTCCTGTACTTTCTTCCATTGGGGAGTGCCAACAGCTAGGCACCGCATTCCATGGGTTGTGGGAAAAGGAGACAGCAGAGCGGGGAGATAGAAAGTGTTTTCCCTCAAGTCTACACATTTCCAACTGCCTTTCCGTGCTTCTAGCAGCTACCATATGTTCACAGATTTTAAAGTCATAATAAACGGGGGTGAGTTGCTGGGTAATAGTTCACATCTCCATTGGTTTCTCAGCACCCCCTATCAGACCACATTGCTTAAGTAATGACCCACCCTCCCTCCACACACACACGTCAAGGTCCTCCACGCAGCTCCTCTACGTAAATGGCCGCAACGACAAACACTACCCATTTTACTCTTGGGTTTTAGCTCTTCTTTCACTCTCGCAATTCTAACAGAATTGCAAACGGCCTCTGCTGAGCTTCAGAGAAGGTCATGCAGTATTTAGTCACTCACACCTGCTTTTCCAATGTCTCTATTTTTTAAATATTCCTTCTCCTTAATTGTATCTTTAAATCATGGCAATGATCGTAGGCACACTAAAGCAAAGACTGGTTTGCTCCTGTCCTCAGGGTTTTACCTGCATGGGGGGTGGAGGGGCGCGGCAGCGGGGACGACGTACGTGGAAGGAATTTGCATAGAGGCTTTGGAGCTGGGCCCTCTGGGTTCAAATCTCAGCTCTGCCACTTATTAGCCGTGTGAGCTCGGGCACATTATTTAACCAGTCCGAGCCTCAATTTTCTCATATATAAAATGGAGCTATTAATAATAAAAGTGGCATGATTAAATCAATTGACCAATGTAAAATGATTAGAACAATTCCGGGAACAGATGCTGTCTATTATTATTAAGTAACTAGCTGTGGAAAAGGACAAATATTGTATGATTCCACTGATATGAAATAACTAGAATATGCAAATTCATAGAGATAGAAAGTAGATTAGAAGATGCCAGAGGCAGGGAGTATCAGGGGAATGGGGAGTTATTGCTTAATGGGCTCAGAGTTTCTGCGGGAGGGGGGCAGTGATGAAAGGTTTTGGCAGTGGATGGTGGTGATGGTTGCATGGCATTGTGAAGCTAATTAACGCCACTTGTACACTTAAAAATGGTTAAAGTGGCAAATTTTGTGTTATATATATTACCATAATAATTTTAAAAATCAAAGAATAGCTAGCTATAAATATAATTGTGTACTTGTTTACCTTTACAGGCTTTTTCTTGTTTGTTTTTAGGAGGTACTAGGGATTGAAACAGGTCCTTGTACATGGGAAGCAGGCGCTCAACCACTTAAGCTACATCCACTCCCCATTTGCAGCTTCTTAAGAGTTAATAATTAAGGGTTAAATCCTGCAGGGATTTGCGCTTTTTGATCTGGTCATGTTCTGAGCTTTCAGAGGAAAAGGCGAGGACTTCTGTATGCCTTGCCTCACTCTTCCACTAATCCTTCCAGCCGCTGGCACCTTCTGTGGCACAGAGAACAGCTCCACCGGCCAGTGAAGTCCTTGGATCACCTGTGCTCAGTTACAGATGGGGATGGATTGAGGCTGAAGGGGCAGCAAAGACATGTCCTCAGCTGGGAGTTTTTCTTTTTCCTTTCCTGCAAGGCTGGTAGAGTTGCTACCTTATGCCACAGCTGTCCATCAAGGCCTCCCATTATTTGTACTTCTGCTTGAAAAGCAGCCTGCTCTTGGGGGCAGAGATGAGCAGTTCTGGCCCAACCCCCCATGGCATCAAACAGGTGAGCTGCTCTCTGGGAGTCCTGCTCAGTGGTCTGGCCTCAGAGATGCTGCCAGCTACCTGGAGAGAGTTGGATCCGCTCCATACAACAAGAGTGACTCAAAAAGAACAAAGTTGCTCTCAACACCTGCTCACCCTCTCACAGCCATGGAGGCCAGGAGTGGGCTGGGTAATTGAAGAGCACAGGAAATGAAAGAAAAAGAAGGGAAATCAGCAGCAGCCCTTAGTTCAGCATCTTCTCTACTGCCCTTTCTCGGGAGAAGATCAATGCAGACCTCACTACTTCCATTTCAGGGTGAAGAGCTGGAACACAGCAGTTTGGCCCACAGGGCAACAGGAGAGAAAGGCAGAGCACCCTAGAAAAGCATCCCAGACACTGGCACCTTGTGTGGGACTAAAAAGGGAAAAGTCAGATGATTCAAGGTGGCATAAAAATGGGACTTAAAAAAAGACATGAAAATCTTCTTTCTTTGAGCTGGTTTGAAATTGGCCTCTATGACTGATTGGCGAGAAATGCAACATGGAACTCTCAGCACCAGAGCAGCCTGGTCACCATTTTAGGGGAGCTGCAAGGCACCTTCTGAGACCCCAGGGCACCCTGGCTGGCCTAGCACCATTCAGTGCCTGCGCCCTCCACCCTCCCTCTTTTTTTTTTTTTTTTCACTAGAGGGTTACTTTATACTCACTGTCCAGCAATGGCCAGCTCTTATGACAGAGCTCATGGAAAACAGCAAAGGTGAGGTTACTATGAAAGGAAGTTCTCAAAATCTAATCTTTCCATTGACTGTTACAATCATACCACTCAATGTGGACATGATGTCTGTAGAACATCTCTCCCAGTACCTCATACCTGTGGGGATAGACAAATGGCAGCCAAGTTTGTCCTATGTGACCTCGGCCCACAGTCATGGCTCATTGGACAAGGACTGCCCAGGCTGAGCCAATCTCAATTAGGACCCAGAATAAAAACCTGGGCTCCTAGCTTGATTGGAGGACATGTAATTCCAGGAGCCATGGGGTAGCCAAGTTTGGCCCTGTAAGCAATGACCATGAAAGCCAGTCTGCAGAGAGAGAATGAAGACAAGGGATAAGCAGAGAGGTGCCACAAGGAATGAGCTGCCTGCAGTCCCACTCTGTGGACCCCCATTCTGGAGCTGGGGAGGCCCAGCCTCACTTCCTGCCCGTGGCTTCTGAGAGGTATCCCAGTATCCTATTGTTACAGGTTGAACCACGTCCTCCCAAAAGATATGTAGACTCAGAATGTGACGTTAGTTGGAAGTAGGGTCATTGCAGATGGAATGAGTTCAATTAAGATGAGGTCATTTTGGAGTAGGGCAGACCCCTAATCCCATGTGAGGCCCTCATAAGAAGAGAAGAAGCAGACACAGAGAGAGAACGCCATGTGACTAGAGGCAGAGCTTGAAGCACTGCAGCTGCAAACCAAGAAACACCAAAGATTGCTGGCAAATACCAGAAGCTAGAAGAGGCAACAAAGGCCTCTCCCCTACAGGCGTCTGAGGGAGCACCCTGGACTTCAGGCTTCCAGCCTCCAGAACTGAGACAATCCATTTCTGTTGGTTTAAGCCTCCCGGTTTGTGGTGCTTTGTTATGGAAGCCCTTGGAAACTTATGGACTTATGGACTCTGTGCCTTCCTTTTTGCTTGCTTGATTGGGTTTCTATTACGTGTGTCCAGAAGAGTGCCCGCTAAGGCGATGATTCACACTTACTTCACTGGATGCTTTCACATGTTATCTTGTTGGGATTTCTCCAGGGAGAAGGCCAGGGCACCATCCACCTTGTTATGGCCAAACGGGCCTGGCAATGACCGCTCAAAGTCTCCCAGGTGAGGATGGCAGCTCTCTGACCCTGACCCAGCATTGCTTCCACCACACGTAGTGTGGTGATGTGCCTCCAGGAAAAGGGACTCTGGCTCCCAGTTGTCAGCAAAAGAGATGTGCTGCCCTCCTAAGCACAGTCATATGTTTAAAGGGGAAAACCTGGCAACAGAGCTGGCCATGCCTCTGACTTGGTGAGCAAAGTACAGACAGAAAAGAGAACCAGGTATGGACTTTGTGGCAGAGAATCTTCCCTCTTATAAAAATACATGAAGCCTGTAATAACCTGATATTATTTTACCATTTATCACACTTTCTTTCTTTCTCCCTTCCTCTGGGACATCCACCAACAATTGGGCAGAGAGGTCACATTTCTCCCTACCTTTGTCTAGGTTCACTCTGATGTTTCCCACCCAGGGAAGTATTAACTAGGAAACTGGCACACTCTCCTGCATGCATGCGTGTGTGCTCAAATGCACAAATCCACACACACATAAATATATTGCTCATGGATGCCATTTTTTGGCTCCCTCTTCCCCCCCCCTTCCACCCTGCCTCCCTCCCTCCATCCTTCCATCCTTTCATTTTTTAGGAATAGATGGAAAGTCCATCTCCCTTCCAGCCCTGGCTTTCCCCATGCCTATGCATTCAGATCTTACTACTTTACATCCCTCTGCTTAACCAATACAGGTCAAAACTTGAAGGCAAGATGCTGACACGATCATATGTGAATCTCTGCTGGTTCTCAAGTAACTGTGACAGACAGAACATTGTGCTTCTGGGACTTTGCCTGGGCGCTAAGCAACCCTACCCTAAGGGGCACTGCTTGAGGGCAGGACACTGTATCTTGGTCTGAGCCCCTGTATTCACCACAGAGGCTCAGAGAATGTGCAGAATGGCCTTGAGGGACCCTGAATCTCATCCCTACACTGTCTGCTGGGTGCAGACACCTGAAGGGACTCCTCAAAGAATTTCTCCTCAATTGCATGTTAGGTTTTGAATGTTTTCGTCCTTCTTCTCTTCATCTCCTTTGCTTGCCTCTTGATACCTTTACCTGCCCTAACTGGTGTGAGGAAAAGAACCTTCTAGAAATTCAATCTAGCTGGGTGTTAATGTGGGCTCAGAATTTTTATGCATTCCCCCCGCCCCATGGCTGGTGGAGAAAGGACCCCCAATGGGTGTTAAGTGCTGGATCTTTACTTCTGGATGCCTGGGGAGCAGCCCCTCCTAGTAATCCACTCAGAGGGAAGGGAGGGAGGAAGGGAACATGGTTTCCCCAGACACTCAGCGTAGGGAAAGCACAGATCTCAAGCAGAGCCTCAGGGTCTCTCTGCCCAGGACTGACTTATAAACTTGTCTGGAAGGTTCCCAATAAGTCACCTTGTCCACCAAAAGCCATCCTTTGGGGATGCCATTACTGTCATTCACCATGAATATGGACAGCCAACAGCCAAGTCTCCTCGTGAGGCTCTTTGTGTAATTAAATGTGCTAGCCTGACAGCGAAACCCTCAGAAGAGGGGCAAGTCTCTCCTGGACTCTCTCTAATCCTGAGTGAAGGCATGCAGTTGCTAGGTGCCTATTTTTCTGCCTTTCAAATATAAAGTGACTAATGGGGTATATTTCATAACACATCTGCAAGTATGTAGGTTATTCTTATACTTCAATGCCCTTTAAAATATTACTATCTGCCAACACTTGGACTATGTGCTGCTATGCAAATTAGACATAGTAAAGGAAGAAGGGAGAAGTTCTTTGCTCTTGAAAAATCATATTTATAAGTTTAATGAGATTTATATAGTACATCAGGGAACTGGGGTTAGAATGCAAGACTTTTAAAACGTAGTATTTGTCAACAATAAAGATTCTCTGGTGTTTTTCCCTGCACGAGATCTCATTTATGCTGAGATTTAATTAGATGAAAAAGTGCCCACAAAATCAAAACACATAGAATCCAACTTCAGGAACAAAGCAGGCATTCTAAATGGAATGTTTTTGATTGGCAGTGCTAAGAACAGGGGCAGTACTTTAAAAACACGAGGCTTTACATTAAATCAAGTAAATGAACTATTTCAATGAATTGTCCATTTAAGCCAGGAAAGTGAGTACTTTTATTTTTTTGGGTAAAAGAGAAATAACAGGAAAATTCAATCTAATAAAAGAAAATACACATAAAAATTGTAAAATTTACAGGCATACACACATCTATAGACACATTCTTCATAAAATTATGAACTACTCTATAAACAAAAAAGAAAATGTTCTGAACCCAGCCTGGGCATGTAATGTGATATTATAGTTTAGCAAATATTTGTGATTATAGGGTACCATCTCTATCTTAGAGCATATACATTTAGTGTTGGAATAGAAGCATAGCTATATTTGTACTTTCTAAAGAATCAGATATCAGCAAAATATAATCAACAGTGAACCAATTCTGATGATTAAGTTATCAATGACGACTCAAAGGGCAATGTAGGGATCTTGCAGCTCTGGGAACCATTGTTACAAACATGAAGTTATTAATGTCTTTACAGTCATGCACCAGTGCAGAACAACAGAATTCCATTTGATAGGATGTTGGATTAGTCAAATTTAGATATTCTCAAAAAGTTTGAAAAGGCCAGGAATCAATGTATTCACTCAGAAGAGAGCAGAGTCCTTGCCAATTTTGCTCCTGTTTGGGTACACCTTAGCATCGTCCTGAGCACAAAGTACGTGTTGGACAAATATTTGATGAATAAATATGAATTAATTAATTAGTAAAAGCGTGGATAACAGAATGTTACATAGAATTTTTTCTCTTGTTTGAGAATTTCTGCTGATACCAAAAACTGAGATGGATAACAAGTGCTCCCATATTCTAAAGAGAGACGTGGCTTAACATCCATGCAGGACTTTTTAAGAGCTGGTCAGGGGAGCAGACGTAGCTCAGTGGCTGAGCACCTGCTTCCCATATACGAGGTCCTGGTTTCAATCCCTGGTACCTCCAAAAAAAATAAAAAAGAGCTGATCAAAACTATAGATAGATGGATAGACAGACAGAAGGACAGACAAGTAAGTAGATATTTAGATATAGATATGGTTTTGGATAGATCGAAAGGGATTTCTTTGAAGAGAGCCATTGACCTAGTTAGAGGTATTGTACATTTATTTGCCTTTTCCTCCTATTGGGAGGGGTACTTCCTACCACCTTGAGCCAAGTAAAGATGGCTTCAAGTGGACCACTCAGAGAGAAGGGGAGTCTGCCAGGAGCAGAGACTAAAATCTCCCTTCCTGTTGATGCTGTGGGATCTTGTAGGCCTGCCCTAGCTGCTACCATCTTGGGGAACAAATAGTGCTGAGGCAAGGCCTGCACTTGCAGAGCTTGCTGGGACAATATGTACAATGTTTTCTGTGAGCCTCATGGACACTGAAGCTAGCTGGGCTAGAGCCCTCTTGATGAGAACCAGCCAAGGGCCATGATTGCCAGGGTGAGGTGAACCTGGCATTAGATGGCTATAGGGGCATCCCATTGGCACCAGAGCTGAAGGAGAGTCAGAAGCGTCAGCCAGAGAGGCTATTATTCCAAGTCCAGGCCCTGCAGGGCATAGGACTTGCATGGGGGAGAGGGGTCCAAGGAACCCACTAAAGTGCCTTATAAGAGAAAGAACCTTATAAGAGCATTTGCATTCAGAGGACACCAATGACCAAATTACAGCAGTCCTAGCTAAGTAAAAAGATATTTTTGCTCCTTTACCTGTTCTCTCCACTCTCTGCCCTACTGAGGGGAGCCAGAAGCAGTTAGTAAAAGACAAGAGACAAAGGAATAATAAAAGATAGACTGTGCAACCGGTTTTGTTGTTGTTTTGTTGTGTTTTTGTTTTTGTTTTTGAGCTTAGTTCAGGCCTGAACTCAGAGGGAAGAGGAAATAGCTTTGAATTTGATGGCAAAGTGTTTTAAATGTATGTTGGACTGGGTGTTTTAATACTTGAGCAAGAGGGCAGTTAAACTTGAAAGGGACTGAATTATGGGATTTGCCTGAGATTTCTGGGAGGAGTGAAAGAAGGTCTGATAGAGCAAGTTGGAAGGGCAGTGGTAAGGGGAAAAAGGAGCTATTGCCTGGGTATACCCCACCAAGCCCAGCCCACCCAATATTACCACTTGTAAGTGAGTGAAAGAAAGGAAGAAAGGAAGAAAGAAAGAAAGAAAGAATTTCTATAAATTTGGTTGGCACTATGACACTTGTCCAGTTCCCCTGCCCAATCTGAGGCAGGAGTCCTACATATGACAAGAAACCAAATGATATCTTCTTCTCATCTGGAAATGAGGATAGGACAAGGCCTCCCCATTACCTTTGTAGATGTAGTTGGGAAAGGTCTCCAAGTCAGTGGCTGAGAAGGCTGGCCTCCCGCCACCCCTGACTTCTCCCAGGTGTGCTGCAGGTCGATCATTCACCAGCACTTTATCAAACATTGTGACTTTGGCCCCAATTAGAAACAACTTTCAGCAAGCAAGTTAGCACACTGTCCAGGTGTATCATCATCCCACATTTGGTACAGGGATCAGGACATTTGTACTTTGGACTGCTCAGAATGCTCCCTCGACCATAGACCTGAGAACACTGCAAGCAGCATAGAAACCTCTGTCCCTCTGGTTCCATGAGTCACAGGGGAACAACCCTGTGTGAGAAGGGTGTCTAGTTCCTGCTTTATCCATTTCTCCCTAGATGTGCACATTCTTTGGTAGAGATGTCAGTGAAATGAAGTTGACAGGAAGATACCTTCTAGTCCTGCTGTGTAAAAGTGCTGGGCCTTGGTATCATGAACATTTTTCTTTTGTGACCTAATTGTTTTGTCCTAAAATGGACTGATGGCTCACCTCCCTCTTCTCTAGGGCAGGAGTTTCATTTTATTCATGATTCTACTCTAAATGCCTAGCACAGAGTAGACCCTCAATAGAAGCTGGCTAAGTGAATGGACTTCATCTGACCCAGTGGGTCTTCCTGGGACAGGTGAGTTGGGTCCCAGCACCATTTTCCAGAGTGGGTAGCTAAGGCACAGACAGGTGGGGGTGGTTTGGTCAAGATCCCACAGTGACACAGGAGGACAAATGAGATTAGAGCAAGGTGATGGGCCTAAAAAAATAACTATGAAATTGTATGCCTCTGAAAATACAAGCTTAGCTGCCTGGAGCCCTTCCCAGAGCTCAGCCTCTGAGCACAGAGCCCTGGAAGTCAACACTACCATTCTATTTCATAGCCATCAGCCTCCTTAATCTTCAGAGCCACATTGAAGGAAGCAGAACAAACATTATCTGCATTTGCCAGGGCACAGGAGATTATGACTTGCCTGAGGAGGCTCAGTTATTATAGGAGGAAGTCATGATGACATCCAATCAAGCGATTTCAAATCCATGAGCTTCCCACCTGGCATGGTCAAGCCCAACCACATGGAGCACATACATGCAGCATCTTCAGTCCACCTGGCATGGTCTAGCCCAAACACATGGAGTACATACATGCAGCATCTTCAGGACCCACCCAGATACCCCTTGTTGTCATGGGTCAATGTCAAGAGAGGCATCTTTTAGAGGTTCCTTCAACTCTGCACCATAAGGGCTCACCCTGGTGAGATAGGAGTCATCTTCAGGAAGAGTGATAGCACAATCCCTCCTCCCAGGTCCCCAGTTGTATCCCATGAGCCTGCTTGCAGAATCCAGTTCCAAGTTGAGCCTCCCGAGCTTGTGCTGTGCCTGGGCAGGACAGATTGCTGGGATATGGAAGTGGCTCTGGAGTATCTGTCGTATGGGAGCAGCAATTGTGCCAACATTGTCATTTTCAACTGCAAAATGTCAGGCAAGAAGTGGCATCGGCAGCATTCTTCCCTCAGATGCACATGCTTTTGTTTCTACTGGCAACATCCAATATATTTGGTTCTCTTTGGAGCAGCTTCTCAGCAAAAAGATAAAAGAGCTCCTAAAATTTGGCATATTCAGGGGTCTAATTTACAAAGTTGGGACCAGAAGATAGAACGGCTTTCGAGGTTTTGTTCAAATTGTTAAGAGATGCCAAAAGATGTCTTTTTTTTTTTTTAATGTTCAGTTGGCTTCATCTGTTAATGTCAATAGCAGCTTAATGCTGAAGGTAACAAATTACATGCTATAATATCTTGCCCAGTTAATTTTTAAATGGAAATTTAGCAGGAGGGGCTGAAATTAGTTTTTTGAAAAAATGACAACGCATATTTAGAAAGACTAAATTTGGCAAAATAAATAAGTCAATACAGGCTCAGAGATTTAACTTACCAAAAACTCATTTTAAAAGCAAGAGGATACATGAAAGGCAAAATTTCCACTCAAATTCGAATAGTTTCCAAGGAAAATTCCTGTAACCTTGAAGAATAATAAAGGCTCAAGGATATATTTAGAATTTCTGAATGGTAGGACTGTTTCCCAAGAGCATTTTTTTAACATCCCAAGTGAAAAATGAGAACAAGGCCTAAATTGTTTGGTAAAGAGCAAAGTACTCTTTGGTTTAAGAAAAAGAGAAGGAGACTGTGAGAGTCAAAATGCTGTAAAGGGTGAGAGTTTTACATAAAATAAGAATAATGGCCTTTTTGCCAGAAGATTTTTTACTCAGTGTCACATGCAAGAATGTATGACAGTCATCTTCGTGATTTTTTAAGTACATTTAATGCCATCTCTAATCCTCTGAGTTTCCCTTTGCGTTTTCAGCCCTGTACCAGGTGCCAGGGTCTGGGAATCTGCTGGGCAGGGCCCACCAGGCACACTGGGCCAAGCCCCTTTTTGTGTCTTTGTAGGATTCCAGTGTGTTTGTCATTAATGGCTCGTCCCTGCCCAGATCCCTCCATCTTGATGCAGTTGAGCCTCTTTGCCATGATCAGTTATTTATTCTCTCTGACATTGCAAGCCCCTCAATCTTCTATTGGACATTATATTGCACCCTAAAGGTCCAATATGGTAGAGTAGCCCTCAAGTAGTTTATACTCCACTGGAGTAGACAAACATCATCTGACACATGTAGAAGGTGAAATAATAGCCAGCCTCCTTGGATGAATAATAAAGCCTAAGCGCTTTGAAAGGGCTCAGAAGAGAGCACTTTCTTCCATCTGAAAGAACTAGGGAAGAGCTCATTCAAAAATCACCCATGCAAACAGTCCTTGAAGGGTGAATTGGAGTTTGGCAGAGAGAGAAGTGGCGGGAAGATGACGGCACCTTCAGGGAATGGTGTGCATCCCTTGTACCTAGCACCAAACATGCGGTGGGGAGCGGGCCCTGGAGGGGAGGTTGGGACCTCTCCCCGAGAGGCTTGAACACCATGATAAAGCCTTGGGGCTGATTCTGGAGGTGGAAGGGGGCCAAAACTTTGGGAGTAGAAAAATTCTGAAGTTCTCAGGGGCTCCTGGGTAGACATGGGGGCCCCATGAAGCCCCTGAAACTGTACCTATTCCTGTGTTCAAGTGTGGTATGTGTGGTGAGCATGAGGAGCTGCCCACAGCTTTCTAGTTTCTCAAAAAGCCTGCAACTTCAGAGCCACTATTCTGGGGCCAAGCTGGAAAAGGGACTCAACACCCACCTTCTCCCCAGCTCCCCATCCGCATCGCAGACATTTGGCACACAAGACTCCTCCAGAGCGCCCTTCCCCTGGCTATGAGCCAGCCATTAAAATAGAGACCTGGGGGTTCCAGACCCAAGCCCTCTGGGACCTCTCAGTGTGAGTAGGTTTTCAAAGAACCCAAGGGTGTTGATAAGCACATTTTAACAGTTAAATGAACAGAGGATTGCCACCACCACCCCCGCTTTGGCAGCATCATTTCAATTGTTTAAAACTAAGTAAAAGGAATGTCTCTGCCAATGATTTCCTGCTCCTTGGGGCCTCTAGCCCCTCTTGCCCATCTCCTCTCTCCCTCACCACCAGCGTGGGCCTCTCCTTTCTGCCTGTCCCTCTCCCCCAGGTGCTCTTCCTGCCCCCAGAGCTCTTCTGGCCCTCCCCCAGCCCTGCGATCTCCTGACAAGCAGTAGCAGTTGAGTTTGCCTGCAAGCTCCCTCTGGGATTGATTTTAGCCATTTCACTACATTTACTAACCATTGTTACAAATGGCATCGGGTTGCTAATTGGAAGCCCTCAGCCTCCTGATCAGCGCTCCAGAGCTGTGGGCTGCTAAGTACCAACCCCAGGTGCCACAGGCAATGTGAGGAAGGTGCCACAGCATCTGGATGAGAGCAAGGGGAGCATTTGTGGGATCCACTTCAAAGCCCCTGCTAAGACTGGAGCAAGGAGGGCCGAGCCAAGTGTGGCTTCCCAGGGTGGTTTGGCTAATTTTAGAAGTATGGTGCCTGGAAACGCGCAACACCACTCAGAAAGGAGTGGTTCTTGGATTTAAAATGCGCAAAATTTACCAGCAAGCATTTATGGCTCTGTGCAAGCACCGGGATGTAGTTTAGAGCCTCAGTGATGGTCACAGTTCCAAAGAGTCTGCGATTTTGTCTGCACCTCTCAGTGGGCACTGGGCCGCTTGCTGCCTTGCACCACGGGAGGTGACTTTCTCCCCTTCTCAGGACTGTAGGACCTTGCAAGCAGCATGTGCCTAAGTCACCTTTGAACTCTGGCACGGACACGTATGCACGCACACATGCACGCACGGCACTGAGTAGGGATCTTGCCAATAATAGGTGCCAGTAACTGTAACTATTTGCTCAAATGTTTGTTGAACTCTGATCAGATACCGGGCACCATATCAAGCCTGAAGAGAGACTTAGATAAACAAAGCCCAGCCCTTGCACTCAAGAAGGTTACATAACTATGGTTGACATGAGGAGACCAGCTAACATTTAGGGAAAATGACCTAAGAACTAAACAGAGGAGGAAGTAAACAAAAGAAAAGGCCTGGGTCTGGAAAAGCTTTGCTTTGACTGGCAGGGCAAATCTGCTCATAATACTTGGGGCTGAGGACAGGCACTTACTCTCCTGCCGTCGTCCCTTTCTGGCCTAGAAAGAAGGGAAAGGCCAGCCAGCACCCAGCCCCACTGAAGGAGGGCCTGGCCCCGGGCGCCACCCCCTTCCTCTCTCCTGCCCACCACTCAGGCTCTAGCAGCCTGGCTCCTCACCAAGCCCCACCCCCAACTCGTCACCGTTTGCTCAGGAACACAGAGAGGTCGGGGAGCCCCAGCATCCTGGGAGCAGGGGCTCCAGCAAGAATCAGATAGGAAGGAGGCCGATTTGCACAAGTGCAGAGGTAGAACGGCAGGGAGTTTTCAGACCTTGTCCAAAGTTCAAAAGTAACACACTCTATCAATCTATCTAATTTGTCTGTCATCCCCTTTTCCTCTTTGCTTTTAGAAGTGAAAATAAAGAAAACAGAGGAAAAGAGTATTTGTAGTGTGGGAGGAATGAAGTTGGGGGAACTTCCTGTTGTAATACAAGCTATAAGCCAAGGATACTAGCTCTCTCTCCTCACACTCTCCTTGGGAACACAACCACTTTTGCTCTTCCTGTAAAAGTCCCTGGATTTCATGAGAAAATTGAAAAAGAAGCACATATCACAAAATTTCTAGTCTCATCTAATTTGAACTTTTGAACAATCAGTCCTACACCACACACACACACCAAAATTTTTTTTTTCTAATTTTAGAACTAAGAGCATGGAACTTGACACTGGATAAGTTTCCATTTAGCATGAAAGGCATGTTTCTCCACAAACAACTGGAGAACAGGCTTGGAAAACACATTTAAAGACCAGACATGTAAGAACTTTGGCATGGCAATTCTCTGGAAATGTCCAGCAACCTACCCAGAGCCTGGAAGCACTGAGAATGAATATGTCTTCTGGCTTCTCTCAGTTCATAAAATAGCTCCAGATAATTTTCTAAGGAAAATGGGTATTTTTATTTATCTTCACTCTTCAAAGACTATTTGGGCCATGAAAAGAATTTTCATGCATTTCCTTAAAAGACTTAATTGGGCAATGCCCTCAGTTATTATTTGCCATTCTATATTCTTATAAAAAGAATATAGAATGGCAAATAAATAAACAAATTAACAAGTTTAATAGGAATATAAGCTTTTTGTAACATAGAAAGTAGATGTCATTTGGCCTCTATGGTATTCACAAACAAACTGGAAGAAAACCCTTCAGTGTGCTGTAGTCCATTTTTATAATTTTGCAGATTTATAGATTTGGAAGCTATTTCTACAGAAGGAAAAGCAAAGTCTTCCATTGTGAAGCTGACATTTTCATACCTACATGGATGTCCTCTTTGCCGAAACTGTAGGGCAGGTCCTTTGATTGCCACAATATAAAATCAAGTTATCAATATTTTCTTTAATCACCTACCTGATTAAAGGAAAAGTCAGAAAATATTCTCAATGTCTTTTAAAAGAAAATCACACAGGACCCCTGCCTGTCCTGTGTCCCAGTCACCTCCTTCTTCACATGTCCACCCCATCCATCATCTGTGCTCTCAGGTGAGATCACCTGTCCCAGCTCACAGGTTCCAGACATTTTGCTCACTTTTCTTTCCATTCCTGCATTGCTACACCCAATAAAGAGCATTTTCTTCCCCATGACCAGCGTCTGGGCAAGGCACTGTCTTACCAGCTCTTCTCTTGTTTTGAGAATGAGGAGGACTGTCTTACCAGTCCTCCTCATTCTCAAAACAAGCAAATAAGCAAAAAGTTCCCTTTCAGTTTAAAGGATTTACTGCTAATCCCTATGTGGAAATTGATGGTGGGTGCCGAAAGTAACAACTATAAAGAAGCTGAAAAAACCTCAAGGGATCTCCCCAAGTTCTCCAAGGTGTGGACCCTGATTGCAGCCTGACTTTTTCCTTCTTATGTGGTCTCAAGAAGCTTCAGTTGGTGTTGGGTAAACCTGTAGATACTGGAGGCCAAGTTAAACTTGATCTGGCTTCCTTGCTGGAAGAAATGACCTGCAGAATCTTGCCTATTGTCTAGGTAGACCTACCCAGAGTGCCAGACCCTGCCACTCCTCCATCTCAGCCCGCAGCAGATGCTGCCAACCCCAGATCTGTTTCCTGTTGTGCCCAGACGATGCTCCAGAATCCTTCTTAACAGGGTGCTCTGAACACTGTATTTGGCCCATTCCTGTCCTGCTTTGTCACAGATACTGGGTATTGTGAGACACACTCATCAACCAGGTACGTAGGTTGTATCTATCTTCCTGTAAAGCTTGGCTTCTTTTCCTTTCGTCTTAAGATATGCCCCCTGCCAGGGTGCATCAGGCCTGAGGTTTTTTGAAAATCCAAACATTTACCCAATTAGTGCATTTGAATTAGTTAGGTCCCAACTACCTAACTATAAGGAATTTGAGACGTTTGGTCTAAACATGGAATATTGAGTTCACCTGATGCAATGGAGCAGTTCACTCAAGTTAATGGAGAAGGTGGGGTGCCCACTTTTTACTGGATCCACAACAGAAGATGTGTGAACTTGGCGAGCTGGGCTCTCTGATGGAGGAAGTGAGTAAGGTGGTGAGTTTTCTTCATGCTCATGCAGCCAGTTTATGGAGCACTTGGAAGAAGTTAAAGCAGAGTATGCGCATTCAGTTTATTTTAATGCAGCCAAATGGCTGGTTGTGGCAGCTTGGATCGATTTACAAAGCAGCTTTCTCAGATCCAGGTCTTGTTAGAATTAAAGTGCTCTGGTGTGGCTCACAAGATTGGACCTTCTTGCTATTATATGAATCATCTGAATGCATGGAATTGAGGCTGCTGGGGAAGGAGAGCATTTCTCACGTGTACATGGAAGTATAGATATCCAATCCACATGGGCTTAGGATTTGGAAAGGAGACAGGAACAGCCTTTCTTTCCCATTGCTGAACTGCCCTGGGCACCTCAAAGTCATAGCTTTAAAACATCGCAGAACTTGCTGGTGGAAATGAAGTCACAATTTAAGAAGAGTCATAGATTGATGATATGAATCATGCTTAAGTTTCTCTAGCTACCTTTGGGGTTTTAGCCTTGGGGTGTGGCTGAATTATTAAGAATCTGCCCCATGAGGTGACTCAGTTTCATTGGATTGACGACCTAGAAGACACAGTATTTCCAGAACTGTTTTAGTTTGCTAAAGGCTGCCAAAGCAATATACTAGAAATGGATTGGCTTTTACAATGGGGATTTATTAACTTATAAGCCTACATTTCCAAGGCTGAGAAAAGTGTCCAAATCAAGGCTTCATCAAGTAATGGTTGCGGGCAATCCTGGACTCCTCTGCCCATAAGACATCTGTCGGCCTCTGGCTTTTCCTCTAGGCTCCATTGCTTTCAGCTTTTGGCTGCTCCATCTGTGGCTTTCTCGCTCAGCTTCTGTGGGTTCTTCTCTGTTTCTGTGTCTCTGTGTGCTTCTCCCACTTATAAAGGACTCCAGGAAGAAGATTAAGACCCACCCTAGGTCATGCCCTACTGAAGTCATCTAATCAAAGGTCCTTAACTGAAGTAATTTAATCACAGGTCCCACTTAAAACAGGTTCACACCCACAGGACTGGATTAATTTAAGAACATAATTTTCTGGGGTCCTCAAAAGCCTCAAACTACCACAAGAACCTTGGCGATACATTGCAGAACAATACTGGAATTGTCAGCTAGGAGCCGAATCTATGGCTCACTTACATCCACTCTCTCACAAGTCAGCTGAAATGAATTGAAAGGTCCTCACTAGTGATGTAAACCTACATCCAAATTTGAGATGTTTTTTTTAATTTGGTACCACCCAGAGTTCTTGAGGATAGTTTCAACTTCTAAATACCAATAATACCTTGACTTGATCACAACTGATCAGACTAATTCTAGGCCTGTAACTATATATTATTTTCTGATATATACAGAAATATACTTTGGACTACTTTTGTGTTACCGACAAATATCTACATATTTGAATAGTTAAAACAATTTTACCATTAAAAAGTTCATGCAGCAGCCTGCACACAGTATGGATTTCTGATGGAATGATTCACAAATGCAAAAAAAAAATCACACTCCTCTCCTAAGGTAATGCCTGGGCCTAACCTCTCTGGATGCTACATATTCCTGCAATAAATGTCCTTTAAATTTTCTTTTCATTTCCAGCCAAATAATTTTATTCGAACTCAATATGTCCTCAGGATTAGATTCCTGATTCAACATGAAAGGGCCGGCTACGTTCAATGTCATTTGCCAAGATGAAATGATGGGAGGGCATTGCCTTTCCTGTCTCAGGTTGTCAGCCCCGCCCCAACTCAGGTACTCTGGAATGACTCACTCCACTCCCCCTCACGGCCCCCCACTCCCTGAAATTTTGGAATTGCCATTTTAATGGTTAAAAATAGATTTTTTTTTTTTTAACTTCTCTACCAAGGGAAGGAGAGCATCTCCTCAGTAGAAACACCGCAGCCTGCATCTGAAGCTTCTGAGGGCCTTGGAGCCATTTCAGTGGTCCATGCCTTTTACCCTCCGCCATCTTGCCCTCCAGCCGCACACACTAAGGGAGACCTGTCTGGTGACTTCCTCCACCTAGCCTGAGCTCTCCAGCTTTTCTGTGTGATTTACTCTTTCTGTCAAATGGGCCTCAGGCCTCCAGAAAATGGAGCCCCTTCTTCCATCTTTGCATATGGGGAAAAGCGAGACTATATTGAAAAAGATAGTGCATTCCTGGATCTGCCACTAATTCACTCTGTGACTTTAAGAAGGTCATGGTCCCTGTCTTTGATTTCACCTCCTCATCACTGCCAAGGCCCTGCCCAGTTCAGCCAGATAGAATCTACCTCACACAAGGAGCCCTGGACAGTGGCCTCCGTGGAAAAGTCATCACTGGAAAATGCAAATAGAGGCTGTCACTCCTGGTCCCTCACCTTTAGGGACCAAGAGGCCAGTACTGCTCTGTGTTTGGGGTTGAAGGGGCAATGAGAGGGAAGAGAACCGCCGAAGCCGTGGGGCAGCCAGCTAGTGCTTTAAGAAAGGATGGATGAAACAAGAAGGAACATTCACACGGCACTTCACAGTTCACAACAGGCTTTCACTTATATTACCTCATTTATAAAGGGGAGAAGCAATTTGAGCACAATCCCCATTTTATAGATAATAAACCGAGGCTCAGAAGCTAAGTGAGCTGTCTAAGATGACACAACTAGGAAATGGGAGAGCAGATGACAGATCTGTCTTTAAATCACACGCCCTTTCCTCTTGCCAGGATGACTTTCTAAGTTCCACATTGACTACCTGGCCGTAAAACCCCTGATCCTGGCCACTCAGGAGGCGGAGGTATGGTCGGGCCAGCGACAATACTCTTGGTTCTTCCATGCCACCTTTCAGGTCACAGGGCGCTTTGACCAGGACATTTAGTCCGGGGATAACTTCGCTTTCATTTGCTCCCCAGTCTATCCTTTAGTTCCATTTATCAAAGCTTATCATCATGTTCATGCAATTCAATTTCACTTCTGTGAGAAAAGCCATAGCTCTTGGGGGTGGAGGAAGGGGAGGTGTCCCACACCGTGGGGTTTGCCTTCTCCGTCTTTAGGGATTCAAATGCTGGATACATAATTCATTAGGATCTTAAAGGGGACAATATGGGTAAAGCAGCATTTCTTAAGTATGGCTCTTTGTTTAAAAAACAAACAGAAAAAAACGAAACAAAAAAACTCAAGCCTCAGTATTAATTTAAATCATTTTCACTATGTTTCTTGAATAGGTCCAAACTAAATATAACTATATATGAAACTAAATTTTAAAAAACTCCTTAAGCTATGGTAAGTATATGGTTTTGCTGAAGCTAAATTGCCGATTAAATATCTGGATTAATCGGCAGCTTTGGGGGGGGGGTCTGAGTTTGTCTTTAATAACACTATTAGCAGAGGATGCCTGTATACCCAGGGGCTTTGTGGGAAACAGCAGGAATAACTTCAGGGCTTTTTTCCAAGTGCAGGGTCATCAGACCCCTACTTAACCAAAGCTCTGCCCTGTTGCAATTACTGAAAGCTTCTCTACCAGTGGCCAACCAAGACATTTTCCACTTGAAGAGAAAGTTTGCATCCTGCTGGACAAATCTTGCTGCAATTATATGAAAAAAAAAAAAAAAAAAAAAACAGGCAAAAACACGAATGTGTGTGATATGTCTCACGTGCACATGAATGTGGACTTTTGAGGTTGGCAGGCTTTTCCTGTCTCATGCTCTAGGGAGGCCCTGGTCTCCTACATCACCTGGTAAAACCTTCACATACACAAATGCAGGCCCATACCCCAAAGAGTGAGGCAGCTCTTAGGGTTTTGTGGTCCACAGGAAGCTGATAGAACTTTTTTGGGTCATCACTGCAGAAATCCCAGTACGGACCCCTGGTACTGCTTGGACCTTGTATGTGGTATAAGATGTCAAGTCCCATCTTGAGTTAAATCCCTGCCCTCTGCTTTTTGATAATTTTGATAGCCCATTCACCAGTCTCCTAAGCTCCCTGGGCATCAGTTTCTTCATCTAAAAAATAGGAATGTTAATAGCAGCTGTTCTTCTAATCTTAGGAAATTGCCACAGCGCAGGGGCTGTCACAGCGTGGCCCAGGCCTGCATCGGCAGCATAGCCTGGGAACCTGTTTAAAAGGTGGATTCTCAGGTCCCACCCCAACTCTACTGAATCAGAAACTCTGGGCTGTGGCTCAGCCGTTTGTGCTTTGCCAAGCCTTCCTGGGGATTCTGATACACCCTAAAGTTTGAGAAGCACTGCCATAAAGCAATGAGATAATAATTGCAAACATTGTCTCCAAAGTGCAGTGCCCCCATTTGAGAACCACTGCTCCACATAAATGTCATTTGCTATTTTGTCACCCCGGCTCCCATTAAAACAAATACCTCAAGGGTGGGTAACATCTTAGGACTTAATAGGTGTCAGTCATTCTCAAGGAGCTTAGCAGGCAGTTAGCAAAGGATAAATGCTTTCCACAGTAGAAAATTAGGAACGTTAAGAGTCTTCTATGGTGAACAAGAGGCCAGGAGGGAGAAGGAGGTAAGGGCTCATTTTCCAGCTCTGCCACTTCCCAGCTATGTGACCTTAGACGAGTTACTTAGAGGATGTCATCATAATGGTAATGACCTCCATAGGGTTACTGGGAGGATTAAATGGCACAATACATACAAAGCACTTGGCACAGTCCATGTGCCACAGGCATTTGGTCAGGGATGCCCATCATTAGCAGCAGGGTGCCCAGGCTAATTGAGATTACCTGGGACTGCTCCTCTCTCCCACATGGCTCACTGCCCCTCCCTACCGCCCTATGATGCTATTATCATGATCACCACCAACACTGTGGACCCCTCTGCCCCAGAGCTTCCTGCTGTCCCAGTTCTAGAAAGCTTAACTGCCAAGGAAGGAAGGGGAGAGGGACATCCCCAGATGGCACAGCTGCCTCCAGGGGTGAGCTGTGTGGATCACTCGCTGACCCTCAGAGGTTGCACGGCCCCATTTTGAAGCCTGGAAGATGGCCGGTAACCAGAGGAGCAGGTCCTTCCTCTACGTCCATACTTGGTTGACGTAGGGTGGGCCCAAGGGAGGTGCTCAAGCAGAGAAGCAGCTGGAGGCGTGAGGGAGGAGGCTCGCGGAAGTCCAGGCCCGGCAGCCCACGCAGGGGGCAGCCCTCGCCGTGGTACAAGAGGGCGTCTCCTGAAGGGAGCAGGGAGGAGGGAGAGGAGCCCCTCTCTGAGGACAGGTGCTGTGACCAGGATGGAAACCTGGGTCCCAGTGAGAAGCTCCTTAGTGTTAGAATTACACCCCCTAGAAGAGGAGGTGAGGGCAGAAGGCCTTCCTGAGAGGAAGAGGATGGCAGAAGAAGCAGGTTCCCTGGTGAAGACATGTGGAAGGCTAGGGGAGACCTCCCAGAGGGCCTTGGAGGTATGGCCAGTACAGCCTGTGGTGGGCAGAGGGATAGGAGTGAGTCTACGACTTTTGTCCATTGTTAACCACTGGTGGAGCTGGCCCGCCCAGGTTTTATCTCCTGGGTGACTTGGGGCACCTGTCTGCCCAGGTTAAGGCCTCTCAGACAGGTCACATGGGCGTGGCTTTCCTTCCCCAGAATGACTCAGGGCCTCTGCTCAATGAGGGGAGGCCAGATTCCTTTGGATTGAGTCAGGACCCTCCTTGAGGGCTGCCTTTTGGTGTCATCCCCTTTAATGAGTGCAGAGCCACACCCTTCTAGTCTTTCCAGGTGGTGTGTGAGCAGGGCTGGTTTCACAGTGGGCAACCCACAGGTGAGCGACCAAGGGCAGGTGTGGGAAGGACTCCCAGCCCAGGCGGCAACTCCTCCACGCCTCACCTGCCCAAACAGCTGGAGGGAGATGCTGCTGCAGGCATGGGAGCAGAGGAATGGAGCAGCACTGAGGGCCAAAAGTACTTTACCGGAAACCGAGCAAGGAGCTGTCTGCACCACCAGCCCCCCGCAGGCCGAGCCCCATCCATCATGCCACTTTAGAGCCCTGGAGGGGCCCCACATCCTGGCAGTGCCCTACAGCTTACACACATTGCCACACAGTCTCACCCTGATTTTAATCCTACCAAGGGCACGAAAGTAGGATTAACCTCATCTGTGGCTCAGGACGGTTAAGAGACAGGCCTGGGGTCACACAGGTCTGGGCTCAATCCTATGAGGCCTGACTCTCCAAAACCCATCCATTTTCTACTATACCACTGGTTTTTAAACTTTTTTTTTTAAATATTTCAAAAAAATAAAATCCTATGTGTCTCTCTATACTATCTTTGCAACTTCCAGTGAATCTATAATAATTTTAAAATAAAAAGTTAAAAAATGGGGAGTGGGTGTAGCTCAGTGGTTGTGCACCTGCTTTGCCTGTACAAGGTCCTGGGTTCAATCCCCAGCACCTCCTAATTAAAAAAAAAAAAAAAAAGTCCCAATGTATAAAATACATCAGAGAGATGTCGTTGGCAGTCAGAGAGCTGTTACCTTCCAGGCGAAGAGGAGGGGGGAGGGTCTAGGGGCTGGAAAGTTTCTGTTTCCGGATCTGGGTTGGTTACATGGGCATGTTCAGTCTGTAAAAACTTATTGAGCTGTATGTTTATGACCAGGACATTTTTACATATAAATGTTAAACTTTAAAAATTAGAAAGTAATCAACCTGCATGTGTTCTGGTTGAACATGGAGGGGAGGTGAAATTCTGTTAGCTTCTCCCACCATCTTCCAACCCTTTTAGCCCCCCAGGACCCCAGGTTTGGCAACCGCCTCTGGGTCCCGATTCCTCCTATAAGATGAGCAGCTGGGGCAGGGGGCCTCGGCTCTGCAGGCCCAGCAGGCCCAGCACTGAGTGTTCTATGGCCACTTCCCACTATTTCATTACAAACCCGAGCCCTCAGTTAGAAACCACCACTTACACACAGGTCATAAGAAACATCAATCCCAGCTGCACAGGAGGCCATAAAAGGATGGCGAGTGAAAAGGGGCCACCAGCTCTCCATTTCCCATGGATAAGCTGTAGTCCCCTCTTGGGTAGGGCCTTATTCTAAGGAATAAACTTAGAGGGAAGAATTCCCAAAGAAAACTAGGTAAGAAAAAGGCTTTTTATTTTTCTGAATTGATTCAGACTTATAATCACAGGGAACTGGAAATATCGTCCATTCAATACGTTCTGCAAGTAAAAGGCAAGTGACAATGCACGATGATTAGTCTTATGTGTCACCTTGGCTAGGCTGGAGTACCCAATTATTTAATCAAACTCCAATCTTGTTGCCAGGGAGGTTTTTGGTAGACGTGGTTATCATTTACAGACAGTAGCCTTTGAGTAAAGGTGATTATCCTCAATAATGTAGGTGAAACTCATCTAATTAGTCAAAGGCCTGTGGAGCCAAAAACAGGTTTCCCAGAGAAGAAATTCTGCCTCAAGACTTCAGTATCAAATCCTGCCTGCTTCCAGCGTGCCAGCCTACCCTATGGATTTCAGACTTACCGGCCCCCACAAATGCGTGAACAATTCCTTAGAAGAAATCGTTTTTTAAAAGATTTTATTTATTTCTCCCCACCCCCTCATTGTTTGCACTCACTGTGTCTGACATGTGCTCATCTTCCTTTTTTCAGGAGGTACCCAGGACCTCCCACATGGGGTGGGGGGAGGTGCCTAATTGCTTGAGCCACCCCCACTTCCTAAATCTCTTTTTATATGTATCTCTTCCCATTGGTTCTCTTTCTCTGGAGAACCCCTACTGATGAACAACATAAAGCAAACAAACAAACCTCACCTACATTCTAGGTTGGCCTTGTACTTCTTCATTTCCACTTTCTTTAGTTTTTATGAATATCTTTGGGTTGATCTGCACATTTGATCAGCACGCCTTAGTCCAGTTGTTTTCCCCTCCTGCTTGGAGGATCTGGTTAATATTTTCCCCTTTAATATACCAAGTTAGTTTTCGCTGTTACCTGCCCACTACTGTACCTGGAGTCAGCAGTAGCTGCCAAAACATAGCTGAGGGCAGAAGTTAGCCCAGTGTGAGGTTAATTGGACCAAATTAAAGCCATTACAGTTTAACAGACTCTCTCAGAGGTCTATCAGAGGAAGGCTGAAGTGGGCACCCCAGGGACTTAGGAAAGTTGTGAAGTTGCTCTTGGAATCTGAAATAATATTCACAGTAAAAGCGTCCTGTTTTATTTGTTCAACAGCCATACTACAGACCGCTATGGGATGATGTCATTAGATGAAGGAGAATCTTTTATATGATCCTGTTTCTACAAGAGGTTATTGTGTTAGAAATTTAGGAAATGAGAAAAACAGAGTGAATCAGACCGATGACCCAGCCAAGGAGGTGAGGGGAGAAGGGTTCAGGAATAAGGCATATACGCGTTAGGTCTCCTACCTTGCTTTTCTGCAAGGTTCTTTCCAGTTCAATCACACTCCACTTAATCTCAAGGAAAGCAGAGTTTTGTTTAGCTGAATTTTCAGGGTAATTGGAAAACTCCTTTTTGATACTGCATGTGTCATTGGAGAGCTTTGTGGTAGGACTCCCATATTCTCTGAGATGATCATCCAGGACACTCTCTATGCTAGGACCCCTCCTCTACAGAAGAGAGGCTGGAGGTTCAAGATAATCAGAGTGCAAGCTGTCACAGGCATGACCCAATAGTTATTACAAAAGCCAACCCCATTTTAGACAACATTCATGGAAAGGTTGAGTCTCATTGAGGGAAGGTAAACTGTGGTCCCTCTGTGCTTTCAGAATATCAGGCATGTTGGGTCCAATCGTGGGAGGCTTTAAATTTTTTATTTAATTTTGTGAGCAAGGAGGATGGGATTCTTGCACTTTCATAATCTTGAATGTTACTCCCTAAGTTCTGATGGCTTAGAAAATGTTCTCAGCTTATGCTTTCATCTCATCCTTTTCTTTTCTTCCAGTTCTCCACTCCTCTTCAGCCCCTTGTTTGCTCATCTCTCTTTTTTTCCTCTCATTCTTTTCACCATGCTTAATGCACAAACAAAGCAGAAAGGAAAAGTACAGGTAAGAGAATCATTTCAAGGGTCTTTCCCCCATTTGTTTTGGTTCTCAAAAACATCTCATCATCCTTCCTGATGTAAAGACTTTTTTTTCCAGGTTTAATTCCAAAAAGAAAGATGCCTTTTCCTAGCTCATAGTCTAGTACTAGGTCCTCGCTTTTTTCCTATTAGGTGTTTTGTTTTTTCAATCTAATTTATACATTATATTTTTTAAATTTTAATAGTGACATTAACACACTAGAATCCTTCCAGAAAAGAAAGCAAGAGGGTAAAGTGCTGGGGAGCTGAATCAGTTGAAGAGAATGGGGATGTGTATCCCAGAGAAGAGAGGGCTTATCTGGGGGTGGGGTGAGGACATGAACTCTGTCTTCTGCTCTTGGGCTCATTTGGTTTGGGCCCTGGAGGAAGAGCTATGACTCCTGGGTGCCAGCTCCAGTGAGAAAGAGTTCATTACAGAACTCCTACTTGGGGTTTTACCATGTCCCAGTCACTGATCCAATCACTTTATGCACTATGAACTTGTTTAATCCTTCCAACAATCTATGGGCTGCTAATTGTTATTATCGTCCTCATTTTGTAGATGTGGAAACACACACACACAGAGGTTAAATAACTTGTCCAAAGACACACAGCTATAAATTAGAGAGCTGGAATCTGACCCATCTTTCTAACTAGCCCAGGGTTTTTTAACCTCAGTCCTATTGACATTTGGGGCCGTGTGGTGGTTTGGAGCTATGTACCCCAGAAAAAGACATGTTCTAAAACTCAATCCATTCCTGTGGGTATGAACGCATTATAAGTAGGACTTCTTGATGAGGTTACTTCAATTAAGGTGTGGCCCACATCAATCAGGATGGGTCTTAATCCTATTACCAGAGTCGCTTACAAGTGGAGCAAAATTCAGGTGGATGAGAGACAAGGCCACAGAAAGCAAGAAGCTGAAATTCAACGGAACCTGGAAGAGAATGGAAAGGTCAGGAAGGGCCGCCGTGTGCATCGCCACGTGACAGAGGAGCCAAGGAAACTAAAATGGGCTGGTAATTCTTTGTTGTGGGGGACTGTGGTGTGCATGGTAGAATGTTTAGCAGCATTCTTGGCCTCTACCCACTAGACACCAGTAGCATTTTTGCAGTTGTGACAATCAAAAATATCTCCAGACATTGCCCAATGTCCCTTGGGGGGCAAAGTTGCTTTGCGTTGAGAATTGCTAAGCTAGAGTCTCCTGGGGTGGGACAGCATGTTTCATGCTGGAAAGGGAGCACTGGCTGCTGCCCTCCTCTTCAGCCCAGTTCCGGGTGTCAGTGAGGCCCTCCACCCCTTCAAGGCCTTAGGAAGTTTACCCTACTTGATAGTGCCATGTCCCTGGACCTTGCATATGCCTGGAGGCATCCTGGCCCTAGAGGTTGTTTGATTTCATCATTTCCAATGTTTCCTAATTTTATTATTGTAGCGGGTTCAATGGCAGCCCCCTCAAAGGATATGTCCACCCAGAACTTACGACTGTGACCTTATTTGGAAAAAGGGTCTTTGCTGATGGTCTTGAGATAATATCATCCCGGATTAGGGCGAGCCCTAAGTCTAATCACAAGTGTCTTATAAGAGAAGAGAAGGGGAAATAGACAAGAGACACAGGGAGGAAGGCAGAGTCAGAGATTGGGGGAGGCCTCTCCAAGCAGAGGAACAGCAAGGCCTGGGGGCAGCCAGAAGCCAGGAGCAAGGCAGGGAAGCACTGTCCCTCAGAGTCTCCAGGAGGAACCGACCCTGCTCATACTTTGATTTCAGACTTCTTGCCTCCAGGACTGTGAGAAAATAAGATTCTGTTGTTTTAAGCCACCCAGTTTGTGGTAATTTATTGCAGCAGCCCTAGGAAACTAAGACAATTATCATTTGTCCCTGTGTCCCAAAAGCAATTCTGATTCATTGTGGCAAAGGCTGAGGAAAGGCCTAAAGTTTACCTAGAGCTTTACATATATATTCCATTTAATCCTCACA
The DNA here is from genome assembly GCA_026826555.1 of Tolypeutes matacus. NCBI lineage: Eukaryota > Metazoa > Chordata > Mammalia > Cingulata > Chlamyphoridae > Tolypeutes > Tolypeutes matacus. The sequence continues at coordinate 9,388,698 of JAKSZT010053792.1, forward strand.
ACAATCCTACTGAGGTAGATACTTTTATCCCCATTTTATAGATGGGAAAACTGGGGCTCAGGGGCTTTAGGAACTTGTCCAAGGTCATAGCTAATAAGTAATTGACCCAGATTTGAAGCCAGAACTGTGGACAACAAAACCCATATTCTTTTATGGGGGTGCGGGGTGGGGCAGACACTCAGATAAGCTCAGACACGCAATGCTCACGGTGACCGAGGACATGAAAGAATGAGCTGAAGGGGTGGGGGCAGGGGACAAGAGGAGTCCTGCTGCCTGCACCAACCTGGGAGCAGCTTAGGGTCCAGGCCTCCATGACAGGAACTGAGTCTGGGAATAAGGAGCACATTTGAGCGGGTGTATTAGTCAGGGTTCCCCAGGGAAACAGAATAGGAGATAGATAATGTAAGTATTATGTGAATTATATGAATTGGCTCACATGACCGTGGGGATTGACAAGTCTGAATTCCACAGGGCAGGGTACAAGCTGGGAACTCCGTTGAAGGTTTTCGATGAATTCCCCAGGAGAAGCTGGCCGGCTGAAGATGGAAATTCTTCCTTCCCACTACTGAAATCAACAGTTCTCCCTTTAAGGCCTTCAACTGATTGGATGAGACTTTTCTCAGTGCTGAAAGCAATCTCCTTACTCGATTGTAGATGTAATCAGTCATAGATGAGATCAATTGACTAATGATTTAAATCCATGAAATCCTCACAGTAACAGTCAGACCTGTGCATGCTTGAACAAACAGCTGGTCACCATAGCCTAGCCAAGTAGACACATGAACTCAGCCATCACAGGGGGCTATGGACACACGCCCTGTCCTCTCGCTCCTGGGCCACCAGCCTCCTCTGCCTCCACTGTCTCTCCTTCCAGGGCCCAGTGCGATCTATTAAAACACAAATCTGACCACATCACTTCCGTGCCTTAAATCCCCCAGTGCTGTCCTCCTCTCAGAGTTAAAGCCCCAAATCATCCAAGCCCCAATTCATCTCTGACCTCATTGCCTCCATCCCCCCTCCCCCCATGCCTCCTTGCTGTTCCTGGAAAGCCATAGTCTTTGATGCCAAGCTCTTTGTGTCAAATCAAGAGTTTGAATGGGCTGTTGGTAAGCACTGGATCCTCAACTTTCTTTATTCTTTATGCTCCAGGTGGCCCAGTCATCTCCTCCCACGAACTTCTGGCCCTCCAAGTGTCAGCATGGTGGGGGACACATTGTGGGACTATTGAAAATTGCTGAATGTATGTTTCACAAACCTATAATTTATGTTCTCATCTACACACTGTTGAAAATGCCAAGCAGAGGGGGGCTGAGGTGGAGGTGTGGGGCCGCCGCAGATAGCGCCCTGGGTGATGGCAGGTCCCTCTTTGGACCACGGGGCCAACCTCCCATCACCCTCCCCCGCATCTTCAGGCAGTCTATGCATCTCCATATCCTGTGTCCTTCACCAGGGCACCACGACAATCGTCAAAGGCCTGCTAAAATCCTTCAAACCGCGTCAACATGCTCCTTTGCTCTCCCGAGCCAACATCCCTTTATGAAAAGAGCGTGAGCCTAATTGTGATGGCCCTCCCTGGCTTAGTGGTCCCTGCTCCCTAAATTCTCAAAAAGTTCTCCTTTTACTGCTTGACAATATGTCCCTGAGGAAACGGGAGCAAGCTGTGAACAAATGGGCCAGGACAGGTATAGTTTTTTTTCCCAACAATAACTGACATTCAATAAACTGCATAAATTAAAAGTGTACAATTTGATGAGTTTTAGCATATGTTTTCACTCACAAAACCACCACCACAATCAAGATAATGAACATTTCCCTAATCCCCAAAGGTTTTCTTGTGCGCCTTTATCATCTATCCCTTCTTCACCCCCATCCTCAGGCAACACTGTCTGCTTTCTATCACTATAGATTAATGTGCATTTTTTAAAATTTTATATAAGTGTAATCATAAATACATATGTCGGGGGAATGTCCTGGCTTTCTTTCCCTTCAACATAATGATTTGAAGATTCATCCATGCTGTTGCATGTAGAGATAGCTCCTTCCTTTTTATTGCTAAGTAACATTCCATTATATTGATCATTCACCTGTCAATGGACATTTGGGTTGTTTACAGTTTGAGATTCAAATAAGGCTGCTGTGAACACTTGTGTACAAGCCTTTGTGTGGACATGTTTTCATTTCTCTTGGGTAAATACCTAGGGGTATAATGGCTGGGTTATTTGATAGATTTATTTAACTTTTCAAGAAACTGCTGAACTGTTTTTCAAAGTAGTTGCATCATTTGACATTCCCACCTGCAATTTATGATAATTCCATTTGTCCCACATCCTCACTAACACTTGATTTGGTCAGTCTTTTAAATTTTTACCATTCCAATAAGTGGTAGTGGCATATCATTGTGGTTTTAATTTGCATCTCACTGATGTTTAATGATGTTGAGCAGCTTTTCATATGCTTATTGGCTATTCTTGTATCTTTTTTTATGAAGTGTGCAAATATTTTGCTCATTTTATAAATTGCGTTCTCTTGAGTTGAAGAGTTTGTGATATATTCTAAAAACAAGTCCTTTGTTGTGAATAATTGTTTCCAGTTTGTGGTTTGCTTTTTCATTTTATCAGTGTCTTTTGAAGAAGCGTTTTTAATTCTAATGGAGTCAATTTATGTTGTCACTTAGGATGATGATTTTTGTGACATATCTAAGAAATCTTTGCCAAGGCTGCAAAGATTTTCTCCTGTGTATTCTTCTAGTTTTAGATTTTACATTTAGGTCTATGGTCCATTTCAAGTTAATTTTTGCATGTGGTGTGAAGTAACAGTTTATGTTCATTTTTTTCCTATACAGATACTCAGTTATTTCTGTACCATTACTTGAACAAGTTCCTTTCCCCATTGAATTGCTTTGGCACCTGTTTTAGTTTCCTAGATGCCAAACCAAATGCTGTGCAATGGGTTGGCTTAAAGAATGGGAATATATTGGCTTATGATTTTGAAGCTAGTTGAAGTCCAAAATCAAGGCATCATCAAGGAGATGCTTTCTCCCAGAAGACTTAGGAGTTTGGGGGCTGGCTGTTGGCAAGCCCTGGCCCTTGGCTTTTCCATCACATGGCAATGCACATGGCAGCCCTCTTGGCTTCTCCCTTCTCTTCCGGGATCCATGACTTTCAGCCCTATGGCTTTTTTCTGTATGGTTTTCACTTGGTTTATAAGGGACTCCAATAATCCAGACTGAAGCACAACCTGATTCATTTGGGGCACATCTTAACTGTAATAACATCTTGAAGAGATTTTATTTACAATGGGTTTACACCCACAGGAATGGATTAAGTTTAAGGACATGTTTTCCTGGGGTACATAGCTCTAAGCCACCACAGCACCTTTGTTGAAGATCATTTGTTCATATATGTCTGGATATATTTCTGGGCCTTATTTTATTCCACTGATTTATACATCAGTTTGCCAGTACTAAACTACCTTGGTTACTACAGCTTTATAAGCAGTCTTGAAATATCAACTCTGCTTTTTCAAAATTTGCTTTGATTATCCTATATTCTTTGTATTTTCATATATATTTTAGAATCAGCTTGTCAATTTTTACAGAAGAACTTCCTGGGTTTTGATTGGGAATATGTTGAATTTATAGATCAATTTGGGGATAACTGTCATTTTAATAATATGAGTCTTCCAATCAATGAATACAGTATAGCTTTCCATTTAATTATGTCTTCTTTAATTTCTCTCAGCAATGATTTGTAGTTCTTAGTGTAGAAGTCTTGAACATCTTTTATTAGATTTATTTCTATTTTATATTTTGTGGTACTATTATAAATGGAATTGCTTTCACAAAATTTCATTTTCCAATTATTTGCTGTGAGTATATAAGAATACAATTGATTTTCTTATAATAACCTAGTATCCTTATTAAAGTCACTTATTAGTTATAGCAGGATTTTTTGGTAAATATATTTAAACAATCATAACATCTGCAAATAGAAATAGTTTTACTTGTTCCTTCTTGATATTTATGATTTTTTTTCTTGCCTTATTGCTGTGGCAAAGACCTCCATTACAATGCTGAAGAGAAATTAAAGCAGGCATCCTTGCCTTGTTCCTGATTTTAATGGGAAAGCTTTCAATCTTTCACCACTAAGTATGATGTTAGATGACACCCTTTATAAATTTAAGGAAGTTTCTAGTTCATTTCTAGTTTGTTGAGAGTTTTTTTTTATCAATGACTGGGTGTTGAATTTTGCCAAATACTTTTTCTGTATCAATTGAAATGATCAGATGGATGGTTTGCCTCCTTTACTAAGACTGGTGTGAATATATGGATAAAGGCCTTCTTCCTTCCTTCTTCCTTCCAAAATAGAGTCCAGATCTTCAAGGCTGTGTGGCTTGATGCTCCTGAATACCATAAGCATCCAAAAGTGACATATTTGGTTAAACCAAATACTCAGATGCTGGTGTACCCAAATCTAGAAGGTATTAGAGTCCATCTTTTGCAAGAAAGCTATGAATCTAAAAATGATTCAGTCATAGGCAAAAAAATTCCTGATGACTAAACATGTAGTCACACAACACTCTCATTTTGGATTGCCAATTCAATTTAAAATCTATCTTTAAAATTATCATAGCAATTGGTGTCATTCAATCCTTGAAATAGCTTACACTGGGACTAGAGTAATTTAGTATATCTCAAAGTGTATTACATTGAATCAAGGATATTAACAGTGTGGTACGAATAAATGGGTCCCATGGTCAAATGAATGTGCAAACACTGAGTTAATCACAGCTAAACATTCTTTTAAAATAGGAGGACTTTAAAATACTAATGTGTGATATGAAACTCCAAGAGGAGCACACAGGCTGCAGAGTTTTCCAAACATATTTGGTTACAGAAGTGTTTTTCACAGCTTACTGTATCTTTGGTCCCTCAAAGGACAACGTTTAGGAAACCCTGATGTAGTTCTATGTTTTAGTGACATCATATTTCAGAAGTTTAAACTTCCAGAACAAACATTTTTTAGAAAAATTCAGGCACTCTCATTCCTTCCATCTTTCTACAGAGCTGGGCCTTTAGTGGACCTTTAATAAGGAGGGCTATTATTGTTAGATATTATCCCCATTTTACAGATAGAGAAGAAACCTAGCATTGAATGGTAGTCACTTTACATATTGATCAGCTCAACATCCCAGTAAGGTCAGCTTTATTATCTCCATTTGATAGTAGTGGAAGATGATTCAGCCCAGGCTCACCTGGCTAGTGGTGGAGGAAGAAGCGAGCCCAGTCTTCTGGCACCAGGGCAGAAGTGCACCAGAGTTGTCTCCAGGCACCCTGGGTGAGCCGGTCACTGGGACAAAAATGGACAGAGATGCAGGTGCAAGTTCCTCTTGGAAGACAGCAACATGCAGGTGCAGCTGACTCACCTATCTAACCTTCCTGACAGGTGGGGACATGGCGGGAGAATTTTGAGCTTCCTGAACAACAGGGCTTTGTTTTTAGGAGACATTAGATATTTTCAGGCACTTAACAGCCACTCAGAACTGCAATTCTGGGCTCACAAACATGCCTGTGTTGACCTTACTGCTTACATCTGACTGGTTCATTTAGGAAGGAAATAGACAGAAGGCCTTCCCTCCTATGTTCATGTGAATATTCTTCACCACCCCCAGCTCTGTCTCGTTTTAAGTTGAAGGAAGAGAAAAAAACCCTAAGCCTTGAAAAACTAGGAAATCAGTGGGTGGAGGAGAGTAAAGCAAATGTTAAACTGACATTCAAAATCAAAAGTTGTTATAAGGTGGTTACTTGATTATATTTATTGGCAAGTAATTGCCAGGGTATGGGGAGGAAAAGACCTCGTCGGAAGAAGCTAACTGTTATTTAGTAATGCTGCAGAGACATAGAGCCGACATCGTCCTCAGATGTTTGGAAATCAAACTTTAAATGCATTTATGGGTGAAGGGGGAAAACTCAGGTTTATTTTTACTTTGAGGACACTGAACCTCACTACACTATCCCCAGGTTTAGATGTTAATATTTTAATTTTGGGGAGAGGAGGGGAGGGGAGGAAAGAGCAGCGAATGTTAGCTTCCCAAACAAATGGTGCAGTTTCTGTTTCAGCTGCAAAAACAGTTTGGGAAAACATTTAGCAGCTTTCTTGAGTCCTATGGTCTAGATACAAAGACTACTTAGAGTCAGGGGTTTTTAAAAGTAGACATTAAAAAAAAAAAAATTTAAATGGAGAGTATAGAGACCCCAAAATAAATGGCAGCAAAAATCCTGGTCAGCAGTTTTATTGTCTTTGGGCCCTTGGATCCATTTGGGAATCTGATGAGAGCTGATAAAAACGTACATGTCCCTCCGCAGCCTAACTATGGACCTAGGTTAGAAGCCCTCATCTTGGCAGAAAACAGATTTAAACTGGCAAGTGGCATTAAGACTCTATCCCATTAGTTTGGAGATAATTAGCCAAGACAACTTTTAGAGCTATCTCTGGGACCACGCCAAGGACTCATTTCACTTAATCATCTGAGGTAGCCTATTAAATGTTGGCTGTTCGGAAAAATTGGCCTGCAACCTGCCAATATTGGTGAATTCTTAGGACTGATAAAAGACACTCACCTGCAGGATAGATTTGGGTCCCATTAACCCCTCCCTGGCTGAGGCACAAATATTGAACACAGCGGGCTGGTTTAAAAAGACGGGGCTTGGGATGGGATTTTCAAACACCAGCAACTATTGATTTCCTAAGACTTGTTTTTGCCTCTGGCAAAGCACACAGGGAGCCTTGTCTTTCCTGTGCTTTAACTGGCAAGGACCCTCTTCTGCCACACAGGAGGTCATCAGCAAACAGCTGGGGAGGGTGTTAGGTGGGGGGAGCAAGTAAGGACTTGGGTGGGAAGAGTCAAAGAGGACTTCAGGCTCCAGGGGAAAGGTTCAGGAATTCTGCACTCTGGACGGAATCAGCTCACACCCAGGCCCTTTCCATGGCCAGCTCCAGAGGTAAAAGGTCTTGGCTGGGAAACGGCTGTGGCTCAACTGGTTGGGCTCTCGTTTACCATATGGGAGGCCCCAGGTTCGATTCCCAGGGGCCCCCTGGTGAAGGCAAGCCAGCCCCCTGGTGAAGACAAGCTTGCCCCGTGGCGTGGTGAGCCAACACAGCAAGATGACTCAACAAAGGGAGACAAGCAGACACAGAAAAACGCAAAAAAAAGCAAATGGACACAGCAAGCACAAGCAGCAAGGGGGGGATAAATAAATAAATAAATAGAAATCTTTAAAAAAAAAAAAAAAAAAAAGGTCTTGGCTGCCTTTGGGTTAGTTCAAGGAATGACAATGAGAAAGAAGACATTGACCAGCAACAGAGTTTCTCTTCCCAAACCCAAGGAAGGAGCTTCCTAAATCCTTTAAATGCTGCAGTTCACTCCAGAACACTGAGCATGTGGGGTGCCTCCTACCTCCAGCAGGTTGCCTTGACCTGCAAAGAGAGTATGCACCAAAATGCGGGGTGGAAGGATCCATGGTCTGGTAGGCAATAGTGCACCAGGAGGGTCAGCGAGTGGGACCTGGGCTAGCCAGGTTACCATACCTGTGCCATGTATGGGCTCCCTCCCTGGCATTTGGCCTCACCACGGAATGGAAAGGGAACTGACTGGAGCACATGGCCTGGAACTTGGCTTGCCTTTGAAGGCAACAGACCTCAAGGTTGTTTTTAGGACAGAATGACTGGGGTCCTGTCACTCCGAGGACATCCTCAATGATGCAGAGCTCAGGACCCCTCTCATACTAGAGACTAGAGTCTAGTCCACATAAACAGTTTCAGGTGTTTTTAAGAAAAATCAAATGAAAAAAATCTTAAAATTGAGAAAAATTATGCTATTAAACTTATTTTCCCCCCCATCTTGTGACTGGATTAAAGACCCACATTCATTTGCCTTGAGAACAAAATCACTCCACTCTAGCTTGTGATGGAAGAGCATTGGCCTGGGAGGCCCTGGTTAAGATTTTAAAAGAGAAAAGAAGGAAAAAGACAGAAGAGAAAGGGGCAGGGGTCGGGGAGAGGGAGGAAGGGAGGAAGTGTAAATTGGTTGCAGTGGCATTAATTGGATGAAATCTTATTGTCTTATTATAACAGGTATTTCCTTTCAGCCTAGCTTATTGTTTCACAAAAAAATCATAACACCTCACCCAAGCTTTGCATTAAGCAGAAGAATTTAAACCTATTTCTATCAGTCTGAATGACAGCCTGGTGTGGACTCAGCGAGAGTTCTTTCTATTCAGGTCTTCTGGAAATACTTAAATGAATGTGTAAAAAAAAAAAAAAAAGTGTATTTATTCATTCATGCCTCCCTAGCAATGAGGAGGTGGCTGCTGGAGTGATTTTAGGAGGCCAGAGATTGTCCTCGCCCCAGAACTTTCCCTCACTGACTCCCCATACTGCCTCAAATGTTCACCAATATAGCTGTCAAAGAAGTATTTCCAGAAGGTATTTTGGAAAGAGACTAGACTTTGGAGTTAAGAAAACTTACTCAAATCCTAGTGGTTCTACGACTTAGCTGGTAACTTTAGAAAATTGTTTAGTTTCTCTGAAACTAAGTTTCCTCTCTCTATAAATAAATGTTCATATGCATTAGTTTTGATATGACTACTAAAATTGTGCTCAATACATGTTAATTTCTGTATCGGTTCAGAAAACAGAAACCTGCTTCTGAGAATATAAAACAGGAGTACAGGGAATTGCTTACACAGGTGATGGAAAAGTCTAGGAAGGCAACGTGGGGACAACCCCGAAATGAATAGCAGGAAGGGAGGAGGCAGGCTCTCTGAGGCCACCAGAAGGAAACTGGAGCCACTGCAGGAGCTGGACTCAAAGAAGAAAGAAGCTGCTGCTAGAGATGGCACCAAAGGCAGAGAAAGAGGGGAAGAAATGAAGCGCTTCCCGCCGCTCTTCTGTCCCCACCCTCTGATCTCTTGTGAGCACCTCCTTGTGGCTGCACCCAGCCAGCAGCCAGCTGACCCAGGATCCTGGGAAGTGCAGCCTGTAGGGCCAGCTCCCCCCATACAGAGTAGAGGGCAGGTTGAGAGTGGCTCTGAGAGCAAACAGGCCCAGGACCAGCGGTGGAGAGCAGAAGTCCTGAAACCACTCTACAGCCAGGAGAGCAGAGGTGATGCCTAGCCTCTGCTCTCCTTTTCTCTTTAAAGATTTTCTCCTGCTAAGCTGGCCCCGGGGTAAATAGTTCTCCCACCCTCTTTCTAAGCAGTGTTCCTAGAAGGGGAGCACAGGGCTCCCACTCCAAGCCCCTTCAGGGTGGGCAGCAGCCAGGCTGCAGGCTTTGGAGAGGCAACAGGAACAGGCTGCCCTTGGGCCTGGCTGAGGAGCCCCTGCTCTGGGCCCCACACTTTAAAAGACAAGGACTCCAAGGGTCTCACCCAGAACCAACCCCCACTCCCCAATTCCCTGCCCAAACAGCCCTGAGTCTATTTCCTGGTCTCTCCTTCTGAGAGGGAACCCCACCTGTACTGGGGGTGGGGGCGGGCATTTGCCAAGGGAGAAAAGGGGTTTGGGGGGCACATAGCTTGGACATGCAGGCCAGGTGTCCACCCATCTAGTGAGAGATATATACAGTGGTGTGGAAAGATGGGGGGGGCAGCCAAAGACCAGGGGCTGGGGACCAGGGGCCAACTCTCCCCTGCTGTGACATTACAGCACAGACTGCAAAGGAATCCAAGAGTTCTAAATTTGAACCTGGCCTTCCAGGGTGATATGAAGGTGTAATTGTCCATCATAAGGCTAGAACATATATTTTTTAGCAGTTGTTAGCTTGATTTGTAACTTTCATGGATGGGGGCTGCCCTCTGTAGAGGTCCTGGGCTCTGTAGAAAGCAGAGATGGGGCTGAGAACAGGGCTCAGGATGCCACAAGTGGGGGCCGAGAGGGGAGTGAAGGGTCCAGACCCACAGTTGCTCACAGCCAGAGATGCGAGAGGGGAAGCCGCACAGAGAAGCTGAGTCCAGGGGTTCTTAATCTGCCATGAGACCCTCTAGAGCAAACTCCTTTAGGCTTCGGGGGACAGCAAACTCTCTGATTTTTCAAGTTAACATTTATTGAATGTGGCAGGCTTTTTTCTAAACACATGACATGTATTGACACGTTTAATCCTCCTAGGAGGTGGCTACTATTACTGTTTCCATTTGACGGGTGAAGAAACAGACAAGGAGGTGAAGCAACTTGCCCAAGGCCACTCATCTGCGAAGTGGAGGAGCTGGGATTCAGATTCTTGAGTCTCAATCTCCAGCTGGACTCTTAATTCCCACCCTATACTGCCTCCTGCACCAGAAAAACCGGTGTGTGGGTGTCCAGGGTTTTCACCATATTCTCAGAGGAGTCTCTGACCCTCCCACCACCCGCCACCCCCTGACAGTAAAGGACCACAGGACATTGTCTCAAACATCTGAGATCTCTCGTGCATCCTCGTCTAAGTCTTTACTTTTCCCAGCATTTTCACTTTCCCTCACGTGATAGAGCATCTGGATCCTTTACCATTCAGCTTGCCCTTCTGTGGGACCACTCCACCCTCTCACTGTCGCTTTTAAAGTGTGGGGCCTGGAACTGAAACTGATCTTCAAGTTGTCTGACTTGCTGTATGTGAGAAGAATCAGGAAGTCATTTTTGCCCATCATTTCTGTACAAACAGCTGAAGGCAGAATTTGCCTTTTGGGCAGTCAGATCCATTGTACAAACACTCATTGAGCACATACTATGTGAATGAGATAATCCCTGACCTCAAGGACTGTTCAGTCCTGTGAATGGGTGAGTTAGCAGGGAGCTTGGAGGAGGCAGTGTTCTGTGGCGGGGATTGTTCGGGCTCCCCCTGAAGGGGGGGAAGGGGGAGTTGCTGAGCTGGATCTTAAAGGGTGACTAGGAATCCTTCAGGCGAGCTGGAGGAAAAGGAAGTGGGAACAGTGGGTGCGGATGTACGGAGGTGGATGAGGACGTAGCACATTCCAGAACCTGGCGAGCCATGGTGCCTGGAGCACATCTGGAGGACTTTACAGGTGGCACTAAGGAGGAATCTGGCTTCCTGGGGGCAGGAGCCACAAGCAGCTTACCATGGCTTGGTTCCTATCAAGTCCGTCTGCCGTCAGCTAAAACCCCGAAGTCCTTTTCACCCTGTGTCATTAATTTGTTAAACCAAAGTGCAGGCCATTCTATTTTATTCCAATTAAATTTCATTCTATTAGATTCTGCCCATTATTTCAGTCTGTCTGGATCCTATTTCTGGCATCCAAAATGTTAATTATGCCTCCCGATGCTGCGTCATCTGTCCTTTAGGTTGCTGATAAAAATGTCCAAAACAACAGGACTCAGACAGAGCCTTGCTGCCCACCACTGGAGACTTCCTCAGATTTACATCTTCAACCAGTAATGAGTTCTTCCCACTGAAAGCACATCTAGCTCACAATCTTCCATTTTCTGTCTACAAGGAAATCACGAGAGGCATTATCAGCTGTCTTGCTGAAATCCAGATAGATATCATCAACCTCTCCCTACTCTACCAGCCTAGCAAGCGCATTAGAAGAGGAAATGAGGTGAGGCTGGCATGGCTTGTTTTGAGTGGACCCCTGCAGCTCCTTAGCCTCACACTTTCCATTCTAAGGGGCACAGACCATTTGCTTAATTGCATACACTGCAATTTTATAGGGGTTTCCTCTCTCACTCATAGGTTTATAGTTTGCAGCATCCAAAGTGTTCTCCCTTTTGAAAATTGGAACTTTGCCCACTCCATCTTTGGGGGCTCTCTCACATGTGTTACGGTTTGTGAAAAATTAAAACAGCCATAAGCAGTGTGAGCTTGCACTCTCTCTGCGCCCTGAGCTGAGGCTGGGGGTGGGCTGGGGGTGGTGGTCACTGGTCAGGGTGAGGGGACCTCAACTCCTTTCAAACCTTGTTATACTCCTTGGGCATCTTCTTACCAATCTCAGGCTCCAATTCCACCTCAGCGGGTTATTTTTCCCCTCCTAGACCTAAGTTCATTCTTGAAAAAGAAAAGGGACACAGAAACTTGGCATTTTGTCTTTAGGGCTTTGTATTGTAGCTTATGAGCTTGAACTGGATCTTGTAAGTAGAGAAGTCACTGCAGGTTTTTGAAAGAGGGAGTGACATGACCCCATTTAGGCAGAGTTTTAAGGTTTTGACTATTTCACACCGTTAGCACATTGCTCTTCTCATTGGCATTTAAGATAAGCATTTGCCTACAAGCATGAGAAGAACTAGCTTCTAAGGTCAGTCATTTTGGCTGTTCTGTGAGACAGAAAGGGGAAGGGGCTATGCATCAGGTTTGGAGCTGTATAAACCTGGGTTTAAATACCAGCCCCATCACTCAAAGCCAGGGGACCTTACAAAAGCACCTTATCCCTTCTGGGGCTCAGTTTCCTCATCTGCAAAATGGGAATAGTAACTGTACACACCTCACAGGAAGAATGAACATGGAGATAATGAATGGAAAATGCTTGGTCCCACACACAGAAAAGTGCCCAATAAATGGCCCCTCATCTGAATCCTTCATTGTCAGGTGACATTGTTCCACAGCGGTCACCTGACAGGATTCCCAAACTCCTCAAGACCAGGGCTTATACTCCTGGAGCAGCCTGAGCAGAGTAGGGACCCCCACCAGATGTGGGCTCCGGGGGCACCTGCCTCCTGGCCACAGAGGTGATACCTGCCTGGTGCAGGCTCTGAGCCAGCGCCCGTAGCTGGCCAGCCTAGGCCACAGCCCTTGACTGACCTTCAGGGGAGGGCAGCACGAATTCCTAGAGTCCCCATCTCCCTCCAACCCTAATTAGCACCACCTGGGTGTGTGTTCTCCCAGGTGTTACAGGGTTAATAGCTGGAAGAACCGGTTTTAAAATACACCCTCAGGACTTGGTCCTGGTGATTCTTCTTAGGAGGCTGGAGCCTGAATGGGAGGAACCAGGGCCCAGAAATTGCAGGTGTCCCAAGGCCCCAAACCGAGGCACCTGCTGCTTCCTGCCTATGAGGTCTGTCACCTCCCACACACCTGAGCCACCACCTCCCACCCAACCCTGGGCGAGCAGAGAAGGAAATGAAATTTGTCTAGGGGAGACAAGGTTAGGGAGGCAGCAGCTACGCCTCTGGTGGTCCTACCGGCATTCACCTGCCCTTGGGTTGACCTTCCAAGGCTGAACAGGAAAGGCTTTGATAATGCATGGTGCCACTCTGCCTTCCTGACCTTGGAAAGGTCCATTCAGGCCATCAGCTTCCCCTGGCCAGAAGTAGCCACATTTCACTGAAGCACATTTCCACCCAGATGCCCAGTTCTTTCATTGAAAGAATTCCCACACATACCCTTCGAACCTGTCAAGCATCCCTGAACTTGCTAAACACTTACCTAGCATGTTGGACAATGTTAAGGGCTTCCCATAAGGATGGCTCGTTTAGTCTCATGCCTGTGATGTGGGGACTATTACTGCCCCCATTGTAAAGATGAGGAAACTGAGGCACTGGGAGGTCAGGTACCTTACCCAAAGGCATACAGCCAAGTAATGGGAGAGTTGGGATTTGAATACTTGGGCACATGGTACGCAATATGTTCTAGTTCCTCTCTTGTGATAGGAAGTTGGGGACTTGGAGACCTAACAGGGATGACCTCCAGCCACTGGGTCCCAATTCACTTCCTCTGGGGGCCTCCTCCAGCTAAAATTAACCCCAGGCTCTAGTCATCAGGTCAGTTTGGACGTCCAAGCCCTCTGGAGCAGGGTAGAGGCAGAGCAGAGCCCCTGACCCCGCTCACACATACACCTACCCCTCCTCCTCCTGGGTCCTAGAGAATACCTGAGGGACTGCTATGGTTCGGTAAACCCTTCCTAGGTGAGCAATGTTTTCAGTGGGTGTTGAGTAGACATTGATTAATCATTAATGTATCATAGAATGTAAGCTCCATGAGGGCAGGGGCATTTCTCTTGGTCACCTCTGTCTCCCCAGTACTTGGCACGTAGTAAGTGCTCAATAAATACTTGTTGAATGAATGAATGAGTGAAGAAATGAATAGCTTTTGAGGGCTGTGGAAAGCAGCCCTCTAAGCTGAAGCAACCCACAACAGTAGCCATTTGCAGGATGCTGGTCCCTGCATTTGGTGGCTTGCAGTCTGTTCCATGAGACCCCGGCTGTCCCCCTTTCCCTCTCTCCCTGCTAAGGCATATGCATCTGCCTTCCAGCCACCGTCCCATTCTTGTCACTCCTCTCTCTAGAGAATGACTCCAGATTTTGTCATTCTGACTGGGCTGACAGGGAGAGTTTAAAAAGTTTGAGAAGTGATGTCTTAGAGAAAGGTTTTGGCAGGTGGTGATAAATTGTCAGCTTCAGGAAAAAAAAAAAGGTGTATCTCTCCTCGCTCCTCTTAGAGGTGATTTTTAAGGATCTTAGCATTTTTTGTGTGTAAACAGTGAGATCCAGCAGTCCACCAACCCCACCTCCCAACAAGATGACACTTTAATGAGGAATGAGAATGAGGGGGATTTCAAGCAAATACAGACACAGCAAAACTTGTTTCCCCCATTACTGTATGAGAAGAATTTGTGCCAACCCCAATGCCACTTTGATGTCACGTCAAAAAAAGCCAAATGGGAAACACTTAGTGTGTGCCCAGCACTGTCCTGAGAGCCTTACACATACCAATTCATTTGGCCCTCCCAACAACCTGGACGGAGGTAGGGCAATGTCATACCTACTGTACAGATGGGAAAACCACGCTGCTGAGCGGTTGTCACCTGCCCAGGTCACACAGCTGGCTGGGATATGTGGCTCAGGGTCTGGGTGCTTAACCACAAACTACACTCTCTTTAGTCATTTATCAACTTGCTTGTGAATGCAACAACCATTTATGGAGAGCCTCCTACATGACAGGCACCTCCCACCCCCTGCAGTGAACCCCAGGCCTCATCCTCCAAGAGCATTCAATCTCATGAGGGTGTTAATTCCACATATGTATGTTGTCTGCGAAAACAGAGGGGGGAGGGGAGTGGAAATCCAGAGTTGCAAACATCCAATGGAAATTCAAACTCAGTGAGCAAGAGATTCCTGACCAACTCCTTCTCTAGTGTCAAAATTTAATCTTCTTTGAGCAAAATGGCTCTAAATGAAGCTGTGTTTTAATGGTGTATCTGACCTCTAGAAGAAGGTTCTAGAACATCTGAACCGATGTCTAGAGATATTGACATCGCTGCAGAGCCCTTCTCTATACTGGCCTCACCTATTGGGTTTGTCGTCCTCTTACAACCCCCTCACTGCTGACCCTAGGATCAAAAGAGCTTCTGGGGGGTGCCCATGGCAAATTAGCACTTTCTTGTTGACCCAAACAAATCTTGGATTCTGTGTATTCAAACTTAAAAATCAGAACAGCAAATGCCCTGCATCCCACAGACATGCTAGGGGAGGGTTGGAGCATTTCTGTGACTCTGCTTGCAGTCAGGGGAGCAGTTCAAGGTCCAGGCTTTCAAGTGGCATTGACAAGTTCAAGATCTGATTTTCTTCTTCAGATTAAACTTCCTTAAGTTTTGCTTGGGCCTGGCAGATTTCTAAGGATCAAAAGCTGTTTTGAGAGCAATCACATTCCCAGGTTCATTCATTACTTCTTTCTTTCAGTGCATATTTCTGGGGCAATATTGCTCGGTAAACACTGTGCTGGGCATGGGGTTGAGGACAGGAGAGAGGCTGGGCCGGCCCTTAGGGAGTTTATAGTTTAATAGGGAGACAGTCGCTAAACAAATTTAAATTGATTTGTTGGGAAAGAGCCCTCTGAGGAAGTGACATACAACCTGAGGCCAGAAGGATAAGTAGGAGTTAAACAGGGGCTGGGTAGGGGTGGGTGGGGCGTGGCCCTGGGAGGGTGGCAGAGAGAACTGCCTGTGTTAAGGCCTGGCCTTGGGAAAGATGGGGGCTGACCTGGGAATTAAGCCTAACCAGGGCAAGCAAGTCAGCAAAAAGTAAAGCACCTCCCACTCCACCCCCTCCCCCAAGGATCCAAGCACAAGTTTCAGTGAGTTTGTGTGTGTGAGCACTGGAGTGGGGTTTCAGGAGGAGGATGGAGATAAGCCCTCAAACCTGCCCCCCCGGGGGGGGGGCAAACACTTAAATCAGACTAGAAATAATTAATCTTTTGATTGGAGATAAGGCAGAGGAGTCTTGGGTCCTAAGGCTGAGCAATTCCAGGGGGCCCAATGCACCCCGCAATCTGTGTGAAGAGGACTCCTGGAGGAGGCCGTGCACAGCCCGTGTGGAACGGTAATGTGAGTTTGGAAACAGAACAGGTGGAAAAGAGGCTCTTTGGGGAAGAAAGTAAAATGGTTTAATCACTGGGGAGAAAGGGAGAGGTTAGCTTAGCAGTTGAGTTTTTATTTTCCACAGAAGCTGGAGACCAGTGAGGTGAAACAGCAGAAATCAAAGTGTGAGATACACTGAGAAGAAGAGGGAATTTTCCTACAACAAAAGATAATTGTGGAGATTCCTGCTAGATGGATAATATTGAGTTAAACAGGCAAGGTCTTACCCTCGGGGACCTTACAGTCTAGTGGGGGAGAAAGACCTGAATTCAAACACTATAAAAGCAAAGGTGTAACGGAAAATTGAGAACGCATGGTGGAGGGTATGTGTGTACCAGGGTTCTGACCAAGTTTGGGAGTCAGGACAGCTTCCCTGAGGTAGAGATCGAAAGGATGAGCAAAGGTTAACTAGGCAAAGGGGTTGGAAGAGGGGGCAGGGTTAGAACATTCTAGGTATGGTAAGGACATCTGAAAAACTGGAAGAAAGTGGGTGACTGGGGCACAGAGAACATAACAGCAAGAAGAAATTATTAAAAGGTTGAAGGCAGGAATTAGACTTGGATTCTAAAAACTTATCCTACTTGTTCATGGAAGATGGACTGTGGGGTCGACTTAAACAGTCTGATGGTTTCTGAGGTGGAAAGGCTTGATTCTTCCCCGAGTTAGTAGCTGGCAATCCTTGGGCTCTTTGGTTTTCCCATCACCTGGCCACATGCTTGGCTTTCCCCTTCGGGTTCCATTGACTTCCCACCTCCGGCTCTTCCCTACGGCTTTCTCTCTATTTCAGAAGTTCTTCTGCTTATAAAGGACTCCAGGAAACCACATTAAGACTCAACCTCATTCCATTGAGCCACCGCCTGACTAAAAATAACATCTCCAAGAGGTCCTATTTACAATGGGTTCACATCCACTGGAATGGGATTAAGATTAAGAACATGATTTTTTTCTGGGGCACATAATTCAACCTACCACACTGGGTAAAAAAATAGTTGTTTTTTTTTTTTTTTTTTTTTTTTACTGCAAGACTTCTCAGGGCTAACGAGTGTTTGTATTTCTGAGGGGAAGAAGGTACTGGGAATTTCCAAAAGGCAAAAAGGTATACAGAGATTCTGAAACTTTGCTTGACTTTCTATCACAGGGCATCTTACTACACTGGACAAATTTTTCTGATGGCAAAGTGCAGTAACCAGAGTAGTACTTTTTTCCTTTGAGGATAACACTCCTCTTGATCAAGTGCTTTCATATCATTTCTCATTCAACTCCCAAAACAACCCTGTGAGGGGATCTCGGTATCCCCATTCACCGACAGGGTTCAGATGACGTTGAGTGGCATGTCTAATACCCAATGTCTCACAGCTGGTGTAGCAAATATGACTTTGCAATTTTCCCACAACCCTTCCAGTTCTTTCCCCTTCTAGTCACATCAGTGTTTCATTTCTTAATAGTTACACAGCAAGCCTTGAGAAATAGCTGTCTGTGAGCTCATGACTAAGTAAATCTTGTATGCTTAGACGTCTCCCCCAGAAATCCTAAGAATGATCTGTTCTGTGAGCTGCTTGATCACCCCCATATCAATAGATCCCTTACGTAATTACTGTAAAGATAGAATTTCAGCTCCACTGACAAACATTATAAATGCTGGTTTTACGTAGTTACTGTGAGAGTGTAGCTTCTGCCCGGCTGGGAATCATTGGGAATGTCTGTTCCTTCATTATTTGTCCTGGGCACTGCATTTAAAAAATCATGCTCCCTCTCACATGCCCTCCCCATGCGCCCATAGGCATGTACTATAAAAGACCCCTCTCGCTTTGTGGCGAGCGCAGACATCGAGCCACAGAAGCACCAACTCTCCTCCCTCCACCAAGGATGAGGATTTGGGGCCACGATCAGGACCGTGGAAGAGCTTCCCCACGTAAGCCCCCTAATAAACACTTACTTACTCACCAAGACGGGCTTGTCCAAGCCTTTCTTTGGTCTGACGTATCCCTCTCAGTTCGGTGGGAAGCTGTCATTTTACAGGCTCCCTACCATACTCTAACAGCTGATAAGGGCAGCTCTGGAGCTAAAGGCAGGTACAGCCAGACCACCAACTCCAAAATCATGCCAAGTTTTCTGACCTTGGCTGCTCCCACACGCAAGCACAGGGCCTCCAGCCACCCTATTAATTCAGCAGCAGTGAGGCTGATGCTTGGATCCTCCGCACCTTCACTCTGGCAGCTGAAAGCCCGTGCTCCCAAGCGAACTTGCTGCTGGCCTTCCCACATGGTTCTGACCTGCTTACACTTTAAAAACCTAATGGGTGGCTACAGAGTCAGACCCAAAGTCCACCCACAGTGGAGGCGTACGGCATTCCTTGTGGACGTCCATTTTAAAGGCTGGGGCCATATCTCCAGCACACTATTTCTCTTCAATAGTCAATTAAGGATCTAACAGCCACAAATTTAGCCAAAACTGAAAAAAGAAAGAAAAAAAAAAAAGCCCACTTATTTATTATTTTAATCTTGTATTACCGCTTGTGATCATGAGGTTTAGCAGTTAATTATTCCTGCTGTAAAATCTTTTATTAATAAATCTTTTATATATTGATTGAAAATCAGCCTGTTGGAGGAATAAATCTCTCAAAAAGGGAGGATTAGAGATGGGACAAGCCAAGAATCCCCTCTAATCTGAGCACAGGAGTCCTGTTTTTATAGAATGAAACACATGCTCCTTTTAGTGATGTTCTTAAATAATATTTTCTAATTACTTTTCTGCTCATCCATTCTCTCAACGATAGGCATTAAATGCCTCTTGGACAAAATCTGTGCTGGCTTTAGAAAAACTGTAAGTTTATAGAAAAATCATGCATAAGATACAGAATTCCCATTTACTACCTTATTAATGCCTTGTGTTAGTGTGGTACATTTGTTACAATTCAGGAAAGAATATTATTATAACTGTGCTATTAACTACATTCCTGGTTTACATTAGGGGACACTGTGTTGCACAGTCCTATGGGGTTTAAATTTTTATTCTAATAACATACATACAACCTACAATTTCCCCTTTTTAACCACATTTAAACATGTAATTCCATGTTACATCCACAATGTTGTGCTAACATTACCACCACCCATTACCAGAACTTTTCCATCACCCCAAACAGAAACTCTACCAATTAAGCCTGAACTCCCTATTCCCTACTCCCACCCCAGTCCCTGGTTACTGTATTCTAGTTTCTGACTCTATAAATTTGCTTATTGTAATTAGGTCATATCAGTGAGATCATACAATATTTGTCCTTTTGTGTCTGGCTTATTTCACTCAACATGATGTCTTCAAGGTTCACCCATGTTGTCACAAGTATTCAGAACTTCATTCCTTATTCAGGCCGAATAATATTCCGTTGTATGTATACCCGTTCATCAGTTGATGGACACTTGGGTCGCTTCCATCTTTCTGCAGTTGTGAATAAAGCTGCCATGAACATCAGTGTGAAAATGTCTGTGTGAGTCCCTGCTTTCAATTCTCTTGGGTATATACCTAGAAATGGGATGGCTGGGTCATATTGGTAATTCTATACTTAACTTTCTGAGGAACCGCTGAACTGTTTTCCACAGTCTCTTAGGGTTTTTTGTTTCTACTTTAATTTTACTGTGGTCATAAAACCATAAACTCTCCCAGAGCACAGAAAAGGAGACAGCACCTACAACTCATTTTATGAGGCCAACTTAACCTTATACCAAACCTTGACAAAAATATTATTTGAAAAGAAAAGGAAAGGAAAGGATGATTTTAATCTTTTGAAATTTGTTAATATTTCATTTATGGACCAGCATACAGTCAAGTTTAGTAAATGTACCACATGCAGTAAAAATGTATATTATACAGTTGTGTACAGTGATCTACATATGACAAACAGGCCACATTGTTAACAGTGCTTATCAAATATTTTATATCCCCATTTATTTTTTAACTGCTTGCTCTAAAAGTTACTGAGGGAAATGAGAGGTGTAGTAAAACTTTCCAACATAATTGGCGATTTGTCTATTTTTCCTTTTAGTTCTGTCCATTTTTGCCATATGAAATTTGAGAATGTTTATTAGGTATATTTTTAAATTGTTATATCTTCCAGATGGATTGACTTTTTTACCATTATGTAATGTCCCTCTTTATTTCTTATAAAGCTTCTTTCTTTAAAGCTTACTTTGTCTGATATTAGTGTGTATATATATAGCAGTAGTTTTAGGGTTGTCCTAACTCTAAAGATTGCAACATGCATCCTTGACTTATTGAAGTCCTACATAAATTAGTACTTTTTTTTTTTTTTTTTTATTATGGGTAAAAATCTAAATTCTCACAATACATACAAACATTTGCAAAATGATATATAAATATATATGCATATATGTGTATTTGCTTACAAAAATGTTATATATATATATATATATATATAAATTAGTACTTTTAATACTTCCTGAACCGTGTCGGGATATTGGAATACTTTAACTACATTAGCCTCATCTTTTGTGAACTGTTCTATATATTAATTACATATATATATTCTAACTTTCTCAAGACATTTTTTTTTTTTTGTCTGTTTTATGCAGCCACTACAAATTTAGATTTGCCCACATATTTATTCTTTACAGGGCTCTTCATTCCTTTTTACATCTTCCTGCTTCCATTGGGTAGTCTTTCCTTCTACCTGAAAAACTCTGTTTATTATTTCCTTTAGTGTCTGTCAGATAGCTATGAATCCTTTCAGTTTTTGTTTGACTGGAAATGCCTTTATTTCACTTTCATATTTGAAGGATATTTTCACTGGGTATAGAACTTTAGGTTGGCAGTTATTTTCTTCCAATTTTCAATTTCAAAGATGTTGTTTCATTGTTTTTGTTTGTTTGTTTTCATTGTTTCTGTTGAAAAACTGGCTGCCAGTCTTATTGCAGTGTCTCTGAACATAAAGTGTTTTTTTCCCTACTGGTTGCTTTTAAGATTATTTTTCTTTGTTTTGTTTTCAGCTGTTTTACTGTGATGTGCCTAGGTGTGCCTTTCTTTATATTCACTGGCTTGAGGTTTATAGCACTTTTTGAATTTGTGGCTTGATGAGTTTTTTCACTTTTAATTCCTCTGCCATTATTCTTCATATATTGTTTATGCTGCATTCTCTCTCTCCTTTCCTCCCAGGACTCTAATTTACACAGAAGTTTAAACTAGATCCCACTTAGCTCTAAGGCTCTTTTCTGTATTTCCCAAACTTTTATCTTGCTATACTTGTAGTGAAGTGTCAATAATTTTTTCTGACCTATATTCACATTTAAGAATTCTTTGTTTTTAATCTTTTAAACCTTTCTATTGAATTCTTAATTTCAGTCCTAGAATTTCCATTTGATTCTTTAAAAAAAAAGATTCCATACATCTGATGAAATTATATTTTCCTCTTGGTTTTCAGTCACTTGGTTCTGTGCCTTCTCCTCTTGGAATGCCAGATACCGTATGTGACAAAGTATAGTGATAATTTGAGGCTCTGGGTGATTTTATATTCCTCCAGAGAGGATTTACTTTTGTTTCTGACAGGTAGTTGAGTGAGGAAAATATCTCCTTAACCTAGTCCAGGTTTGAGCTGGATCAGATATGAGCTTCAGGCTGTGAGCATTGGTCTATTTTCAGGCTAGTCTTACTACCAGGGTTAGCCCTTCAAGGTTACCCAAATGAAAAGCTGGAATGTTTACTAGGACCCCTCTCCTTGAATCCTAATTTCTGTCTCTTCAGCCCTGTAAGTCTGCCAAGAGCTCTGCTCAGCTCCTCAGAATCCACATATGCCTCCAGGGGAAAGTATCTGCATATGTTGGGCTCCTCTCTTTTCTGTGCTTCCCTTTTCTCTAGAACTTTGTACCCTGTGTTAGTAGCTCTCCAATGCCTTCAAAAGACATTTCTCACTTTTTAATCTAGGCTTTCTAGTTGTTCTTTTGGGAGGATTGGTCTAACACAAACTAGTCTATCATAGCTAGAAGAAGTCTCTGCTTAAGGAGTATATAGCTAGTGCTGCTATATTTCACAAAGCCTTGGTTCCTGACCTTTAGGAACTTTTGCTTTAAAACTCATCCTCAGCTGCTATATTGAAAAATCTCAGAAAACAAAAATAATTCATGCTTTGGATATTGAGTGTTATTTTTCAATAACTGTGGTGGTTTGGAGCTACATACCCCAGAAAAACATGTTCTTAAACTTAATCCATTCCTGGGGGTATGAACTCATTTGTAAGTAGGACCTTTGGATGAGGTTACTTCAGTTAAGGAGTGGCCCAGCTGAATCAGGATGGGTCTTAATCCGATTACTGGAGTCCTTTATAAGCAGAATGAAATACAGACAGAGGGAACAGCCAGAAGCTGAAAGTCAGTGGAACCCAGAAACGAAGGGAGAGGCCAGGAGAGGCCACCGTGTGCCTATGTCACTATGTGACAGAAGCCAAGGACCAAGGATCACCGGGAGCCAGCCCCAGAATGCTAGTCTTTGGGAAGAGAGCATCGCCATTATGTTGTCTTGATTTGGACTTGTCCTAGCCTCAAAGCCATGGGCCAACTCATTGCATGGTATTTGCTTTAGTAATAAGAAAACGAAAACAGTTACTATTTGATAATATTAATAACGACTAATGATTATTGAGGGCTTACTCTGGACCAATGTGTTCTCACTTTATATGCATTACTTCATTTTAACGGGATGCAATGAAAGTCTAATGCAGTCTGTATTTCTCAATCACAGAATTTGACCACAGGGGGTCAAATTTGGTCATGGGAGGAAGATGGCACAGAATTCAACAAACAGAATCAAGGCCTAAGACAAAGGTTTAGATATTATCTAGACTACCAGATGACAGAGAATGCACAGGCAAGTCTACAAGCCTCAAACTACTTACAACTAGTCTTTTTCTAGTGGGAACGACAGACAAAACTAGTTGATAGCAAAAAAGTAAATTTGAGCCCGCTTTCCTTCCATTTGTGTGCTTCCTGATGGAGGTGATGAAAGTAATAAAGTGGGAAGCAGAAAAGGAAGAGGAGGAGGAGGAGGAGGAGGAGGAGGAGGAGGAGGATACAAGGGCTTGCATCAACTGTCCTGGTAGCAGGAATCAGCTTTCTTGCATTCATTAGACACCAAATAATTGCAAGTTCCACAACGTGGAAATGAGTTGTGTAAAAGAGATAAGACAAGAATGGAATAGAGGTGATGTAGTATTGATGGCCCAAGGCCCTGCCAAGGAGAAAGAGAAGCCAAGGGGAGATTTCGGGTATCTGTCCAGAGAAGCAGAAACCTATGCCAAACACCAGGCGTAGAATATAGAACATAGCAGTCTTCCTCCAACTTCCCTTCTCAGCCAGACACTCTCCAGAGCCTGACAACGCTCACTCTTCTGTCTCCTTATTCTTGTTATTGGAGGAAATTCTATTTAGCTTTCTCCATACTCAGCAGAATATTGTTTCCACCAGTGAAAGTAGTATGGATTGGTTTAGAAAAAGTCTGCCTTGGTTCAAATCCTGGGTCTAATTGCCAAGTGGGTAACATTAGACAAATTATTTAATCTCTCTGAGCCTCAATCTCCTCATTGTGAAATGTGGATGATGATAATGGTGACCAAGGTGACAGGAGATGATGCTAGAGAAGTGCCTGGCAAATAATGAAAGCAAAACCAGTGTTGGCTATGGCTATTATTTAATTTAATCCAGGGCCCTGCGGTGTGTGTCGGAAGGTCTTATGCTAGTCTTACCTTTGTGTTCTCTCATTTGAGAGGCAGCCTCAGGATTGTTGTCAGAGGGGAGGTAAGAGTTGGGAAACACAAGCGGTTCCTTGGTTTCATGGATGCATGGGTGGGCATACATTTAATCCAGTAGTAACAGGGCTCCTAAGGCTGGTGTGGCCATTTGGCAATTTGATGTAATTATGAATTCCAAAAATATAATTGGATCATGCTTGTAAACTGATCTGTTAATCTGGGCATGATTGAGTTATGATTGGGGCATTGACTGGGCCACGTCAGTAGGGCATTGAGCCCCATCCCTTGGTGGGTGGGGAATCAAATATAAAAGGCAAGGCAAAGGACAGAGGGAGCAGTTCTTGAGAAGCAGTTTTGATGTTGGAGAAAAGGCCCCAGAAGAAGAGAAGTGAGCCATTTGCCTGATAGTCTACAGCTGACCTTGTGGAGGAACCAGAAGCGCTAAGCCCAGAGAGAAACCCAAGAAGCCTGAAGCCTGAAGCCTGAACCCTGGCAAACGTCGGCAGCTGTCTTGCTCCAACACGTGGCAATGAACATTGGTGAGAGAAGAAACTTAACGCTTTATGGCCTGGTATCTGTGGACTTCTACCCCAAATAAATACCCTTTATAAAGACCAACCCAATTTTGGTATTTCACATTAGCACCCCTTTGGCTGACTAATACAGCTGGTATCTAGAACACTGAGGCTGGATAGCCTTATGTGATCATGAGGTAGATGATGCCCTCCAACCCTCTTGGGGAGAAGTGCTCCTCTGAGGGGCTTAGGGTCCTCCCTCCCATCAAAATCAGTAATTCAGTTCATATTAAGAACTAAATTAGGGAGCAGATGCGGCTCAAGCACTTGGGCACCTGCCTCCCACATGGGAGGTTCTGATGCCTCCTAAAGAAGAACGGCAGATACAACAAGCAGATGTCACAACAAGCAGACACCACAACCAGCAAGATGCCACAGAAGCCACAATGAGCAGACAGCGCAACCATCAGGGAGAGGAAGTGGCTCAAGCGGTTGGGCACTCGCCTCCCACATGAAAGGTCCCAGGTTCAGGTTCAGTTCCTGGTGCCTCCTAAAGAAGCAGACAGACGAGGGCGCCATCTCAGGGTAGAGGGGTGGGGAATTAAAAAAATTAAAAAATAAAGAATTAAATAAATGTGTCATTTGACCCAAGCATGTTTGCAGTTTATGCCTTTACTTTCACTCTGTAATAAAGGCTTTTGTCCCCATGAAAGCCAAGAAACAGCCATAGGAAGGGGAAGAGCTAGTAGACTGAGTCGGAAGACTCCACTTCCAGTTCTCATTGCTGTGTAGTTTGGAGTAATTTATTTTCCTTCTGTTGGCCTCAATGCCCTCATAAAAGGGTCTCAGAAGTCCCTTCCAGCTCTAAAAGCTGCATACAAGAGTGGTTTTAACTGGAGGACCCAATGAGGGTCCAGAAATCTCCCACAGGCACCTACTGTCAGCATATAGCTGACTCACCCCAGGCAGCTTTGAGAACCCGGAGTGCCCTCTCACCTGTCCCTGCCTCAGACCCCGTGGACTTCCCCAAACCACACACTTTCAGGGAAGGGCCTAACTTGAGCTGGGCTCTGAGGGTGCTGTGTTACTCCAGCTTGCTGTGGGGCCCTCTCCCTTCCCGTCCCAGCCAACATTTCCTGTCTAGCAGATTTACGATGCAGTTCAAAGAAGGAAGGATGATGTAACAGCTTTCCTGCTCCCTCCTTCTCCTAACTGATTTGTTCTCCCCAGCCCCCCAAATGTAAAAATACTCTGGGCTCCAGCCCTCCCTTCTGTAACATGGTGTCAGCTCCCAAAGCCACTGGTCAGGCCTTCACTTGTGGGCGAAACGAAGGCAGCCATGTGAGGCACTGGAGTCTAATTAAGTGCCTAGGAAACAAACCATGGGCTTTAATTTAAGCTCTGAAAATAGCAAGGGCCCAGGATTCCTCTCTCTGGCCTGAGTTATGACAAGATTTGTCCCACGGTATCTCCCTCTGCCTCTGCCATGGGTTGTGGCGGAGGGTGGGGGGTGGGGTGGGGTGTGTGTATGTGTGGGGGGATGGGGACAGGGGGGACACAGGAGCGTGGGAGGGTGTTAGGTGGGGATGGAGGGGCTTGGGGGGGTTAGGTGGGGGTGATAAGTGTTAGGGGGTGTTAGGTGGGGAGGAGAGGACAGGAGATCATGGTTCATAGGTCATGAGAGCAGGGAGCCCGCAGAGGCTCAGGGAGCAGAGGAACAAGTGGAAGAAGGGGTTTGCATCTTGGCCCTGAACCCAGCCTGCAGACAGGGGTATCCAGACATTTAGGAGTTTTAGGTCCCACCTAATGCCCATCTGCAGGCCCCAGTTGGCTACAAATGCTAAGCTCTGGCCAAAGTTGAGGTAATTCTCTGGGAAGATAATAGAACACACACTGCAGTTTCAATGCATAATCAATCCTCTTGAGCAAAGAAGATGAGGAAAAATAGCAACAAACTGATAAGTGGAAATAAAAGCCTCTCAGAGTCAATTAAATGTCTGTTGAGCACCTTCCCGTCCCCCTCTCTGCATGGATGGAAAGAAGTCAGCCTGCTGAGGGAGATGGACAAGGAAACAGCTAACCACTGAAATCAAGGTGCAAGAAGAGAGCTGGCTCTGTGGGCAGGTGGAGAAGGGGTCCTCTGCTTTGCCAGTTGGGTAACTCCTCAGTCATTTCCCCCTCCTAGCTCTTTTCTCACCATATTGTCTTTAGTGCCCACTTCCCCATTAGATGGTGAATGCAATGGGCCTGGGCTCTGATTATCGCTCCCCTTCCCCACTACCCAACACACATTAGGCACCTGGGCTTAAATGCATCCCCATCCCCTTTGTAAGAGCCAGACTGAATGTGCTTTACATTGTTCCCCAAAGGGAAGTGAAGCCATGACCAAGAACAAGCTGAAAGGGTCCAGTGAACAAGCTCACCCCCTCCAGCTTCTGCACACCTGGGCCTGCCCAGAGAGGCTGGCAGAACCCAGGTGAGGCCCGAAGCATCGCTGGTGGCTGTGAAGACAAATGTTATGTGCCCTCAAAACGAAACCAGAGCTCACTGCTTCTGGTGCATAGTTGGGTTGAAAGGGAAGGAGAAACTCAAAGGAAATCAGCAAACAGGTCTTAGGGCTACTTCCCATCAGGGTAAAGTTGCCAAGGGGGCAGACCCCCAAACAAAAGCCCCTCCAGTTCATTCTTGGAGATAGCTCAAGATTTCTTTCTCTTCGGATTGGCTCATCCACTGGCGAGGGTTGTTGAGGTGCAGCAGGGAGGGTCCCAGTCAGCTACGCACGTAATTACCACACAGTGTGAGGAGCAGAGGCAAGGGACAAAGGGCAGAAGCCCTGTGCTGTGAGGAGGCCCCCTCCAGGCCGCAGAGCCTCTGCACCCTGCCTCCCCTGCCTCTGCTCAGGAGCCTGCTCTGGGCCCAGCCGGCCTGGCACAGCCTCCTACTCTCCGCCGAGTCTGAGGCCAGAGAGAAGGCCTCACTGGGCAATAGTCATCATGCCGAGAAGGGGGTGGGCTGGGAGCGGGGGAAGCGCCACTTTACCCTCAAGTCCCAGCCTGTGGGTGATCGTCCCAACCCCAGACTGCTTGTGGCGACCGAGCTCTTTGCTGCCAAACCACAATCTGGAAGATCCCGTTTTCTAACCGCCCCGAACCAACATCAGCGACACATGGCCCCACAAGGAGGGGGAACCACCAGCGCCCGGGCTCCAGCCCCTCCTTTCGACACTAAGAACTCCCCTCTGGAGTGTAAAACCAAGTTCAGAAATAAGAAAAACAAAGTTCTCACCCCAAGTTTCCTCCACTGAGGACACCCTTAGCGCCCCTCCTCACAGCTGCCCAGGCCTCCTCCCTGGGCCTCTCATTAGGAGCTAATGATCCCCAGCTGTGCCAGCTTCCAGGCCTCCTCCTTAACCCCTTGGTTTCCTTCATCATTGCTCAGAAATCCTTTGCAGTGCTGAGTGGCAGAGAGTGCTCCCACAGGGAGCAGATGGTGTGCTCCTTCTACAGCTTCTACCAATAAACCAAATTAATAATAATTGCTGCCATTTGTGGAGGGCCTTACCCACATATATGAGCTCTTCTGTCACCTCTCATCTTTGCAACACGAAAAGGAGGAATTGTTTCAACCATCTTATAAAGGAGAAAATTAAGGCCATGGAAGTAGAGGCCCCGAGATTTAAGCTTGGCTCTGTTCTTTTTTCACCCACCCTATCACTTACTTTTTCATCCTTTGAGAAAAATTTGATTCTCAAGTGTGCAGATTACAGATATAATCACCACCCTTGCACTGTAGAAGGATGTAAAAGTTTTAAAACTTTAAAATCAGAAAACACCTGGCTGAGAATTGGAAGAACTGGATTTTCTCCCCAACCAAGGATCCAGGTTGACTTAAGGCAAGTACCAGCCTATATGAGCTCAGGTAATCTTATCTTCAAAATGGTACAAATGAAAAATCTTTCTTCCCTCTTGAGCTTATGGGAGATCAAATTAATCCAGTTGGGCTAAAGCACCATAAACTGTAGAGGGCTATAAAGAAGGCCAGTGATGCTCTCTTGTGGGACAGGCCACATTCTAAGACCCAAACTATTTCAGAGTGAGTTTGGGGGCCTAGTGTTACAGGAGCCCGTCATTTCATTTGTGAGGTAGAGGCTCCGAGGCAGCACTCTGTAAGGCTCTGTTAAACGTATGACTTTGGAAGACAAGAAGGTTCATCATCATGACAATCTCAAGTCCTCCATGGCTGAACTTGGACCATGAACCTATTGGCACGAACCGCATGTGAGCCATTTTCTTCACCGCCACTCCCCCCATCACACTGGTGCTAAATGAGAACTTTTACTCTCCCATGGAAAATAATCTGTTGATTAGATTGGGATCATTGAGTTTTATCACCAAAACCCACAAACAACCCAAATGTCCCTCAAGTAGGGAATGGATAAACAAACTGGTGCATTCATACAGTGAATGTTACTTAGCAGTAAAAAGGAATGAAATAGATGCATGCAACCACTCAAATACATTTTGCTAAGTGAAAAAGGCCAGATTCAAAAGGCTGCATGCTTTATTATTCCATTTATATGATATCCTGGAAGAGGCACAACTACAGCGATGGAGAACAAGGGTAAGGGTTTGACTATAATGGGGCAGCACAAAGGAATTTTGTGGGGTGATGGAATTCTGTATCTTGGTTGTGGTGGTGGTGATTGTGCAATTCTATGCATTTGTCAAAACTCATGGAACTGTATACCAAAAAGAGTGAATTTTACTGTATATAAATTAAAACAATTATTTTTAAAAAAACTACTCTAAGGATATTTTTAAATAAATCACTCAGATAAGTGAGCAGTTTAGCAGGGAGTCCAGTAGTAGAGTAAAATGGGTATGGTATAGGATGGTGTAGGAATTTCACCACTGGTGCTCTAACTTGAGTAGGCAGCAGTCACCTGGGAAATATTTAACAGTCTGGGGCCTCTTCTCTAGATAACTTGTTTCCCTGGATCTGGGGTAAACCCAGGAGTCTGCATTTTTAAAAGCTCCACAGGTTATTTTGGTTCAGGAGGTAGCCCATATTTTGAGGCACACTACTAGAACTTTCTTCATTATATGGGGCAGAAGTGATCCAGTACTGGGATCCAGTACTGGAATGGAATCTGAGATTTTAGCCAGTTCCCCCATACCTTCCTAATGTAGATGATCCAAGGATCATACTTTGAAAAATCTGCTTTCCCTTGTTTTGTATAAGCTGTCGTGGCTACCCTTTAGGACCTTAATTGCAAAATCTATGATTTATTGAGCAGTTCCAATGTAATAATAAATATAGCTAAGTTCATCAAGTACTGACTACATGCCAGATACTGTTCTCAGTGCTGTCTGTGGATTATCTCATTTAATTCTTGCAATAACAGTATGAGGAAGGGCTATTAATATCATCTGTTTTGCAGATGAAAAAATGGAGGCTCAGAGGGTTAAGTAACTTGCCTAAGGTCACAGAGGCAAAGCCAGAATACCTGCCCATCTCCCTCCTTTTCTTTTTTTCCTAAAGCTTGAGCTCTTAGCCACTAGCTGAAGAACTATATGTTGAATTTCTGGGTGAATAAAGGGGTAGATACCTTCCTAAGAATCCTCAGGGAAGTATTACTGTTATACCCCATGAAACAGACAAGGACACTGAAGCTTGGAGAGGACAAAGCCCCATAACTGCGACTAACTCCAAAGTCCATATACTTCTCACTTCACCACGGGGCCTCGCAAGCAGCAGTCCACGTGTTCTCACAAAGGACCGTTTTCTCATAGGTGTATTTTTATTATTAAACAGAGTTCATATCGTTATAAAAGCTAAATTGCTTTGAGTTTTATAGTTAACAAATGGCTTCTATCAAAAAGAACCTAATTGCATAAAAGCAGGCCTGAGTGTGCCTCCACCTTGCAGGGAAGATGCTGTTTTTCCTCCCTGCAGAGGTGGAGCTAGCCCTGGGCATAGCCAAGCCTGGGGGGGAAGTGGCCTGAATTTTTACTCTCAGGGAAGTACAAACAGCAATTAAAAGCTTCAAACCACCCTGATAGGATCTCTTTAATTAAATTCTTCTTCAAACACCCTGGCAGGGACACAGCAGTACCATAAAACTGCCCTGGGAGGGGAAGAGTGTGTTAGAGAAATGCCATCTTGGCCCCATCCTGGAGACATCAACATCAGAGGGTGCCCCCTGCCCCCTCCGCCCACAACCACACACACAGCAGGGGAGAGCGTCCTCCATTGCTGGGCTGGGTCCAGCCTGCACTTGTTCCCAGTGAATCGTCCTGGCCTCCTGTCCATGTTTGACAAACTTGCTGCCAGGCTATGGGTCCCTGTATCACCTCACTTAAGACAGAGACTGCAGAGACTCCGTGTAACCCCAGACAGGTTAGAGGGCTAACGTCTGTGCAGTGCACACCGTGCTCCTCCGAGACACCACAGAACAAGCCATTCTTTCCCACCCCCTGCTACACTCTACCTCCCGCTCTGTCTCCTTTATCTCCAGTTCCCTGTTTCTCCCTTTCTCCTTTGCCTTCTCTCCATTTCTCTCTCCACCCCCCTAAGGTTGCACACTCCCCGCCTACCCCAACCCGACTCTGTCCCGGGGATCTCATTGCCTGAAGTGTGTGGCTTTGGAGGCCTAGGGGGAGGGATGGGTTGCAGTAAGAAACAATGCACCTTAGAGCCCACTTTGTACTCTGCCTCAGTTTCCTATCTGGAAAATGAATGTTTGCATTTGCCAAATTCCTGACTCAAAATGGGTCTGTACCTGAGGTTCCCCAGCTGGCTCTGTGGTTTGGAGTGTGTGCTCTTTTTCTCCTCATGACAAGGCACCACGCGTGAATGAAGCGCACTGTGTAGTGGGGGAAACTGAGGCCCAGAAAGAGGAAAATGACTCGCTCAAGGTCACACGGCATTTGCTGGCAGAGCCAGGACTAGAAAGCACATCTTCCAACCCTCTCTTGCCATGATGTTGACATTGTTGTGATAATAATAGTGACCTGGTGGCACATGGCAGTATGGAAACAGACCCTGAGCATGGCTGGCTACTGCCAACAGATCCTAGAAAGTGTCAAAGAAAATCAGAGCAGACAAGCTTTGCCAAGTTGGTTACTTTTTATTCTTAATTACTACACAACCTAATTATACTGTTGGGGTTCATTAATATGTCAGATTAACTTTGTTTCACATTCACCTCCACCCAGTGGAGGGTGGGCTAACAAAGAGGCCCTGCTCCTGCCTGGCCTGAAGGGGAAGCTGTGCTGCATATATCCCACTCCCACCTGGTCCTCACAACCCTGTGAGGACAGGCAGCTTTGTTTCCACTTCACAAAGGAGAAAATGAGGCCCAGGGAGGTTAACTCACTGTCACCCAGCCAGCAAACGGCATGGCTGGGATGCATGTCGAGGCCCATCTCATTCCGGAGTTGAGCTTCCTTCTGTACACAACACAGGCTGTAAAAGGCTTTTCAGTAACTCAGCGTCCTCATCTGCAGACATCTGCCTCCTGGGTTCTGTTTTCACTAGTGAGAGTCCCCTTCTCCCCCCAGGTACGTGTGAGGGGCTTGGGGAGCACCTGCACCTGTGAGGGTGATAGAGCTTTTCCTTTGGAGGAGCAAGTTCCCTCCACTTGGGAGGAGGAGCTGTCAGACCCTTGCTGCCCCAGCTGCAGGGGACAGGCCAGTTCTGGAAGCTGGCAGGCTTGCCCAGGTCTCTAACCGGGGCTTGGCCTGCCCTGTGCCGGTCAGGCTGTGCTCCAGATGTTTGTGCAAACTCGCCAGGAATAGGTTGGCCTGTGTGGTTTGGGGCTAAAGAGACCAGACTTGTTTCCTATGGGGTGACAGCTCCCCTCTGGAATTCTGGGAGGTGAGGAGCGCAGCTGGGAGGTCAGGCTGCTGACCCTGAGGCAGGGCGGTCCAAGCTGGTGGCGTGAGGGGAGGAGCCTGTGGCCAGACTGGATGGACAGGTTGTGAGAAGCATGATTGTCTTTGGGGTGTGGCAGTCACCTGAGCCAGGACAAGGATGGTCATTCAAGTTTGAGTGCTGGGAGCTTCTTCTCCCTCCCTAGCAGGCACCAGGTCACCCCGAGCCTGCCTCCTAAAACTCTCTCCCACCCTCAATGCCTCACTCGCACCACTCTTCCAGGCCCTCATTACCTTAGGTAGGAATTTAAAATTTGGAGGGGGTGAAGGAAAACCAGACTTGAGACTTAATTGTCAAAATATTAAACATATGATGCTCTGGGAATACAGGGATTCTCATAACATTGTTGTGTTATGAATCGATAGTGGAAGGCAACTTGGCAATCTCCATCAAAATTACAAAGGTAAATACCCTTGACCCAACAATTCCACGTTTGGACTTTAATCCTATAAAGACTGTCACACATGTGTGAAGTAAAATATGTATAAGGTTATTTATTGTATTGTTGCTAATAACAAAAG
This sequence comes from Tolypeutes matacus, assembly GCA_026826555.1. Classification (NCBI taxonomy): domain Eukaryota; kingdom Metazoa; phylum Chordata; class Mammalia; order Cingulata; family Chlamyphoridae; genus Tolypeutes; species Tolypeutes matacus. The sequence goes on from JAKSZT010053792.1 coordinate 9,421,758, forward strand.
TCTGGAAACAATCCAATGTCCCATGTCTATCAGCAGGGGACTGGCTAAATAAAATATGATATGCAATGGAATACTATGCAACTATAAAAAAAGAATGTGGACGCTTTCTATGTACTTTATCTTCTCTGAGTGTGAGAAATTAAGATGCCTGACAGTGTATACAATGTACTTTTTGTGTAATAAAAAAAGGGGGGGGGGATATAAAAGTCTGTGTTTTTATCACTTGAAGGTACATAAGAAGTTCTCGAACGGTATGTAAGACATTAAGTAGAGAGGTTACCTTTGGGGCAGAGGGAACTAGGCAGATAGGGGGCATGGGTGGGAGGAATACATTGCCTGTGTATTTTATCCTTTTTTGGCTTTTGAATGATGTGAATGCATTACCATTCAAAATATTAATTTAAAAATACAGTGAAACAAAATAAAGATAATTCTGACCAAAAAAGTCCATAACCCAATTGCCCTAATACTTGGACATTTATCATTTAGGGGCATGTCTAGGCCGAAACCCCTCTTCCTACTTGGGTGAGTTACCCACTGGTGGGTGAGAGAGCCCTTCTCCTCTACTGGAGGGGGCCATGTGTTCCCCATCCTTGCCTCCTGCCAGCTGGAGCTTGGGCAGCAGGTGTACTCAGATGCTCAGACTTTGAATTTGGAAGGACGGCCTGAGGAACATGTTTTTCATGGTCAAGGATACAAGAATTATTTCAATTTTTGCATTTTACCTTGCAGAGCCTCTCCCCAGCCATAGTTTACACAGATATGTACCAACTATACCTTGCTTATTTTTCTTAATTCAATATATAATATTATATAAGAGCAATAGAGAACTACATTTCTAAGAATGCATTTGAGCATTTCCTATGTATAGGAATAGTTTTCCTACTTTTAAAAGATAAATAATAATCCTTTGTATTGATTAGGTTATTCCTCTACTGTGAGTCTAGATGTTAATAAGAGGCAGTTATGGAAGCTTAAAGTTATGTAGAGAAAAATTTGCAATACTATTCATTCATCAGGTTCCTTTTAAACAGTGTAATATGTCATTCTTTCCATTTCGACTTCTCCACATCCATTTTCCCACCTTATTCCTTCAAGTCTTGGAAGAGGAGTCGTCAAAGTCAGCCTCTCCACCTCCACTTTTTAGAAAACTATTTATAAGAGTAATGCACTCCCACTTTAGTAAGTTAAAACAGTACCTAAGGTACTGTTGGAAGCTGAAGTCCTTGCCTCCCTCCCCAATTAGTAACCATTACTAAGTTTCTGGTGGTTTCTTCTAGATCAAGGCTTCCCAACTTGGTTGGAACATTACAGGGGTGCCAAAAGATTGGTCTCTCAGCCCTTGGGGCCACCTGTAAGGCCCGTGGCTGAGAAAGCCCCAGGACCACTCCCCTGAGATCCCAGTGGCAGGTGGCCATGTAAGCATCATTTTCTGTGGATGCCATGCTGTGAGTTGTGAAAATAGCTTTAGGAATGCCAGGGCTTCTCATTTCCTCACCACCCTCCTTGTACAATCCATCTCCCAAAGTGTGCCCGCGCCTTCCTGAAGGTCACCTCTGATTGGGTCACTGCCCTGATGGTTTCCCACCGCCCTAGCAACAGGTCCATACCATGTGACAGATATGAGGCTGAACTACATACTGTGCACACACTTCTCGTTTTCCTCAGATTTGAACCGTTGCTGTTCTTCCTCTTTTAACTTTCCAATGAGGACAATCCAGAGGGAAGGGATTTTTCTCCTCCAGCTCCAGGGTGTCTAGTCCTCTGAGGCCTATCCCATGGCTTCTGTTGATGGAGATGGAAGCAGAGCTACAGTGGGTTCCCTTTTTGAGTGCTTCTCACTCCATCCCCACAGGACTTTTTCCTTGAGGTGGAGCAGAGTGTAAAACTTATGGATGGCAGGGCCCAGGTCAGTTGTTTGGGGTTCACCATATGGTCTGGTCCTTGGCCACACTTGAGAATGCCTAATTATTGATTGCTAAATGAACTTTAATTAGCTTTTGGTTGAATTTTTGCCTGGTCTGTGAGAAGAGTGTCAGGATAGTTCGTATTGGATTTCCATCTTTAATCTTTTGGGAGACAATCAAAATTGGAAAGGAATCTCAAGTGACATGCCTTCTCCCAGTACCTTTATTTTTATTTTTATTTTTTTTTAAAGATTTTATTTATTTATTCATTTATACCCCCCTTGCTGCTTGTGCTCGCTGGGTCAGCTAACCACGCCGTGCGGGCGGGCTTTGCCTTCACCAGGAGGCCCCGGGAACCGAACCCGGGGCCTCCCATATGGTAAACGGGAGCCCTACTGATTGAGCCACAGCCGCTTCCCTTCCCAGTACCTTTACAGGAAATTAAAACGATAGGAAAATTTTATGAAAGCATGACTCCCCACCAACACAGAATTTATCCCAAAGGGCAAATCTTAAAATCTTTTCTACCTGCATGACCTGAAATAAGAACCCATCAGGTTGCTTGGGACTTTAAACCCCACGGTAGGGCGGAGTAATTTTTCTTTTTTTTAAAGAGGTACCGGGACTGAACCTGGGACCTTATACATGTGAAGTACACACTTAACCAATGAGCTACACCCACTTCAATGACCTTATACATGTGAAGTGCACACTCAACCAATGAGCTACACCCACTCCATGAGCTGAGTAATTTTTATAACATGTCTATGAAAATGAAAAACAACCTAAGTTACTAGGAATAGTTTTACAACAGGGTGGAGCCCCCCTAACTTAAGGGTGAGAGGCCCTAAATGTACACAGGAAATATTTATGCTGAGGTCATCAGAAGCATGAAGTATTTGCGTTTGACTTTCAATGTACAGGAGGGTACTGTTGGTGATCGTTGTTCATTTGCTGGACTCATGTGAGGAGAACCTCATTAGGGCCAAACTTGTCAGGTCAAATCCTCCAACACTCAGAGAGGGAAAAGTCCAACTCCTGTCTCCACACTTAACAGCTCCTCTGGGGCAACGTGACTCAGCATATACCGAAAGTGGCTATCAGCCACCATGAACAATGCCATAAACTTGCTTTTATTAAGTGGACTGGCTGTGAGTGGAGGTCAAAAGTGGGCTAGAGAAGTTTACTAGGTGTATTTAGTTTAGAGATCTCAGGATAGAGTGTCATCTTTGTGCCTCTCCCAGCTTGTGAGCAGTTCTATAGGAAGATCTTGAGATTAAACTCAGCCTTTTCATTCCTGGATTTAAAGGAAGGGGCAGGGAGAACAAAAAGACTTCTTGGAGTAAGATAGAGTGTCATTATGCTTTATTTACATGCGTCACCATTTCTTTTACAAACTAGATTACAATTTTAAATGGAATACACAAGGCAATATCTACAAACACCAAGGAAAGTAAGTACGGCATGTCTATTTCATTTGAAAAGGGGAAGATTCCCAAATCAAACTGGTTTTGATACGTGAAAAGAAAGGTGGTACAGTTAATTCATGGCAACATATGGTTAGACAAAATCCTCAATAAGAATGCAATATGATAGTGTTCGCTTTGAAATAAAGGATGAGGTGCTTCAAATCAAAGTATAAACTGCTTGACTCTTAGGTGTTTGAATATGGCCATGCACCAGTGGTATCAGTTTAATTCTAGTTTGTATGGGGCATGATCAAGAAATTGAAACAGATAAGACAGTTTTACAGATACTGTATACAGATTTTTTCCCCCCATTCATGCAACTTTTTTCTTAATAATAATAAAAAAAAAAGTTAAACATGTGAAGCCAAAACGCACAATATACATTTTTTTAGTATTCACTAATTTTTCTGGTCCTCCTTCACATGTTTACATTTCCCGTGTACATAATGTGCTAGGACAAGTATACAAGAGAAGACTGATTGCCAGGCAATGAGATAATTTTAGAGAAATAAGTGACAAGACACAGTTTTTAAAAGCAACTGTACAAATATTTCTGGAGTGTGGCAGAGGCCTTGTAACCAATCATTCATCAAAGAAAAATGCATACAAATAAAATTGAACAAAAGGAAAATATTCCATCATTCAAACTGCATTAATGTTACCCACTTAGATTTAGATTAAATATACACACTCTTTTTAGTTAGTCGGGCATCTGCTTTAAGATCTTATTTGACAGACATGATTTCACAAGAACTTCACTTTCCCCTCCTTGCCACACCCGCCTCCTCCAGTCTTCAGGAGATGCTTACTTTTTCATACCTCTCTGCCAATGATTTGCATTTCTTCAAAAGAAGTGCTTTTCTTAATTTTTCTTTAAAACATTATGCCTAATCATACAATGTTCTTCCAAACACAGCAAGAAAAAGAAAACCAGAGTTCAGAGCTGTTGGGGTTTTGCTTCTAGAGGGAATGGATAACGTTTTTATTTTCCATAGTCAGTCCTTGCAACAATGGACTGGCTGTTTAACTGCTTTACTCCTCAAGGTCTTTCCAAGAGATTCAAATATTCATAATGCTTTAAATTCGGTTGATTAGATAGAGGCAAAATCTGTCCCTATTAGCCTTAAACTGTGTCTAAGTTAGGAAGCTATCTGAAATCACACCCTGAGACTGGGCATACATGCCAGGGGTAATGAGCCATAATGTTCTCTCCTAAGGATGGGGAAGGAACACCCATGTATGCTAAAAATCAACTCCAAACACAAGTACAGAATCTACCTTATACCACATGTACATATGATATTCCCATTAATGCAAAACTGAAAGAAAAAAAAAAAAAAGTCTCAGCAATCATTATATTGAAGAGGATGCAATAAAGGAAACCAAACCCAGATTTACTGGCAGTTAATGGTGGCCCCGGAACCTGGCAGTCTGTTTTCATACCAGGACAGTGAAGGCTTGTGATAAAGCTCTTTTCTAACTTTGGTAAAAGGTATCAGATTCTGGAGCGCTGAAGAGAACAACAGAGTCCCAGAGTTCACATCATGTTTTCAACATTAGTTACTCTTCTTTCTAATGCCCCATCAAAAAACAGAAGGATTCCTACAGCAACTTATTTAGAGGCTGAGGCTGGCCTGGGTGGTTCTCACCAGGGTTCAAACATCACAGCTCCAAAGCCCCTGAGGCTACTAAGTATTCTGCTGAAACGTTCCAGATCAGAAAGCTTACTGTAAAGGGCCCATGGCACTCAGAACTCAACATGGCAGTCAACAGTTGGCCCTTCCTGAAAGCAGGGTCTTGATAGAAGAGACAGAGAGCTCAGGCTGCACCTGTGCTTGGGTGGACCATCTTAGAGCCTAGCGTCTCTGTGCAGGTGGCAGGCCGCGGAGAGACTGAGGGGAAGCCGAGAGGGAGAGTGGGGCTGCCGGGACCCTGGCAAGGCCTAACTACTCAATTCTCTTGGACCTCCTCCTGAGGCTGGCAGGTCTCATGGTGCTGAAGCTGGCACCTGACCCTGCCTTGGTCTTAGCTCTCCCCAACGCTGTACATGCAGATGCTGTTTGAGCTATTGAAAAAAAAAAACACAGCAGTCCCCCTCCATTTTCCTGATCTGTCCCATGGCTGCCCTACTCTTACGCCTCCTCTTTCCCTCAACTGTTTGAGATTATAAAACATTTTATTCTGGTCCTAGGACATTTTGTAAGACATTCTGCCTGAAATCCAAAAAACATCAGAAAAGAGAATAAAAGAGATGCCACATATCTGAAAGGAATTCAACATCTTTAAGTTGAAACACATTCGAGGGTTGCCTTTCTCACTCCTACAGCAGCTCTTGGGGCCTAGAAAACTGCCAAGGCTATTAAAAGCTATTTTGTTAGTTTCTTTTAATGCAGGAGAAAAATTCTCAGGGCCCTCATTTTGGAAGCACTCAGGATTCTCCCTTGTATCTGATCCCTACCCCGACCCCACTTTACCCCCAGCTGCTGCCACTGTCTCTGAAGTGCATTCTCACGCAGGCAGCATCGTGTAGGAAGCTCGAGAACCAGCCCTCTCTCACTGATACTGGACACTTCTTGCATGGAGCAGACTACTAAAGAATCAAGGAAGTGGCTAGCATTATGATAAAGGAATATAGTAAGCAAGTCTGTCTCACTGACAAGCAGACCACCTGAATAGAATACATATTTTTTTAAAAATTATATATACTTTAAAAATGAAGACTATAAACTTGTAGCAATTTAGAAAAAGCAATATGCTACTGGTCTACTATAACCACGACTGCACAACAATTTACAGATTCAGAAAAAGGCAGGGTGAAATCAAAAGGGCCATCACTCAAACTTGACACCCAAGCGAGGTGGGAGAGACCTATGACAATACCAAATGGAACTTTCATTATGCTAGGAGCTGTTACTGCCACCACTATCATCCCCCCACACCGGCCGCCAACAGGAGTTATAGAGTAAAGGTGCACAAGGGGGCCCCTGGTGGATGGTGGTGGGTCTGCAGGGAGTCAGAGCCACGTCTGCGTTGGTGGAAAGGAGTCACTGCCACTGTGAGTGTGAGCATCAGTGAGAACTCATGCAGGGAAGTCTGTGCTGAAATACTAGTTTGTATTCCTAACATCCATGCATAATGTTCCATTTTTGTACTGTACATGATAAAATATATTTATATGTTTATATGCCTAATGCTTTTTATGCAAAGAAAAGAGTCTTCATATATCACTTGAGAGAAGTACGCATTTGCTGTGCTAATCAGAGCGTCCTTACACCAGTTTCCTATGTACCAAAGGTGTCCCCAACTGGTCTCTCTACTAAAGATGATAACAAATATAATCACACTTTCCAGGTTAAACAGAAAGCACCTATACAGCACCATAACTTTTTGAAAACAAAATGAAATGAAATCCGTAGAAACAGGAAGGAAAAAAAAAAAAAAGTTAAAACTGCCCTATCTTGTACTTCCATTGCATCATTTGTACAATTACAATCTAAGCTTATATAGAAAAAAAATCAGCTTGTATGCAATCACCTCTCACTCATACACTTTTAGTGGATCAGATTATACAAAGCACTGCTGAAAATAATCATGGATGCGTATTTAAGAAAACAGTAAAGTTAGAACTTCCTCAGCATCGACTGGGGTTTGTACTTGACACATTTCTCACCGCAGACTGGATGCTTACCTGTAAGTTCATTTCTTCTGCAAAGCAAAACGGGACTACTTTTTCTCTTTTCTCCTTAAAACCCTTCAGTGGTGTTTGGCAATGAGTGGACAGCTGAGCTGACTTCTTTCCTGAAGAGAGCCTGGTTTCTAACCAACAAACCAACACTGCTCCCCACCTGAGCTGAGGATACTGCTAGGAGACCACAGACCCCGCGAAGCTGGAAGTGCAGCTCAGGTGCTGGGCCACCTTACTCAGGACTGAAAATACACTGGGTCAGATGCTGCACATCATTCGTTTTGCCTAGGCAGGGTCCTGGACTGGTGCACATAGCAAACAATTGTGCCATTGTTTAGATTTTTAAAAAGGATAATTCTCTACTAAAAGAAAGAAGAAAAAAAAATTCCCTCTAGTTTATGTAATTTGTTAGTTTATGAAGTTCCATGAGCTCAAAAGCTGTGATGCCCAAAGTTGGAATGGTAACTGGTACGACATTTTCCTGTTTTCAAATTTGCCAGGGGAAGGACGGTCAACATTTAAAAAGAAATATACTGCAGGTTAATGCATGTGAAAAAACTCAGAAAGTCAAAGGAAAACAAACACAAAACAACACTTAAAACATCCCATAAACCATGCAATATTAAAACACCACAGAATTGCCCCTGGGGTTCCCGTGTGCTCTGAAGGAAGGTGGGTGGTGCTGGCTGGGCGCTGTCCTCTGCTGGCAGACGGATCACCACCCTGTACAAGGAAGATTTTGCATACTTTATAGAGTTCTGTTCCAAGGGTAAGTGCTTCACCCAGGTAAGGAGCCAATAACAGTCTCTGCTGGGTTAGGAAAATGGCGTGGGATTCACAAAGGTGTTAAGCTGTAAACGGTATCACTGTCCACTTGCTGAGAGCAGATTTGGCAAAGGGTTTTCTCTGTAGGTCTTGTGTCAGTTTGAGGGTCTATAGGAGGAGAAAAGAAATCCAGATTACTAAGGACACTCAAATAGCAGTAAGTGGGCTCTTCTTCACACTCCAGCAGCCTTGTCTCCTCATCCCACCTTAGAGCCAAGGATACAGAAAAGCTCTTTTGCTAAGCTAGCTGGTCTGAAAACCTTACGACAAAGCCTAGAGACTACTTACCTTATTTCTATGCTTAAGTACAAACTTAAGATCTGCTAGATTCTTCTGGTCCCCCCATGGGCTATATGGACTAAGTGATCTTGCTTACCACCTTTTCTATTAGTACCCCAATATCAGGGGAGATGGAAATGGACAGAGGCATAGTAGGTCTGTGCTGCTGGATCCTGGTCTCCCCCCTATAGGAGGAGTAATTGTACAGACTTAGCAATTTAATTTTTATATTAAAAGCCAACAGGGAAATAATTATATGGCCAAAACAAATCCCCCATAAAACATGACATTAACAATGAACAACATTAGAATTATTTTGCCTTCAATACTCTTCAAAGGAAAGAACCAAAGGAGGTCCTCTCAGAGCCTCTTAATTTATGTCTTATTAGACTTCATGTGGCCATTCTACCCAGAAATGTTAGAGGACTAAAAAAAAACAAAACAACAACAACAAAGTATATCTGTAAGGAACTGACATGACAGGCCTCAAGACTGAAGACCTTTTGTTTATGAAAATAGACTGCCATGGTAGTTTAAAAAAAAAAATGGCTCTAGGCCAAGAAATGGATAAAAAAGCGGTAGTGAAGCAACATGAACTTAGCACCTTCTCGTTGGATAAGGTGGACAGGTAGTGAAAAATGCATGTCACATACACCTGCCCTTCCCCCCTTCAGAGGAGCTACAAACATATGCTCACCTGGCATTTTCACAAGTCTACTTGTGACCTCAATCTCTTCTGCCACTCTGTACTTGCTTGCAATCTTACCTTATACACACAAACCTTCAGAAAGAATGCAGAAAGAACTTATGATGCTACAAATCTGTGGGCCTTATTTAACCCTCGCTACAGCTCCAAAGAGAAGAATTTAGGTTATTTTATTGGAAGCAGAGATGATAAAGCAAAAAAAGAAGGTTAATTTCCTCTTTCCACCCATCCCTAGTATTTAGGTTCCCTGACTGCTTTTTGGAGGTATTCGTTGCTTTGTAAAGGTATGAGACAATATTGTCCTGGCCTATGAAATATGGCTTGTTGATTTCAGAGGGAGAAAAAGCAAAAATAAACATATCTCCGTGTCTGTGAGAAATTTGGCCTGCGAGAGCCACTACTACTCTAACTGCCCACGTGGTGACCCCAAAACACAAATGGAGGTTCAGGTATGTTCTTTGGAAGAGGATGTGGTTTTTGTTCTTTCACAATAACATTTAATAAACCACAATCTAACATCACTATGCAATTAGTCACCAGGGGATTATGGTCCCCAAGTCCTGATCCTGACTTACTGTAAGTGCCAAGGGAGGCACTGAAAAATATTACCTAACTCAGGCCCCCTCCCCTCCCAGTTCCCTTTGGTGTTAATTATTCAGCCGTGGAAACCAGTGCATGATGGGAAGGCAACATACCTCATTCCCCAAGTGCAGAGGAAGAGTGCGCAGCCTGTTCTAATGCTGGGTCTGGGCCGGCACAGGTGGGAAGTGGGCCGAGGGCACCTATGGCCCCTGACGGGGCATCGTTCCAAGCAGAACAGGGTACGTGCCAGGAGCAGGAGGCCCACAACAGACAGCCAGAGCGGCAACCAACAGCAATCCCCAGGCCAAATACGCACTCCCTCATCAGAAGGCCTCGAACCTTCAGGGAGCCTCATCATTAAAAACGAGATGCGCTAATCATCATTCTTCCCGTTTGCGGAACAGGGCTGGGGCCACCTATGACGCTGCATCCTGGAGCTTCCCAAGGTCTCCAGGGCGATGCCCTCCCGCGAGGCCTGCTCAGGAAACCGCCCCTGTGCCTGTACCTTACGCTAGTTTAGAGCCCAGGCCCCGGTTTGGAGGCCTCAGAACACAAATTTAAAAAAGAGACTCCCACGCCACAGGACAGAAAGGCAATTTGTTTCTCTGTGACAGAAAGAAAACAGATTGTAAAATATTGGGAAAACAGAAAGGAACCTGATAAATGTTGAACAGAAACACAATCATCCTTCTAAGACCACCACCAGAATCACCAGCCACTAGAAGACCAGAGTAATAAAAATAATCAGGAAAGCAGCTTCTCACCGGTCTTACATTTTTAATCACTCTTTTGTGGCTCAGTGTTTGCACGTGTTTATCTGACTCAAGCAAGGACGGCAGGAGTAGAGGGAGCACATTAAGCGATGAAACCAGTTACTGAGCTGGGAATTTAATGACACTCCAGGGCTGTGTACAAGTTTCACGGGTTTTAATGAAGCTCACATCATTCTTACATTGCATAAAGTATGATATTTTAGGTACCTCTGAGGTTTATGTTTATCTATTCATGTCCTTCCAGTTTAAAAAGCACAGCAGATGAAGCAAAACTTTTGGAAGGAAAAGGAGTCATATAGCTGACAGAGTTACAGCTATTACTTTGTAGTTACTGGGCAATATGCCAACTTGCAATATGTATGAAAATGTTGTCCTGTTCTGTCAGTGAATATCAGTAATAGGGAAACGATCCCCGCTGCCTCCACTCAATAAAAAAGTTTGAAATCAAACTGTTGATGCAAGGAAAATAAAATGGGGAGTCCAAATGATGAGACCCATTCTAAAAATATCTGCAGATGCTGTCATCTGGTCTCTGGGGAGATTAAATCCCTCTATAATCTTGGCATCTGCAGGGAAGGCAAGTTTCTGCCTAATTATCACTACTAAATCACATGATGTTCCAAGAAAGAAACGCCCCTCAAAAACTCTACACAAAACATAACAACGCCAATCAACTTTAATCCGAGAATAAAACATAAATGCTCCTACCATGTCCTCCCACCACTTAATTCCACTGTGAAAAAACTGGATTTATAAGTAATATTTTTACAAATACTACTTTATTTGGCAGAGAAAGAACAGGACCCTAACACCAAATATGACATGGAGAGAGACAGCAGCATGGAACCCTCATCTACATGAATCCATGAACGTTAGCTTTTTCCCACAGCTAGAGCTAAAAGATGTTTGCAGAAAAGTTTGCCTGAAAAACAAAATTAAAGGGAAGCACACTTTCCTCACTTTCTAAAAATAAAGATAATTGAAGCCGAAGTTGCAACCTCAGGGCAAGCAGGGGACTAAATGTGGAACATTTAGGATACAGGAGTGAATGGAAGCCCACTCAGTCTGCAGGGAAGTCGCACATGGTTTTCAGAGGACAAGTGTGGACTTCAGATTATCAACGTCTCCATCCCCGAGGACATGGCCGAAAAGCGCCAGCCTGCTACCATCTCTGCTGCAACCCCAGGTCACCTAAGGGACACCCAAAGCACTGTGAATCACAACCATCTATGAGCACCCACCAAAGGCTTTTTAGGTGGTGTTACCTCAGGAAAAAGAGCATGTTTGGAGGTCTTGGGTTAGGCAGCCACTTTTAGAGCACCAACATGGCAGCAGGTCACTCAGAGTTTATCTTCACAGGGAAAACATCACGGAACTGAAGATGAATGTGCCAAGGGGCCCAGGAATCTGCCTAAATTTGGTGCCTTTTCAGTATGTTCTAGGTCGTAATGGGGAAACGATGGCAGTAAGAAAGGTTGAGGAGTTAGGGAAATGCATGAAAACCAACATGGTGGTCTCTGACAGGGGGCCTGTTCACGTTAAAATCCAGTCCTCCACCTGCGATGGTGCCAACAGAGCCATCCTCCGCGGTTGCCAGAGAAGGGGAATGAGGGATGCAGCTCCGTAAAAACACATTTTGGTGAATGCTCTTAACTTGCCATTTCAGGCACTGAATAGTTTACGAGGAAAACAGAACAAGTATGTAAATTTCAGCCAGGCTGGGAGGTCAGGTTTGTATCCAATTGGGGAACCTCCCTAAAGGAAAATAAAATTTCTATGAAACTCAGCCCATATAGGCTTCTGGTGCTTTCTAATGGGCAAATAAATACTTATGGAGAAGGCGAGGATGCTACGGAAAAGCTTAGAATGATAAGCTTTGAGTAGCAAAGGGGACACTAAGGAAGATACTGGAAAGACAATTATATACACTATCAAAGAAAAGCTTAGTTTGTGCAGAAGAAAAACTTGAGTAAATATTGCTTTCTGCTCTAATTGCTGGGCTTTTTCAAGGTGGCTGGTGAGCCTGCCTGGGACACCTCCAGGATACCTCCTATCAGAAATTCCCACACCTGGACCTGGAAATCTTTAGCATGTGGACCTTCATGTGGACTGCCCTTCCAGCCAGCCTTTCTGCTGCACTCCAATTGATAAAACACAAGGGAGGCAAGAGGAGAGATGTCCAGCAACTCACAGTGAGGGACAAAGAGTAAGGGGTGACCTGCAGAGAGGCTCCAACTTTTCTGTTGCTTAAACTTTAGGGATTATTGATAGTTAAAATAGGTTTAATTTAAGAATGTCCAATCATTGGGGCAGGGATTATGCAAATCAATGTTCTATATGTATCCAGAGTCAAATATGGCGACATGGTGGGAATATATTACAGATTAATTTACTGTCAACAAAGTTGCAGAGCTTTCATATTTTCTTAAGATTCTTGGATTTTCAAACTGCATAGAAGAGTATGTGAAGTTCTGGATTGCATTCTTTTAAAGCCTTTGAGAGATAAAGCCTTTGAGGGGGGCGTTAGGCCCTATTCTGGATTTTTTTTTTTTAAACTTTAATTATAATATCCAAAGACTTTCACTGGCAAAGACCCCTAGGATCAAGCTGTGTTGTTCTTATCCATGCTTTATACCTCCCAGTCCTACTGGACACAGGCCCTCTGCTCCTTGGACAGACCAGGTCCATTCATACTTTGCCTGGACTGCTCTTCTATAACCTAGGTGAGTCACATCCCGGCATCCAGGTGTTCCGTCCAGCCCCACCCTCCTAGGAAGTGGTATTCAACCATTGTCCTCTGCCAGGACCTGGCGCCTAAAAGATTACATGGAATGGGTATTATTTCACAGACACTGAGCTCCCAATATGTTGAGCACCTTGAAAGCAGAGCAGAGCTGTCAAATCAAATCACTTTTGGAGTACCTACTATTTTCAATAAGCTTATATATTCCAGTCAGGGAAGCAACATTTTCTTGATGCCCCAGGTAGCCTAGAAAACTGAAAGCACAGAGTAGGTGTGCAGTAAATGTTGGCTGAATAAATGAATAAACCATCCTCCTGGAACAGCTCTCTTTTCCTCTCTGCCAATTCAAATACTTAACAACCTTTAAGTGCTGCTGCTTCCATGAGACATTTTAGACCTACTCAGATTTGCCAAGATTTCAGTCTTCTATGAATCCAGACGGAACCTACTATTTGTGGCACAACACCTAGAATTCATAATGCCTTTTTGGAAGGAGGGTTTCTGATTATTCCATTTCTAAGACTCATATTTCTTTTAAGATGAAATTCCCTAATGACCAAGTTACACAATGCAAGGCACAGTTTTAACATTCAAAGAATTATTCCTGCCTGAAGTTTATACAAGCATTTAATAAAGAATTTCCTTCTTCCTTCCTTTCTTCACATCCCATCATACACACCCTTTATCTTCAGCCTCAGAATTAAGAGTCTTGCTACGCTAAGCTTTAAGTTGCTGTGATTACTAAAGTGATTCACCACTTAAAAACAAAAAGGAGCTGTAGTCCAGGAGGAAATGCTTCAAGCCATACACAGTGACCTGAATATCACAATGTTTATGATCCCTGGGTGTGACCCCATCCTGCACGCCTCTTCTCTCCATTTGCTAGGGGGAAGCATGAGTGGGAACGGGCAACCACCCCTTTCAGGCTGCAATGTCCCCAATCTAAGGGTTTGGCTACCAAGTACAGAAGAAAGGGGTCTCCCAAGTCCTCTTCTTCTGCTTTAGATAAATGGGGTTTTGAGAGACAATTGAGTTTTTCCAAAAGTGATTCTGAGGTTGAAAAATTAACATCAGCTATTTTAGTTCAACAAATAGTCCAAACCACTCATCCACCTGTGGATGTGACTAGCTCACATAGGCGACTCAGATGGTGGCCAAGAAACAACAATCATACCAGTGTAACAAAGGGAGCAAACCGAGAAGGACCTAGAAGGAGGGACTCTGGGTGGCTCCAAGTATGACAGAGAGACAAAGGATACACCTGAGGTCACCGATGGCCCTCATCTCACCACTCGGCTTGCACCTGCACAGAGTTAAGCACCAGCAGCTCCCGCCATGGGGCACCCCACCCCAGCCAGCAGGGTGACCTGAGTGGAAGCTGACAGGGTGGTGCTCTGGCCTGAGGCACTCAGGACGGCAAGGCATCGTTTTTAGTTAGGAGCAAGGGCCACCGTCTAACAGGTCCAGCAGTCAACATGTATTTTCTAATTACTTATCGATCCGGTGGGCTGCATTGCTTTCTAATCATCCCTGAACATACAAATGACCAATGGAAGTGCCAGTTAATTACAGTGGCCTATATACAAATGGAAGCCCAGTGGAAATTAACTTAAAATTTCAACCTCGGAACTCCTAGACCTCTGGCCATTAATTTGCCCTGAGGAGTCAAATCAAACACTCCATATAGGTGCAAATACTTAAAAAAAAAATCTTATGACCCAGGCTTCTTTCATCAGAGTGTAAGGGAGGGAGGAGAAAAGGGGAGGAGGAAAAAACATACTATGCAAACCTTCAATCAAACCAAGGCTGGCAATTAAAGTTTTATCCTTCAGAAACACTGGAATTACCTTCTGAGGCCTTCACAACAAAGTGATTCCCATCCCTTAATAAGTGAATATCATAGGTTTTAGCAAAAAAGAATTAAAAAATAATAATTAAAAAAAAAGAGACAAAGCAAAGAAAACCTAGAATTATACAGTAAGGTCCCTATCTATTGCTGGGAGGGAAAGAAACAGCACACGTGCAGCCCTGTGCTCAGCAGTTCTTTGTGGAGCACTGTATTTTAGTTCCAGGTCTGGCTGCATTGCTTCTTTTGGAGGAAAGCTCCTTGAAAAGAACAGCCCATTTTCTCTGGGTTTTATCAAAATTCAGAGTTGGAAGGATCTTAAGGGTTTAGTAACCATATTTTTTGAGCCCCAAATTGTGTCTATAAGAAGGTAAACTGCCATCTCTTGGGGGATCCAAGCCCAGACCACGGCCAGCATCACACTATCATGTGGCAGTCTTTCTGCTCTGAAGAAAGCCCCAGGCGGGACTGAGACAACTCTTCATTTCTCTGAGTGACTTGGGACAGCCTGGCAGTGGACGGGGGTGGGGAGGTAGGGGCAGAGTCAGATGGCTGGGCTCCTCCCAGCAGCATGAGGCTCCAAGACAGCTGAGAAGGGGCAGGGAGAGGCTCCTCCCTCAGCCCCATTTGCTTACTAAGCCCTGAGGATGCCAACGATGGGCACCCTGACCAGAGCTAGGGCTCTAAGGCAATCTATTGAAGATGCTACTGTATATAGACCTCTTCACAGCCTCTCGCCTCTCTAATGAGTACCCCCAAAGTGGTAAGCAGAGATTCTAGGAGACATCTGCTTGAGAAATCAAAGGTTTCACACAACAGGCAACTTCTATACTTTTTTAGTGAAAAGAAAGTGATTCATTTTAATTTTTTGAGGAAAGTTGTCACTCTTTATGCCAAAAGTATAAGACTGGCTTGCCTGCTGCCTGGGTTCTATATTACCAACTCATTCACTCTACCCTCCCTAGAATTTTAAATCAGAATGAATATTGAATAACTTTATATTAAGTTGCCAAAGGGCATTATTCCTTATTAGAGCTAGTCCTTACAAGAGCTCTGAGAACCAAGTTTTAATTTTAACCCCATTTTACAGATAAACAGACTGAGAGAAGAGCGACTTGACTCCATGATGGACAGCCATGAAAATGGCAGCCCTCTACTACAGATCCCATTGCTCCTCTGCAGACCTTATTTAACCTGGACTGGGCTGCAGAGGCTTTTTGAAATCTGCAGCTTTCCTCAGAGCGCGGCCCCGGCAGCCTGGCAGCAGCGTGCTTAAGTGGGCTGGGTAGCTCATGTCCTACTGCCATAAGCCAGCTCTAGAAATGAAACATGAACTAAAGCAAGCATCCTATAGGGCTTTTAACAGAAACCAGTGTCTGCGTTCAGTCTGAGCTCTGTCCTATTAGCACGGAGCTTGCAAAGAACGAGGGCCTATGGTTTTATTTCTCAAACAAAAACATGAGGAACAGATCATCAGATAATGGAATAGGACACTGGGAAGCAGGATTGTTTCAGAAAACCAGGCACATGAGGTTGCCACACAACAACGGGTCCTCTACCCCAGCCCTGCACATAAGGCCATCTTTTACTCTATGACAGATGGTCACCAGCACTGCTGCCAACACCTTCCCAACTAGGCTATGCGTTCTTGAGGGACAACCCCTATTTATTCACTTTTCTCCCCTGTGCCCTGTACTCGGTAAGTGCATTTTGCTTAGTGGATCCAGACTTTTCTTGAGCATTTCTACCAACACGAAGCCAAACACTTTGCTAGGCAGCATGCTCATCCAAGGGCAGAATCCACTCTGTGGGCTGAAATGCTTGATATATGATAGGGACACACACACACACATAATCAGTAAGAATCAGGAGGGAAAGGGCAAAGACTCTACAGCCCTTCAAGGTTAGACTCTTGGGAGCTGACCTCTTTCTGTAATGCTCTTGAAGAAAAAGGAGGATCCAGGATATCAAATAAATTTAGGAAACACTTCATAACATGACATACCCTTGAAGGTTCAGAATGTATATTAACATTTAAGGCTCTGAGGAGTCCTGCAGGAAATAACCCTATTTTACTTTAACACGGTATTTCCTAAACTTACCTGACCACAGAATCCACTTTCCACTTAATATCCACGAATATCTTGAGGATCTAGTATTCTGTGGAACCCTTTGAGAAACAATGGACCCTTGTAGCACTAAATATCTGAAGTGTCACAAACGTGCAGAACAAATTTTCAATTAAATTTGGAATCTGAAACCTTAACTTCAAAACAATTTGGAGGTTAGGGGAAAACAATGCTTTGAAACCAAACAAACACATCAACAAAGAGGGTAGAGTGAATGACATCTCTTGAAAGGTGGAGGGAGCTACATCTTGGAATGAAAATTCTATGCTAAAACATGAGAAAGCAGCCAGCAAATATTCTTCCACCTGCCCCAAGGCCGGAAGGATCTCTGGCAGGCAATTTCTCCAGCGATAGCCCAGTAGTGGATGCCACCAAGCCTCCTGCTCCTAGCTCCATACAGAAAGGTGATCCTGTGAGACACACCAGTGGCACATAGGGGAGAAGACTCAACTTGTAAAATGTAATTTACAAGATGCTGACTACTGGGCTTTACGACCACTTATAAAAAGGAGTGGCTGATGGGAACAAAGTTTACAAATACCTGTAGCAACTTTGGTGGTTTTTACCCCAGTTATTTATGCCCCACATAAGCTCCATGGCCAAGAGACCTTCCAGAAAGCCAGTCATATATGCAACTGACTGCTTGAGGCAGGGGCTACTCAGGCTCTCTCCCCAAAGCTTGGAAGGCTGGCTAGTGGAGAACTCAGGTGCATTATAAAAGCAGCAGGCCCAGGAAGAACAGCCTTGATGCTGGGAAGCTACCGCTTTCCCGGGAAAGAATGTATGTAAAGAGTGCACTAGCTCTTCTATCCATATCGGACGGAGAGTCCCCTGATCCCAGTTTCTCTTCTCTTTGTCTTATTCTTCTTTCTCATCCGCGGCACCGTTTTCACGGACCCAGGTCCTGACCAGCAACACTGACCGGCAAAGAAAACCCCTTTTCATAGTTGTCTCACTTTTCCTTTACTGTTGTCAACACTAAAAAGATCCAGTCAAGTCATTTTTTTCCATGAACAACAGTTCAGACTTTGGGCTTTTTGAAAGGAAGAAAAAAGATCCCTGCAGAATTTTTCAGGTCAGAGTATTGTAACCAAAGACTACAGTCACAAGTGCAAGTAACAGAGTGTATTCTCCATGTAATACAGAACAGATTCCTAGTTATCATAGGTTACATTCCCTAAAATAGAAATATCTACATCAAGAAAAAGCTTGCTTATGTAAAATTTATGTAATCTAAGTTTTTTAAAAAAAAATTAAAAAGGATATTTAAAAAAGAAAAAAGAAAAAGCATGACATAAATAGCCTATATTGCCTATATTTGGTGAGAATTAGTCCTATCCAACACCACCAATATTTAAAGATATAAGAGAATCATGGCATACAAACATTAGCCAGACAAGCATCAAAGATTCACCCCTTTTGGGAAGTAGCCTGTGTATATAAGTTCTAAATGGCCCAGAACTCTGGAGGAGTCTGCCATGCTTCCACACTGGTGTGCCATGGTTTCTTTATGGTTCCAGATCATCACAAATCACCTAACCAGGACCAATTCATAGATAGAATGTTAGGCTTCAGGTTTGAAATTATATGTACGCTACAGCTTCAAAACTCTGATTCTGTCCTCACTTGAGGAGCAATTCATTAGTGACAACCCGAAGATCATAGATGTGGCCAGTGGCAGAAACAATATGAAAATTATGCTTTCTCCTTTCCAGCTGGGTTTTTTCTGGTTGATGTTTCTGAACCCTTATCATACAATAGTTTAAACACAAAGCTAAAGACCAGGCTGCTCCCTAATGTGGTCTCCAAATGCCAAAAGATGAAGAGGAATGGAAGAGTTTGTGATTTTAGGCATCTTTTGACTGGCTGGGTTGGGCTACTGAAGCTGCTTTCCTCAGGGAAGAGACACATGTCAAACTCAGGAGGGCTTACTGGAAGCTCAGCCTTACAACAACTGCACTGTCTTGCTAATTTATAAGTATGTCTGCCATGCTTTATGAGTGCCTGAAGAAGACAATGTTCTTCACACCACAGGGGATGGCACTCATAAAAAGGTATGGTTTTTATTTTCTTTTCCATATAGACTCATAGGTCAAAGGATTTACACATGGCTTAAAATGAATGACATGTGTGAAACACCCAGCCCTCCAGAGAAGCATCTCTTCAGGCAATCTGGCAAGACTATCTGGCAATTGGATACAACTGCTCCATTACCTCCAGACCAATATGGGTCACATGACCCTTAGTTAGCAAGCCAGGGGTGAGTTTGGAGAAATACGATGAATACTGGTTAAACAAACCAAAAAAGCCAAACTAAAAGTTATTACAGAACAAACTCTTGGGAAGCTGAAGTGCTTAATCTGGGAGAAAAATGGGGTCGAGATACTGACCTCTGGCCTGTTTTGTGAATTTAGGAGAGAGTCTTCAATAAAGTGATAGCCATAAGTTATGTTTAAAAGTAGAGAATATACGTCATACCATGTGTGTTGTTGAGGGGAGCATTCATTCCAAGGCAAATGGAAATCCTAAGTCCAGAGACCAGACCCCCTTTAAGCCCCCCATTGTCCTTGGAGACTTTCTTCTCTTGCTCTGTGGGCATACTGAGCTAGTTTACCTTCAGGAAAATATAATGATTTTTCATTGTTAACTGAAGAAATATCTTCTCACAACTTTACCCAAAGCATTGAGAAAAAAGTGACCAAATGACCCTAAGGTTACATTAGGGTATAATAACAAAACACATTATCCCCAAATTAGCTCATTATTACCATCAAATTCATAGTTCATCAAATAAAGACATAATAAAAAACCTAGGTATTTAAATCTCCTTTAAAAGATGTCTGTAGAATCTTTCAGGGTTACGCGTAAACAAGACAAGTCTATGGTTCAACTAAAAGGGAAACCTATACTTGAAAGACCAGACAAAAGGTAATAGTGGGAGGTGTGGGAGGTGGGCAACATGGGAATCCCAGTGGGTTCCGTGTAATATTTTAGGTAATCTAAGCACCTCTTAAAATATATGTATATATATATATATATAAAAATAACATTTTTTTAAGCAAATACAAAAAAAAAAAAAAAAAAAAAAAGGTAATAGTACATTTTCTTCTAATGCATTCATTTCAATGATCTGTGTTCAATGAACACTTTCAATCAAATTGGCCTCCTTAAAACTACACCAAAATTAAAACTTACTCGTATCTTTGGAAGCCACAATCACATGCATCTTCTTAAAGGAAGGCAAACCATTTTATTCTTCTAAAGGCCAAATATCAAACCTTCTCAAGACAAGTCTCCAGCAGTCCGAGTTCTGGTATGGCACTGAACTGGCTGACCTGTAAATGCTGTCACCCTATTTAGCTTCCATTTCAGTCTTTTTACCACCTTAAGGGCTTTTAAATGACTGAAAATAGATGTCTGAGTTCCATTAGAACTCAGGGGCCTGCTTATGCCTGGGAAAGTTGACAATTTTTAGCATTACAACACTCTAGACATTCTTCTTTTCCTTGCCTACCCATGTGCTGGAGTGAACTCACCATAGGAGCCCCTTTTAATTCCTTTGCCATGACAGAGAAAGTTACAGGAGGCTCAGGCTTTTATGGCTTTGGATTCCATCTCTCTTTTATAGCATTTAAAGAAGGGTGTATTCTTGCTGAAAAAGAAAAGAAAGGATCTGGGGTGCAGAACTGTGGGCCCTTTACTATGGGGGTGTCTGGGGTACAAAGAAGACCCCAGTGTTCATCTTTTCACTTAAGGAGGAGACTTTCTGGGCAAGTTTGTCTGTATCTGCTACTCTGGCTCCAGTTGTAGAATATGTCTCATTTTTTGCCATCTAGAGAAAATTAGGAAGAACTATTACAATTCAAGCCCATTCAAGAAATATAGGTTCTGGTCCAGCTGTGTGACCTTAGGCAAATGACTTAAAGCCTCTCTGGGCTCTTTATTTGTCGGTCAGTAGGTTTACCTAATTATACCGTACATATTTCAGCCCACCACAGTTTTGCAAACCACTTTCATATCTCTTAGTGCATTTGATTCTTAACACTGTTAAGTAATAAGGGTTAGTTTCCTCATTTATAAATCTGAAAACTGAGGCTCAGAGGTTAAGTGACACACCTGATAGCAACCAGAACCTGGTAGCGGTGGGAACTGAACCCTCAACTCCTGAGTCCAATCAATTGTTCTTCTTACCACATTATACTGCTTGATTCTTATGGTATCAACAGTATTAAAACACAATTTTTATCTGCCACCATTCACAACCCATTTCATCACTGCTTGGAACCTGACATCATACATAAGTTGGGGAACAAGGAGGAGTATGTGAGTAAAATGTTCTCTTGTATGAAAATGTCTATTTTCAACTTAATTCTTTTGTTCTTTTAATGTGTAGATCCTGAGCTCTAACTAATAGAAATGCTTAGTAGCATGGTAAAGAATAAACCAACTGATCGTGTTTCTGGCAGAAACACTCATGCATGAAAGAGCCGAGAATACATATTCTACAGTTAAATTTGAAGTATCTGCGAATCATTACTTTACTGGAAATAAAAACGAAAAAAAAAAAAAAAAGAAAGAAAGAAAGATAAAGAGACCATAACACCAAAGATTGACCAAGGCGGTGTAGGACCTCAGAGCCTAAGAAAGCCCTTTGGCTGGGGTCCTTACTTAACCTCGGAGTCTGTGAGATCTAAGCTTCCCTTTCTTCCCCTTCCTTTCTACTCTCATCCATCCATCAAGTAGGGGGACCCGAGTCATAGGTCAGCGAGGATGGCTGGATACAAAGAAGAACGAAAATTCCAAATGCAAGTGTATTCTTTTCACTGGCAGTAAAATTCTCGAGCTGTCAGTAAACTGTGCGGAGGGTGCCTGGCAGGCCTACTTGGTTTGTAGGTAAAACTCTGAGATGAACTGGTTGGGAGACACGTTACGGTGCACTGCTGCTCCAAGGTTCTCAATTTCTCAATTTCTCAATGTGGAGTAAAGGTCTATATAAATAAAAGATCGCCCCTCTCCCAATGCTCCGCCCGCCAATCCCATTTTGCTGTTGTTATTATGCCATAAAGGTGGGCACTGACCTGCTTTGCCCACTTCCCCTTTCCTCAGTGATCCTTCAGCCTGGCACCCAGCTCTGAGATGAGGCCTGCTTAGCACCAGTGAAGTTCCCCACGTTCAAACCAACAACATTCTGTGTGGAGATGAGGGAATCAAAGTTAAAATCCAACCCATCAGCATCCATGAGTTCACTACGGATAATGGACTCCATGTCACATTCCAAGCTCCCGTTGAACATGTCCAGGTCCAGGTCGCTGGGGAACTTCTCATGGCCCATGACGGGAAGGTTTGCACTAGTTGAGTACAAGGAGGACCCTGAGAGAGAGTCCGAGAGGGTTTGCATAGACTGGCTGACAGGAGACTGCTGCTGGTGTTTGGCTGACCCAAGGCTGCTGGAGTCGCTCAAGCCCATGTTGCTGACAGAATTTGACAAGGCACGGCTGCCACCGAGTGCGCTCTGGGTTTGGTGCTGGTGGTGGAGCAAGTTCTGACTGACCAAACTCCCCTGGTTGGATTGGGCAGCAAAGGACATCATTGGGTCATTGCGAAGCATCACGTTCCGGCGGGAGTTTTGGGCAGACACAGCAGTGCTGGCCTGAGACATCAAGGGGTCCGACTGGGTCATCATGACATCGCTGTGGCTGAGTGAGTCTGAAGTGAGCAAGTCCTGGAGTGTCTGGTTGCCATAGTGTGACATGGAAGAGAAAGTGGCCGGCTTGTTCTCTTGGATGGTCTGCATGGGAGACTGACGCAGGGAATTAAGGGATGAGGGTCCAAACACCGTGCTGTTAAAAGAGCTTGTGGGAGAGCCCAGGCCAGAGCCCTTGGTGGTGTAAGGGAAGCTGGAGCTGCGCTGCATGAGACCCCCAGTGGGCGACGGCTGGGACGTTGGGAGCGTGATGTTGTCCAGCAGGTCGTCCATGAGGTTGTCAGCCAGCCCATCATTCAGATTCATGGTACCCGCCATATCGGTCAGCCGTGGCAGCTCCACGGTGCATGGCTTACTTACGGAGGGTGAAAGGTTGGCTGAGCTGCTGTAGAGCATGGGGGAGAGCGGTGCATCATCGTCTTGGACGTCATCCAACTCTGTGCTTGCCAGGATGGGTGACAGGCGGCCGCTGACCGTGCTGGCGTTGGAATTGGTGCGCGAGCGGAAGTCCGTCCACGCATCCAACTCATCGCTGCTGCGGGAGGTGGGGCTGCCAGGCCATTTGGAGAGCTGGGAGGGACTGTCATCTGCTGACTCAGGGGCTGTCTGCAGAGCTGCCTTCTTCTTGGCTGCGCGGCCACGGCTCTTAGTGTACTTGTTGCTGTTGTCCATGGAGACAGCCCGCCGCCGGGGTGCCTTCCCACTCTTCCCCCCATCAGGGTTTATGATCCACCAAGAACTCTTGCCGGTCCCTTCATTCTGGACCCGCATGAACCGGCTGTGCAGGGATAGGTTATGCCGGATGGAGTTCTGCAGAAAGAGAAGGGAAAATGCAGTACATGAGTCAGGAGGCTCCAAAACTGGGGACCAAGAAGAGTTAGTTAAGCAGACTCCTCAATTTCAAAGGCTTAAAAGGGAAAAAAATAAAAAATAAAAAAGAACAAGATAAATACCCGCACCACTCTCCTTGGTTTGGCATTAAATGACATGTTAAACAGCAAGTTTCCTATCTAGGAGATGGGAGATGGTTTCACATCCAGGAAATGCTGGACGTGCATAAGCTCACTGACATTGTTTTTCCCAAATTCCTAAGTTATGTTGTCCTTTCTGTAATTATATTTCCTATCTTGCAGTTCACACTTGTAATTTATTACCATACTACTTCCTACCCTACACTGTGCACAAGCCTCCCTGGCTCTCCAAGGGTACTTAACCACACGGGGGCCGTTTTACTCTCTTATGGTCCCCTCCTCCACCAGTACAGAGGCAGAATCTACTTTTCTTAAACCACTTCAATGGACTGAGAACTGCTGTGAATTTTTTACCTATCCTTACTATGTCTCCATCACATGTAATCTCACATCTAATTACATAACTTTAGGCAGATGTAAGAAAAGAATGGTAGGGCAAAATTTGCTGAGTTGAAAAAAGAAGTAGGCAAATCTCCTGAATGGAAGAATTCCAAATATTTTATATAGATACTCCTCTCTTGAGGCAGTAGAGCATAATTCCCTACCCCTTAAGTGTGGGCTTAAGTGACCTCCTTCCAAAGAGTACAGTATGGAAAGGGGAAAAAAGAGTAAGTTTGCAATAGACAAACCCGACTAACACTATCTCAGCCAGGTCAACATCAACAGTGATAAGTCACCTGAAAACTCTGAACCCCTGATATAATGTGATAAAACGGCACCTGCCTCTTTAGTCTTCTTTCTAAAACCCATAACCCCAGTCTAATCATTAGAGAAACATCAGCCTAATCCCAATTAGGGGCCATTCTACAAAATGCCCGTCCATTTCTCCTCAAAACTGTCAAGGTCATCAAAACAAGGAAGGCCTGAGAAACTGTCATAGCCAAGAGAAGCCCAAAGAGCCTGTGGAGGTTCCTGGAACAGAAAAAAGGATTAGCATGGATTTCAGTTAATAATAATGTATCAATACTGGTTCATTAATTGTGACAAATATACCATACCAATGGAAGATGTTAACAATAGGGGAAACCTGGTGTGGGGTATATGGGAATGCTGTCTACTATCTTTGCAAATTTTCTGTAAATCTAAAATAAAAGGCTTATTTAAAAAATTTTAAAGAAGTAGGAAAAAAATACCTACAAAACCCTAATGGCTGTATCCACCTTGCTTGGAAGATAAGCTCGGTTGACAGGAATGACCCAGATTCAGTCCTATCTCTGTCACTGACCAAGCATGTGACCTTGAGCAAATCATTTAATCTGTCTGCAACAACTTCAGCTTCCCATATTCATTATGGCCATAATTATAGCCATTCCATTCCTCCCTGGCAGGGATGACGTAAGGATGACATATGATAATAGACTTCAGAAGCCAGGCACGCCATGAAGTCAGGGTGTTATTACTGCTTTATAAAGCACAGAGCCTGTGGTGGAGAGGGCTCACAGCCTGATGCAGGCTCATGCTAATTTGCAAAATGCCTTATGTGTAAAAAAAGAATTGACAGTATTCTCCACATCTGGGACAGCATCTGCAATTTGCAAGTTAAAGACAAAAGATATTGCCTGATGTTGTATATTAAATATGAACAATCCTAAAGGTTACCATAGTTTTCAAAAAATTGGCAACCACCAACAGTATTTACGTAGAAGATACAAATACATGTGTTCTACCAGAATGTTTTTAAAACACAGAAAGCCAGATGGATTTTACTACAAGTAAATATCCAAAATATTCAAAATGTTTCCCATGTACATTCTTGTGCAAGAAGGGACTACATGTCAAGAAGGCTGGGCAATAAGCACTAGGGACCACAGATTGGCATCTTGGCACATCTACAATTGCCATAAAGATGCATCTGAGAGAAGAAAACAGGCAACAGGTTGAATTTCTGATGAGAAAATGTTGCCCAGGAGACTATATATCCTGCTTCCCTTTTAATGGTTTTTAAAAAGAATAATGGCATCTCTACTAATGTTTCAGAAATTACATTTCTTTACAAAGTAAAACATTTTCTCGATGCAAAAGGTATGAAATTCTCTTAAAACTCACTCTAAGGCAAGTACAAAGTGGTTCAACTATTGAGAACTCAGCTGATTAGATGTAGTAAACAGAAATGTAAACTCATACTTCTCAGTGAAAAAATGAGGTCTTTAGGCTATATGGAGGAAAGGTGGGCTCTGGTCCCAATTTCCCCTGCCCAAGCCAGTCCCCATTGCTTTAGATTCTGGAAAGAGTTCATACCAACACCCAGAATTCACCAGAATGGGCAATTAGGAGTATCTGCGTATCCCCTTAGAAAGCATTTAGAGAACAATATTTTTCAAAGTGAGTGTTTAGTTTCATCAATTCCAAACCAACTGAGAAAAAGGATGAAACAGTTTACAGAACTCTAAAATGCCCTATATAGGTTTTCTAGTGGCCATCTATCACTACAACTCTAAACCCAAGCAAGGTATATGTATAAAATTTTATACAATTACAAACTATAACTGATTAACATTTGGAAGTAGATGTTTCTCTAAGAGCACATGGTAAAGTGGTTAGAACATCCACATCTAGGCCTAGAACCCAGATCCCAGGGCAGGGAAAGACCCTGGAGACTGCCCTCCAGCAGAGGTTCCTAATGAGAAATGAGGGGCCTATCTGATTACAGCATGGCCAATTACGAGGCCAAAGGTTTCAGACTCATCTCTATCATCCTCACAGTAAACCTATAGAGGTGGTGTATCAGTGGCCTCATTTTATATATGAAGGCTCAGGCTGAGAGATATTGAATAACTTACACAAGGTCACAGCAGCTAGTGTCTATAAGAACCAGAACTGATCCTAGATTTCCCAACTCCAAGCCAATGCTTTTCCCACAACCCTTTACAGGTCTTGTCACCAAATATCTGTGCTAACATTTAAAGAAAAAAATCACTTAAATAAATTAACATTTAACAAAGAAGAGGGATACAAAAGCACAGTCTTATTACTATAATTTCATGTTTATGAAATAATGAATTTGGAGGGGCCTTCCTAAAACTTTTTAAAAGAATTTTTAAAAGAAAAATCTTTCAGAAGAGCAGACCTGAAAGTATAAGCTCACACAAGCTTGCGTTTCTTTTGTAAGGTGGCCAGAATTAGGATTCCAAGGAGAGGACAGTGGTGGGTATATAAACCACTGTTAACTACCCCTAGATTCTGAAACAAAATCCAACTTATAAACAGGTGATTAGCTTCAGTGTCCAATCTTTGGTTCGATCCTCATTTTGGAGATTATCAGTGGCAGGATACATTCACTGAGGCTTATTACCTATGGAATATTCAGACTGGTTTTTCCAGTTACATTATTAAGACAACACAAAAACTGTGCCCCACCATCCTTGTCCCTATCTCAGCAGCCTTCTACCCCTACAGGGTGGTCAGTTTTCCATTTATAAAGTCAATGATCCAAAGGTGGTACATTGACAAAAGCCAATAAATGTGGCACATCTACCTGTTTCCTTTCCAAGTTCAAATGCCCCCTACCCTGCCAAGGTCAGATGCTAGGAATGCATTCTGTTATTTCTAATTATTGGATTCCCTTCCTAAATTTTGGTAAAGCAGGAAAGATAAACAAATGCCAGATAAACTATCCAAACAACAAAGTTTCCCCACGCCTTCCCTGATAAAAGTTCATGGTGATATGATTTCAAGAGAGATTTTCAAACTGACCCTCCCCCATCCCAATCCCAGAAACAAAGAAGCCCTCTTTATTTATAAAATCAGACCATGTCAATTTGTAGTCTGAGTTCTCAAAGCCATTAGGCTTTGTGAATTCGTTTCCAAAGCACTGTGCATATTTTAAACTATGAAACTACCATTAAAAATATCCTATAGGTTTTCACTAATTCATATATCTTCTTACCAAATAGTCTAATTTCTAAGACTTTACATTAGTTTGGGAATTAGGGACTGAAGGTAAAAGGATTGGAATGGTTTGATAGGACTATGTTGATTTTTCTTATCATATTTTGAAAGACCCTGTGGGGCCAGCCAGCCAATTGGCTGAAGAACTAGGGATGTGCTTTCATTAAGGACATGGTGACGAGATAAATATTACCATCCATTCCGTCATCAAGTGTACTTAAAAGGAGCCAAAAAGCTACTGTGATCCCAACCCAAGATCACATAATAGTTCTGGTTATTTATATCCACTACTAAGAAATAAAGAGTCTGACAAATTACGAGAGAACATCTTTAAACGAAGAAACTTTAGCTTCAGGAACAAATATACCAGCTTTTGCCAAGATTTATTAGGAAATCTTAAAGCAATTCTATCACAATGTACCTGAAGAGAGAGCAGAGATAAGAATTCTCTTTACCTCATTCTCATGTCACTCTTCTCTTACAAAATGACTTACACCAAGCAAGCCCTGCACTGGGGCAGAAACCCATTAGGTATAGTTAATTAGTAACAGAACTGGCAAACCTGTGTCCTGTGTGACTGCAGCTGCCATTAGTGGAATAGCAATTCAGCGGGGCATGGACAGGGGGGGCCGAAGGGAAGCAGTGTGATGGAATTCACATTTTACAGCCACGCCGACTGTATGGTGTGGCCCAAAGCTTAGAGATCCCTTGGCTTGACCCTCCTTGGAGAAATTAGCATAAAGATAACTGTACTTATTAGAATCCTGTAATTATTTTCCATGCTATACTGAAGACAATTTCCTACTCTAAGGTAGCTTTACTGCTAATGCTCAAGTGCCCACGTTCTCTGCATATATGCCAACTGGCTGTAAAGTCAGATGGGCCCAGAACAGATCACACTGGGTGTCAGAGAAATGAAATGAAAAAGCACCTACCAATAATTTACAAGGTGGATATGTCACGTGTGCAATGTCACGCCGATGTGGGAGGCAGTGTGATGCTGGAGAGCACTGGCTTTCCTATCCGTGGGTCTGGGCTGGAACCCTGGCTCTGCCAACTCGTTGCATGACCTTGGGCAAGATACTTAGCCTTGGGTGCCCCTTCTGTAAAAGGGTGGGTAAAAACACCCTCGCTGCCTACGTCTAGGACCTTCGGGAAGTGTAAATGAAATTACGCATGCAAAGTACTCAGCAGAGTGCCAAGCACAAAAGCATCTCTCCACAACTGTCGGATCCCACACATGGAAGCAGTGACATCACAAATGTCCACGTACTGTTTTCCGAGCATCACATACTTTAGGCCAAAAGGTGAGAGGGCGGTTCCTTCCAGGAAAGGATTTCAAACTTTTAAAGCTTTTCCAAAGGTGCTGTGCCAGTCAGGAGTAATTGGTAATTTCTTAACTGCTGCTACCCTGCGTCTGCTTCAGCCCTTTCCAAACCATGTTTACCTTGTGGAGACTGTCCGCTAACCCAGACACCAGCTGCATGTGCTTCCCCTGGAACACAGAGAGGTTTTTGTCTGGAAGCAACATGTGGTATCAATTTATCTTTCTCAGCAACGGCAACAAGGAATCCACTCACTTTAAAAATAAAAAGGGAGTTGTGCAATTTAACTCTTAAAAGCCCCTGCCCTATTATTTTTTTTTAAGACAGTCCCCCCACACCCCCCACCCCAACCCCCTTTTTTTCTGTCTTAAGAACAGCAAAATGAGTTACCATTGTCAGCAACCAAGCCAGAGCTGGTGCTCCCCAGGAGGCAAACTGCAGGAGAGTCTCCCTGGTCCTTTTCAAGGGATTCCAGGGAGAAGGATCTGCAAAGGACTGTCCTGAAACACAGCACTCATCTAGCTCCCTTGCATTATTCAGGACCACCATTTCAAGTAGGTCTCACTGCTTGACTGGTGGGCACTGATAATATGCTGTCAAATGCTTGAATTCTAGCATATGTATCTGCTGAACTGCAGATGGTAACGGTCATGTGAAAAGCCCACATGGAAATATCACGAGTCAAAGAGAGACCCAGGGGCCTGTGGGCCACAGCAGAGTGATGCGAAGATATAGCTTCAGGAGAGGGCCCTGGGAAGCTGCCTTTGATTTATGATAGGTTCTTTCAAAGGCAGCTCTCTGGACTATGGCCTTGACGTCTCTATAACAGTTCTTACCTGGGTAAGCCCATTAGAATCTTCTGGGGAGGCTTTAAACACTCATGCCCCACTCTTAAAGATAGTGATTCAACTGGTATGGGATAAAGACCTGGATTCAGGAACATTTTAAAAGTTCCCCCTTAGTCTAATGTGTAGCCAGGTCTGAGAACCACTGAAATTTCCACCTTCCATTTCCACTGAGACTCTGATCCTAATCAAATGATTCCTTGTCTTCCCAGGTCTGATGGCACCCACAGTGATGTCCTTTAAGTCCAAGTTTCCACCATTTAGAAGAAAAGGATGAGACTGGAGTCAGAGATTAAGACTGTGATTATACATACGTGCAGAGGAGGATGGAGAGTTAGAGCAGGGTTTCAGACAACTGGGGCTGAGACCTGCTTTTAATTAAAAAAAAAAAAAAAAAAAGATTGGAGGGTGGATACCCCTGACCTTACACTCTCTTGTGGACAGTCACTCCATTTCGCCCTGGGATGCTTTTTCTGCCCAGTATGGATAGGACTGACAGAAAAGAGCACCCTGGGTTTTCACAAAACTAGGAATGGACAGGCTGAAGAAGGGAGGGGCATAACTGATCCCTGTAACCTTCAGCAGCCCCCCTTAATCAGTACGCAATCTCACAATTCCTTTTACAGACTCTCTTTTTTGTTGTTTTTAAGGTGTTTAAAAAGCTCAGCTAATTTCAGGACCTTGTAGCCACTTGTGCAGCAGGATGCTTGAATTTAGTAGCTTACAGCATTATTTATGAAGGAAAAAATATATAAATATGCAGTACCTCATGTTCAATGTTATTGTATTATATTTTTAATGTAACAGTGCAGATCTTGTTAGACACATGAATGTGTATAATCACATTAAATGCAAATAAAATTAAACTGGTTCATAGAACAAAACAAAACAAAACAAAAAGTAAAAAAGTAGAATGTGTAATAAAAAGTGAAAAAGCCATACCCCAACGCTGAGGTACTTACTAGCTTCCCGTATTCAGAACACAATGAAAGCATTACTTAACCAACTCTCCTGAGAAGCAAAATACATGTTCAGATAGCTCAAGGACATGAACACTGCTGCTGCTTCTTCCTGACTGTGCAAAGCACCACATCATTCCACATACTCAGTCCTTGGATGGACTCTTCAAAGGGCCAAGCTGTGCTGCCGTCGGAGGGAGAACTGTGAGGGATGGTCCTTTTCATACGTTGCTAGAGTCTAGGTTTTAGTTGGCTCTACCTTCTTCCACTAGATTTTATCTACTTTGGAGCTAAACTGTTCAAAAGCGAGTACAAAAAGTATGGTAGCATAAAAGAGACCGAAACCAGAAAAGGTTTTTCCTGACTATATGGAATAACAGCTATAATTGTCAAATAAGCCTTTAAGACTGAAAAGAAAACCTAAATAAACCCTTCCTAACAAAGGATTGCACAATAAATCCTGATCTGTAAGCAGAGTTCCAGTTTAGTTCCTCTCTTAACTTGTCTAAAACTCTGAAAGTTTAAACCATTAAGAGACTTGTTTTTTAAAACATGATGTCCTAAAAGTAAATATTGTTGGGAACTTGGCTGAAGGATTAAATTTCCAGTTGGGAACAAAGATTTCCCGTTAAATTTGCTGACAATAATCCCCGACCCACAGAGATCTCCTCTGGAAACTAATATTTATTTTAAGTTTTTATGCAGTAAGCAAGTGACAGGTTCTAGTCCCTTATAATCTAGTGATCAAAATAATGAATCCATTTTCTATCCAAATGAAATGAGACACATGAGGCTTTCCTAGGGGAAAAAGGGCTGAGTAGACAACTCCCCCCTCCCCCACCCCCCCCCACCCCGGCCCCAATCCAAAAGGAATCTTAGATGGTTGGCAGGTTCTCTTCAATAGCACAAGACGGCCACCTCTATACTGCAGTTTTGTTGGGTTTTCCAGTGTGGATTTATTTTCATATTAAATTAAAAAAAATTTTTTTTAAACATTTAGCAATCTTCTTTCCAAGCTCTTCCACAGCTGTTTCTGCTCTTGGAGGGCAAGAGGGAACATTCCATTCCTCACAGCCAAACCTGCACTTCCGGCACACAGAGAACCCTGGCAGCCTCGCAGCCTCGCAGCCTCTGCCCACGCCCACACCCTGCAGCACCCGGTCCCTCCCCCAAACCCTCCTATTTGCAACTCCTGGTCCTTCTCCCCACAGACTGAGGAAGTAGCAGCTGAGGGCTTGCAGGAGGAGGAATGACAGCCCTTAGAAATAAATCAGGTTCAAGTCAGAGTGCTTGGCACCCCAGCTTCTTTCTCCAAGCTTCTCCCCTGGTGTTACTTAATCCATCTGTCCTTCCCATAAGGGACCTAGCAAACACGTGCTACTTAAATTCCCTTCATAAGACCTTGCACAGCAAGCCACACAAAATGGATGCTTTAAAGGTTAAAAGCCATGAAGATATAGAATGCTCTTGAAACTGGCTCTGCACCACAAAGTAGAACAGAAATAGTTTTATTGTTAACAGAATTTTCACAAAGATTTTTTATTAAAAGCTCTAAATTTTTTCAGTTTGAAAATGTATTGTGGGTGGAATGGCAATATAAAAAAAGGCATTAGAAATATACATCAGAATTCAGGAACACATCAGAGAGTTTTAGAATCGCTTTCATGGATTAGCCAAATGATCAGAGCAGGAAGTTCAGTAAAAGGTAATGCTGGGGAAAATGGGAAAGGCTGTGGAACCCATGGTGTAATAAGCAGCCCTAACTTTAGAGAGAAGGAAACGAAGGACCAAAGAGGTACAGTGCCACAGCGATGTTAAATCAGCTAGCAAGTGGCAGAAGAGCGGAAACAAAAGCTCAGGTCCCCTGGCCTCAAGGTCAGTGCCCACAGGACGACAGCAGGTGATAGTAAAATAGCCCAGGTGCCTGGATTACCATACCAACTGATGGGATAAAAAGTGCAAGGAGCTCAAGGATAGATAATGCCACCCATCCACCCATGCATCCACCAGCATGGGGCCTGGTATAAAGTAGGTACTCAAAAAATTTTGTTTGATCAATTGGTGGGAAGGTCACAAAATAGACCTGAATTGCATACTCTAAAAATAATATGCAAGAAAACATGAGACCAATGAAGGCTCCTCATGTGTGAAAGTGGAAGTAAACGTCTTTTTATAAAATCTGAAGTAGCATCTAGGTTATTTTAAAGGTAACAAGTCTTACCCTTGGGTATTAACTTTAATTATACAACCCAATTTGAAAAACACGATGATACAGCCTAACAAGTAGGCTTAACGTTCTTAAGGTTCTTTAGTGGCAGGGATAGTAAGCAGGGCAAAAAGACCGTATGTGTGGGCTGCTCGATGGGGGACAAGGGCTTGACAGAAGGCATCTCAGTCAGGTCCACCCAGGACAAAGGGCTGACCACTATTTTTGGGGGGTGCTGTGGCTCCTCCTGAGTGCTTGGGAACACAGTTGGCTCAG
The DNA here is from genome assembly GCA_026826555.1 of Tolypeutes matacus. NCBI lineage: Eukaryota > Metazoa > Chordata > Mammalia > Cingulata > Chlamyphoridae > Tolypeutes > Tolypeutes matacus. The sequence goes on from JAKSZT010053792.1 coordinate 9,454,876, forward strand.
AGTCCTCAGAGGTACCCTCAAAAGCAGTTCACATACCCTGGTTCTCAGCCCCCTCCAAGGAAGCACATAGGTTGGGGAGAGGGGGAAGGGAGTCTATTATACCTGCAATCCAAAGGAAGGAAACTAAAGTATTTGGTGACTAGCAGGGTCAACGCTCTCTCTTGATAAAGCTAATCTCATTTTATTTTCACAAGTAGCCTGTCTGGAGGAAAATGAGGTACAGAAAGGTTAAATAACTTACCTGGTAGGCGGTGGGGCCAGAAATCAAGCCTGAGGCTACTCCAAAAGCAAAGCTCTCTCCACTGCACTGTGTGCTTTCTGGAGTCACCAAACTCCCTGAGGAGGGAGGCACCTTTAGCAGGTGACCAAAGGTGAAGCTTTAAAAACTGCTGTCCAAAACCTATGTGACTGAATCAAATGTTCCCACCTATACGTTTCTATACATGGTCCCTAGGATTAGGAAAGGAAGGGAAAAGGTGAAAAAATGACAAGCCATGAAAAGAAGCCCTGTTGAAACTACATCTATCTGTTTAAGCTAATATTTTAGAATTGACCCCCATCCTTTTTTTCTCAGACACACCCAAAAGGGATACTACTGGCACACCTAACCTGACTGAGGCCACCACTTTTAGGGAACGACCAAACATGATTAGAGCCACGAACTGCTAATTATCCAGGCCTTCCTTTGCAGCATGTCTGGTGGCTTTTGTGCTCACGGAGAAATAGCCATGACTGGGTCAAGCCAATACTACCTGGCTGCCCCTGGCAGGCCTATTCAGGCCCCCAAACAGATGGCACCAGGCTAAAGATCCCCAAGCCAGAGACATCAGGCAAACGTCTGCTATTGCCCTGGACTTTGCTATTACAAGTCTTAATCTGAAACAGGGACTCAGCTCTGTACTATTTAAAACATGTAATTAGTTTATTATTGAGCCAGAAAAGATTAGCTTGCCTTAAAACTATGTGAATTTTAAAATATGATGCCTTTTGCCTGCCAACTGAAAACATGATCAGAAGGATGCTTCTGTTTAACCTCAATCAAAAACTCTGAGAGAAAATGACTTTAAGGTTGCATATGCATGCTATTTTATTATTTGTCTTCTGGCACTCAAACCTGCAGAAACAGAAATCACTGACAATGCAAGCACATTAAAGGGATGGATGTGGAGGTGATGAGTGGGTGAGTTAAACAGCTTGAGAGTTTGACATCTGAAATCCAGGCAAACTGCTTTCCCGTTCTTAGTTTACAATCCCTTCCTTCACATGAAATTCACTGGCTGTGGCATCACATATACAAACAAGACTCTTACAAGACTCTTTCCAGCTCTTCGGATGTTATGGCTTAGAAAAACAGTTCTTTTTTGTCTTGATATTTCAAGAGCAACCAATTTCTATTTGGTAGAGTTACTTCTCTGAAATATATGCCAATGTGTGGGCACAGTTGCACAGCTACACACAGGCCTACACCCTGGAAAGGCTGGGAGGGGCTGAGGCATATTTTTCAGTTAAATTTTAGGGAAGGAAAATGTTTGGGCTAGTATTTGCAAAGGAGACAAATGCATATACATTTGGAAGCAGGCTGTCTTCCAACTGTCCGCAGGGTTAGTTATTTCTAATTGTCACCATAATCAAGGTGTTACTGGTGAAAGAGGCAGAGAAAGAAAGTAAATGCCACAATTACAGAATATCTCACGCTGGCTACTGCAGACAGAACTGATAGGCTTTTTATTAGAATGCAGAGTAGAATGTGGTCAATTCTGCAAAATGACTCCAGCCTATAGTATCCTCTTTATCCTTCATACCCCACTGAAATTCAGCTAATAAGGAGCTGGTTTCTCTGCCCTACAACCTCACCTGCATGTGCAGCAATTCACTGTACTGGTTTTGCAAGATTTTTTCCTTGTTTAAAACCACAGCATGCAAAAGTGGCTGATGACCAGTATAATGATATTGCTAAATGCTAAGTGAACTAACCACTTATTCCAGGACATTCTTGGGTGCCAATTACACAAATAGATGAGTGCCAGATTACCCAAAAGTCCATGTAAAATGATCCAACATGAAAGGGAGAGTACGTTCCCACTGACTAACAAGCCAGGTATACTCATTCCATTTTTCTGAAACGCATCCATTGAGCCATCCAGATACTCATGCATTAACTTAAAATCTAGGATGTTCCCAAATGTGCAGGTTAATATCAGCACTACTCCCTGAACTATGAGAAAGGACGCTGAATGTGAACAGGATAAATCAGTTTTTCTAAAGGCTGTGTTAGGAAGGCATTATCTTAACACTAGTATGTACTAGGCTCTAATCTACTTCACTTACACTGCTAGGGAAGCTTGAAAGCACTTAAGAAGCTGGAAACATCAGCATCAGTACTGTAATAGCTATTGCTCCACAAAAGGCATGTTCAGGTCCCAACCCCTGGTCCCATGGGTGTGAACCCAACTGCAAATAGACCTTTGAAGAAGTTTTTAGTTAGGGTGTGCCCAAACTGAATGAGGGTGGGCCTTAATCCAATATGGCCTAAGACCTTATAAGCAAAGGAAATTGGACACAGGGGAGAAGCCACAAGGAACAGCCAGAGCTGGAAGTCAACAGAACCATGAAGAGAAAGGAGAAGATGGCACCATGTACACTGCCATGTGACAGAAAAGATAAGGAACGCCACAGTTTTCCAGCCAGCCAGAAGATTATCAATCCTGGGAGGAAGTCTCTGAAACCACAAGCCAATGAATTCCTGTTCTTAAGCCAAGTCCATTGTATGGTATTTGTTTAAATAGCCATGTAACTGTGGCAAGGTAACTTGTTAGCTTGCTAGTAGGGTAAAATCTCAGACCCTGCTTGCAGTTCTTGAAGTCCATTGCTTTAGCTTATGAACTGCTGATATTTCCTTAGCTGCAAAAGAAGATACCAGGCAATTCATCTCTAGCCAACTTTGCCTTCTATCTCCTACATAAATGAGAAGGAACACAAGATAATGGGATAAAGGAAGAAACTGGGGCTCAAGTAAGAGAGGTAGACATACACAGTTCCGGCACTTTGAATGTTCCTGGCTCTGCTAAGGACCCACAAGGACTTTTCGATAACAAGTCATTAATAAAAGTGGAGGGACAGGGAGGGGTAAGAAGATGCCAAGATTCAGCCATTTTTAATGTCCCATCTGCTTCACTCACCATCTTTTTCATCTATTGCTCAATGCTGCATCTTGCTTATGAAGAGCAGAGCTGAGTCAGCAGCAGATTTAAGTTTGTTTTTTCTTACCTTCCGCTTCCATCAGATCCAAGAGCAGACCATGTGATGTACACCCCTTTCCACCTCCCTGACAGCCAGGCTGCCCCATCTTATGGCAGTTCTCACAGTAATAACATTTGTTGAGTTTCTACAGAGTCCAGATCTCTGCTATGGAGCCCTAGACAATTCTCAGAAGGATGATTTCCTCCTTAGTTTCCTAGACTTGTCTTAGTTTGCCTTCAATTTAACCTTGGAGAAAATGCCTTCAGCTCTTTCTCCTCACCACAGTGACTATTTTATCATGTGTCATGTATGTAGAAACCTAGGATTCCTTCCTCCTTCCATTTTAACTCTCCCATATTACTTTTCTTTGTTTCCTCTGACAGTATTTAGCAGCTTTACATCTGCAAAAAGAAAAATGGACCAGGAAGTTCCTGTGAACCAAGAACAAACACATGCACACAGATGTTCTCACACAAGCATATAGACATACTCTCTCTAAACTTTCCAAAAGAAGAATTTTCTAGCTTATTAACTATAAGCCAGGAGCCTTTACTATGAAATATAAAAACCTCACATGAATTCATGCAGTACACTTTTAACTACTAATTTAAGCCAGGCATGTACAGAGAAAATTGTTATTTTCTCTTCCCTCCCCTTTCCTCTTGGATAACCCGTTTCCATTCTCAAAAGTAGTATATTTACTATAGTGTTCACATGCACCCACCTGTCCAAGGCCTCTAGAATGATACTGGAATGTTGACACATGTCCAAATAATGGGCTCTTTGAGGAATAATTATGAATTAGAATGCTATAATGCAAAAAGTTCCATTTTGCTCACACTGTGTGGTATTTTGACCACCAAACACAAGTTTTCTTTGGTTACTCCTCACATAAATCAGAAAATTACGTTACTTTGCTGTGGTGCTATTTGTGGACACATATGGAAAAGAATTCACAGACATCCAGGAGTAATTTAGGGTCAACTTACTCCTCTTAGGCAGCAGGTCACCAGCACAGGCACTCCAGACACAATATACTACAGGGACCATCCTGGGCTTGGGTGTCAAGGACTGCAGAAACAAGGAGCTATTAGCAACAACTTGCAAATCATCAATGTTTAGTGCTTTCTGTGTAGGGAGGCTGCCAAAAGAATCTGGCAAAAGTCATCATTTTAAAAACACTAACCTAAGCTACAGTGAAGTATTCTTACTATAGTAAATAGGTTTTAGTTTGTCTATCTAGAAGTCTCCATATGAGGTCTAAAAATAGACAGAAAAATAAAGATTTAAACTTTAGATATCACTTGGACATTTTAAAAAGTCCTATGGCTTTTCTGTCTTTACTGGCTGCCCTCATTCATGTCGTATTATGTTTGGTAATGATAATTAAAATATTTTTTGGGGAAAAAAGGTGTGTAAAAATATGGACAAAGTCACACAAGTTCATATAAGAAAATAATTGGGAAGAGTTAATAACAGAAGAAAGCCCAATACATCTCTCTCTCTTTAGGTTGATGATGCCTGGCACATGGCAGACTCTCAATACATTTCCTTGATAAAGGGATAAATGAATTCTCCCTTTATTTTCTCTTTCGAACTAAGCCATGCTGATTAAGATTAGCATCTGCAATAAAATCCAGGAAGTCCAGCACCAAAGAAGTAGACACTTTCTATTCCCGGATTTGCCTTTGGCACTGACAAACACAGCAAATAAAGTATCAGATTTAATTAGGCTAACTGCCTTCACCGTCAGAAGCATTCAGAAGTTCAAAACGTGAATATTATTAATTCTATTACAAGACAAACCCATACTTCTGAGAGGACTACAAAATTCAAATATAGTAGTCGAGAACATTTTTGTTTTGATTAAGAGTCAAGATATTCTTTGGTAACCATGGGGAAATAAACATTCAGACTGCTGAGAGTCTTAAGTGGGTGCAAACTTTTTTGAGGAGTATCTACTGTTATTTAAAATGCACATAGCCTTTGACTTAGAACAGACTACTCCATTCTCTTCTTCCTACTAACAGAATGTTGATTTTTAACTGGGCACATGGCTGCCTAGGGGAAAAAAAAATACTACTTCCCAGTCTTTCTTGATTTTAGATGGGACCATGTGATTTAGTTTTGATCAAAGACATGTAAATGGAAGAGTTCAAAGGAACTTTCTGGAAGACTGTTTAAAGGTAACTAACTCAGGTAAGAGATGGGTCCCTTTCAACCTCTGTTTTTTCCCCTCCTTTTGGCCTACACCTGGATGGACCATGAGGGGACTGTGAGGACAAAAGCCACCTGCTGAGATGGTGGGGCAGGCAGGTAAGAGGAGACAGATCCTCCCTGACTTGTTAGGTCACATCAGCCCTAGACTTTCTCTTACATAAGAATAATTCACTGTTAAATTTGGGTTTTCTGTTATATATAGCCAAACCTAATCCTAACTGACAGACCCAGAAGCTCTATTCTTAGGAATTAATCTTATTGATACAGCCTTCTGGATGGTAGGTATATCTGTGTGTGTGCATGTACACACACATTTCTTTTTGCATATTTTAAATTTGTAACAAAAAATAGTTAATAACAAAATTTCAAGCACTGATAATGGTAGAGGCTTCTAATTACATTAAGTCAGATAACAGAAACACCTCCCATCTACTAAGTCATCAGGCTCATTGAAAGCACTTTTCAATGAATGAATGTGTATGTGCTGGACACTGTCATCCTCCAGTGTTACAGGCCAGAGGGGCTAGCAGTAATCCTCTTGGCCCTAAAGGTAGAAGTTCTGACGCAGAGGCTGCTAAGGATCAGGATTCAGCATTTTTGGAAGTGAAGAAACTATATTATAATAAGGCTCTTACAGTTTCTTGTTTTGGGTCAATCTGGATTTCAAGGGAAAGAGCAGCTTTGGGAATTAAACTATAAAAATGAATTGTGGGAAAGATGGCTTGGAGAGACATATGGTCCTAACTTCTACTGGGAATTAATTTTATAGTAACAGAAGATATAAAGCTATTTCTATTTCTACCAATCATGGGAATAATGTCGAGGCCACCACCTCAGCAGCAATTTTCAAAGAACTGTCAGAAAAAACAATAACAGCAACGGCCAATGGGCACAAAACATCTACAACATACCATGATGTCATAACCTGAACAAAGCCTTACCCACTTCTGATTTGAGGGCAACCTGAAATGAGCAGAAGGTAAGGCAGACATAGTGACATATCAATCTCCACTCAAACCCAGAACATCAACTCTAAATAATAAAAATGTTATCCAGTAAGAAAACCAGCATCATGCCTGGACATTGTGGGATGGGATCCAGTAACAGTATTTTTTTTTAAAGTTCTATATATTCCCACTGAACCAAACTGTGGTCAGTTGTCCTTCCCTAGACAGAATTTTCAAAAATCAGGAAATGAGTAAAAGAAATGTGTCATAAAACCATTCCAATATTCTGAATAACAAATGCTAAAAATAATGAAAACTTCATTGCATTAAGATACCACATGGCTGTCAATTTTTCATGTTTAAAAGCTAGATATTGAAAACTGTGTCCATGAAGGCCTAGTAAGCAGAGCAGCATTACAAATGTTTAACTATGCTGCCTAATTTAGTCAATATGTAAGACAGAGTGTGCTGGGAAAATAGCGCCAAATATTCCTCCTTAGGTATGTACTTGCTGGGTGGTAGTCACTGACTGTTAGTGAAGCCAGGACCAACCCCTAGAGAAGAGAAAAGATGGGCAATTTACTCAGGAAAGGAGGTTACTTAGAAACTGATATTTTATGTACGTTTTACTGATACATACCTGTATCATTACTCCTGTAAGCCTGGGTTTAAGAAACCGTGTGGTATGAAAAATGTTTATTACAGGATTTAAACTGTTTCTCTCAACATTTTTAAACCCTGTCTTGATATGCTATTGAGTCCACTCCTGGTATTTCCTAAATGTGGTAAAGTCTTGATTCTCTGAGATGGCCCCTGTGGCATTAACACCCAAGCTAGAGGATAAAGCTCCTGGGACAGGATTGCCAACTTCTTTGGTATCTCCCTCTGGAACTCCTAGTACAGGGCTGGAAACACCACAGGCACTCTTCCCCCCACCCCCCCCCCATTAAATTATAGCCACATTGAAAGAAATTTTAAAAGAAGTAAAAAACTTGCCAAAAATCACAAATAGCTGAACTATTTGTTGTTCTGAAAAGCGATTTCAATTTATTACTGTTCTTAGGTACAAATGTCCTACATCAAGTCTCATTTTCCTTTTACATACATTAATTCAAACAGGCATCAAGCATGCAAACCCAAGTGACCAGACATGGTGTCTGGTCTCATGGATGCCACAATTTTTGGGGGTGGTATGGAGGAAGAGAGGACAGACATTAGTGAAAACAAATACATATATAACTACAAATTATGCAAAGTGCTCTGAAGGAAAACAACAGAGTACCATATGAGAAAATAAATAAAAAGGGAAGGAGGCTTTAGAGTGTCTGTGAGCTTTGGTGACCTTGGCAATAGCAATATCAAGGAACAGTTAGGGGTGGAACCAGACTGAATTGGGCTGAAGAATATATGAAAAGTGAGGAAGTGGACCAAGTATAAACACTCTATTAAGAAGCTTGGATGTGAAGTAGAGAAATGAGGCATTAATGGAAGGGCATGTAGTGTTAGGGGAAGCTCCCCCCCGCCCCAGCAAATAGAGTCAATAAGAGGCCAAAGATGCCAGCAAGTAAATTAATAATAATAGACAACTAGCACTTGTTGTGTCCTTATTACATACTAAGCACTGTTCTAAGTATTTTATATATAATGGCTCTTTGAGTCTTCACAACAAGGGAGTGAATATTATCCCCATTGTGCAGATGACAAAACTGAAGCTGGAAGAAACCTTCCAAGACCATAAGCTGAGAGTGGTGGATCAGGATAAGAACTCAAGTGGTCTGGGCCCAGAACCCAAACACTGGGCAGGGAAGGCCTCAAGGGGATGAGTGGGAATGGGGTCCGGAGCGCCTGTGGGCAGCGACTGGCATTGTCCTCGCCCTGGAGTCACGCACAAGCCTTTCCCAGCAAAGGGCATGAGATGGGGAAGAAAGAGTCCTCAGCTCCCCACTCCTCTGGGGTAGAAATGGTCACAGGGCAGTCCTTCTATCTTAGGAAAATGCCTATTATCTAAGGGCTGGTACATCCCAGAACACACACTTTGAGTCTTTCCCATTTGCTCTTCCCCTATTCATCAACGAGACCTCTGAAAATTATTTCAACCTAGAGAGATATGAGAGGCAAACATGGCTGGACATTATCCTGAAGTCAGGTCTTAACTGCTGCTCCTCCACTTCCTGAACTTCCTGAGCAGGAGTAAGGCAAAGCAAAAGAATCATTCTTGCTATTTGTCCTATCCTCCTGCAGTTTAGTCAAGAAGGAAAGGTGAGCAGAGAGAAGAAGCTGGATTGCTACTGAACAGTCTTCTCATTGCATAGCCAGGAAAACAACAAACACCCCCCCCAAAAAAAAAAAAAAACAAAGCAGAAGAGCAGCTGTGTATTTCTTCTGAATTCTGCTCAGCCTGTTTTTATTTTTATTTATTTATTTTTTTATTATGGGTAAAAATCAAAATTCTCACAACACATACAAACATCTGCAAAATGATACATAAATATACATGCACACATGTGCACCTGCTTACAAAAATGTTGTCCATATATATATATATATATATATATACATATATTCTAAGAGGCGCCCAGATCACCCAAAACACCACACGGAACCCACTGGGATTCCCATGTTGCCCACCTCCCACACCTCCCATCACATCCCACACAAACATCTCCCACAGTGTGGCCCACCACCCTCAATGAACTTACACATCCTGGAGCCTTGCCACCAACCATAGACCACAGTTCACACTGTAGACCACACTCTCTCCCACTCAGTTCTGAGTGGTGTGTGCTGATTTAAAATGGCCTACATCCATTGCCACAACAGTACTCAGGACAACTTCCAACTCCCAAAGAAGCCCCTGTATTTCAACTGCTCGTCCCCCTCCCTACCCCAAAAGTGTCAAGTGGCCACTGGCTCCACCTCATTGTTATAATTTCTTGCATTGCTAGAATCACCATATGTGAACAACAGAATACCATCAAGTCCACTCTAGTCCATAGTTCTTCCCCCAATCCTGAGGGGACTGGGATGGTGATGTCCACTCCAACTCCAAGTGAGAGAGGGCCTACATCCCATGGATACGGTGGGTGGGATGATCCCGCCTGCAGATGCAGGCCCTCTCCATTGCCTGGGATGGCCATTTCCCATTGTTGTCTCCTCACCAGGTGACTTGGATGAGTCCATTGAGCTGTAGGGTAGGAGTTGCAGCTCCACCTAGATTTCATGCACACCTGGCACATAGGTAGGCGGGAGGCTCCAGTCTCTGGAAGTATACCTAAAAACTCCAGCATCGCATATAGGTTTGAATAGAAGGGACTGGTGAACCATGTGCAGGGAGGACTTATTTGAGTCCAACTCTGTCACTCTCAGGAGCACAGACTCCAAAATAGAACCCACTGATAAGGCATCAGTCTCTGGGGCCATCCCCCCCCCCCCCATATAGGACCAGGGTGTCTCCGGAGCTTTCAGGAACCCCACTGAGTGGGGTGATAGGCTCTTAGATGTTCTATGAGCTCCTACTGAGGTGTGCGTAAGAGTTACCTCTGGGATGACCTCCCGACTCTCTTTGAAGTCTCTTAGCCACTTGAACTCGTTTGTCTTTACCATTTCCCCCTTTTATTCAAGGTCTTTTTCCAGTTGTGTTGCCAGTTGGCACTTGGGAAAAGTTTTCAATTAGCAATAATTGTGCCTCAGATAAACCTCATTGGCTACGATACTGCCACTGTGCAAAGCTGCCAGTTGGCACTTGGTATTAATCCCTCGTTGCCAGGGAGGCTCATCCCCGGGAGTCATGTCCCACGTTGGGGGGAAGGTAATGCAATCATATGCTGAGTTTGGCTTAGAGAGAGGCCACATTTGAGCAACAAGGAGGCTCTCAGGTGTCAGCCTGTTTTTAAAGTCCAGCAATCCCACTGCTTTCACATACATCTCAGAACAGTTTTTAGGTACTTAAGATGGTGAGTGCAAGTTTCTGAGGTGAACTCTATGTCCAAGACAAGAAATATAAGTAAGCTATGGTACTTGAGTGGTCTCCCTAACCCTACCCAGTCCTCTGTCCCCTTCCTTAACCATTGTGTCTCCAGCTGATTTAACCAAGAAGTGGGAAAATTCAGAATCTGAAAACCTATTTACATTTCATGAGTTAGTCTCCTTGGCTTCAGAAGTGAAGATCACTCAGAAATGCTTTAGCTGGGAAACTCAGTGATAGCTTTAGGCTGAGCCCACACATCAGACTGAGGACTGTCCCTCACATACTCATAATTTAATAGCTGCTTCTGTCCTCCGCAGTCCTCCTATACCATCCTGAGTGCTATGGGGGACAATCAAGCACTAAAGGGAAGAAAAGCCCCAAAGTTGCATTAAGATAAATTTTATCTTAAATTTTTATCAAGTAGTCCAATGGATCATTACACCCATCTGGTAAATGTTATCCTATTCAATGCAGGAGACAAATGGCACAGAAATGTTGAGACAGAATTTTAGAATGGGAATAGACTTTGGGGATCGTCTAACCTAGTGGCTTTCAAACTGCTTAGTGGAGCTCTACAGGTTTTTTAAGGTCCTACATAGAGAAAGCAGACCAACTCACCAAAATTCAGTCTGCAAGATTTACTGAAACTGATTGCTTTCAAAAGCATTTACAGAAATGTTTTAACAGCAACAATAAGAATGTTCATCGCTTTTGCTATTGATAATAAAATATTAATTAAATGATTTAAATTAAAAAGCATCCTAAGGAAACTAGAATTAGCAAAAACAGCTCCATCTCATTGAAATACATTTGTTTCTCATAAGTAACAACTTGGAGCTCAATATCTAGGAGAGTTCCTAGCATGAAGTAGGGGCCAAATACATATTTGTTAAATGAGCTTATAATAGGATCCATCAACTTTGTAAAAAAAAATCCAACATGAAAGGATAAAATCATTCAAAGCAGTAGAAAGGAAGTCAAGATGCCCAGAAGGCATTACTATAATGAGCTGTATGATTAATAACCTAAATTTTAGATATACTCCTGGTACATACGAAATTGTGAAGGCTCAAAAAACCCAAACTGATTAAATATCTTAAAAGATATTAAAAAGTTCACACACTGAAAATGACACCATCATAATTTTTTTTTTCCTTAGGAGGTACCAGAGATTGAACCCAGGACCTCATACATGGGAAGCAGGTGCTCAAACACTTGAGCTACATCTGTTCCCCAATGAAAGTTGGTTTTTTCGTTTGTTTGTTTTTAGTAGGTACTGGGGATTGAACCTGGGACTTTGTATATGGGAAAGAGGTGCTCAGTCACTTGAGCTGCATTTACTTCCATATCATAAACATTTTAAACATAAGGATAAATGGAAATGTATCCATATGAAATGTTTACATTTCGGTGACTGATTAAACATATCTTTGGGAACTTACAAGTACAGCCTGTAATCCAAAGCTGCTGTTAAAGTATTCAATGACCCATCATTGAGGCCTATGTGGAGAAGCACATGGCTGGAGTACATTTCAGTTTGGCCTACATATATGTATTGCTGGAAAATTCTCCTGCTCAAGACTGTCGGTAACTCCTAATACCTACTGTGCCACAGCTAAGGTTTTCAGTAGTTTTGCGTGAGTTTTCAAGGTCTCCACCTCTCCTATTACCACACAGCATCATACCTACCTTTCTTTTACAAGAAAAACAACTGTTTGTTTCCTTCCCCAAGCCTCTCTGGGAACACTGCTTCTCCTTCTCACACCCATCACTTCCTTCAAATTCTGACTTAAAACTCACTGCCTGCAGCAAGATTGGCTCCACCCCATTCAGATCACTTCTGTATGCCTAGGCATCCGGAAGCCAGTACTCCATTTTTAAAAACAAATGAAATACCTTATACTCCGAGCTCTGCCGTTTTGAACCAGGCTCTGTTTCACAGGTGCATAGTTTTGTTTGATGTTGGCTCTCCAGGTAGATTGTAAACTCCAAAACCAATGACTAAGTTTTCTGTTCTTTCTGTGCCTCTGAGTGATTAACACGGTTTGATGCATACTTTTATGGTGTTCAATAAATATTTACAAAGCGAAATCTATAAGTTGATGTTTCAGGACCGAGACCACAATGTACTTATCATCCATGTTTTGTCCCCTTAAAAATGATATGTAGTTTTCAGGGAAAATTAGTCCACATTTAATTTATCCAAAATAAATACAAAAGTAGATACAGTAGCTGGTTTTTTTTTTTTTTTGGGGGGGGCGGGGGGGGGTGGGGGTGGTGGGGTTTAAGTCAAGCTGGGAGCAATCACAAACTTGTCTGAAGGAGGGTACAGCTCCACTTGCTCTTTTCTGAAGAGCTCCAGTTGTTGCTGTAACCTGGGGCCGCTGCACCTATTATTAATCAGAGTTTGTCCCAGAGAATGCTTTCTGAGAGTGGAGTACAAGCAGAAATAAGATGGTCTCAATCGGCTTTCTCTCATCTCAGTGAGATGCACAACTTGTGACCAGCAAAGTCAGCTTTTGACTTTATTTATACCACCACATACTTTCTGTACCTGGGATAAAAGCTTTTCCAAAAAGTCAAAAAGCTAATGCTTGAATAGCCATGGCAACCAATGGAGTTCTCCATTCCATCCCCAGAGCAGTCCCGATAGAGATTGCATTTTGCATACGAATGGAAGAAGGATTTAGGCCTTCAGTCTGAGAAGCAGCAGTGAGAGGCAGGGCCAGAAGGGAGGAGCCCTATCTTCAGGTCACAGTTGCAAACCAGGCTGGCTCCAGTGAGGAAGGGCAGATCTTGAAGTTATCTTTTGTCCATTAATGAGAAAGGTCTCCTGTTAAAGCCCTGGATGCCAACTGGGAGCTGGGCCTCCCAGCTCAGGCGGTCGAGATAGTGCCGACGCAGGAGAGGATGAGGACCCGCTGGACACTGTAGCCAGGATCTGGTGCCATTTTTCTGGCCCTTTTCCTACTGTAGATTTTATTAACAGAACTTCAGGGACAACTTTTGGATGAGAGAAATTACCACCCACGTTTTCTAAAGAGCCTGGCTCTCTAATCTAAAACAATAAGACATCTTTAAAAACAGCAATGTCAAATGCTGTACTAGAGCCTACTGCTCCTTGTCACAGCTTCAGATTACTACAGAGAGAACAAACAGCAAGTCAAAACACCAAACCTTCCCCCAGTGCACTGCAGGTGCCTGGAAAACTACTGGGGCAGTGGAAGGAGGCGGGGAGCCACAGCCCTCTTTTTCCTGGAGTCACTTATTTTTTGACACTCCTTGAATAGAATCCTAAAATGTCAGAACTGTAAGGGAGCTTCAAATACCACCTAGCTCAAACCCCTCATCTCCGAGACAAAGCACTAGTGCACAGAGAACTGAAACAACTGCATAAAATCACCTGCCGCTGGTTAAGGTTGGGCCAGGACTCACGGCCGGGTCTCCTGGCTCTGACTCAGCGGTTCCCTTGTTCTCTAGACCAGTGGCTTTCAAACCTGATGTTCAGCAGTAGAATCCTTTTCCCAAGTGAAATCTCAGGCAAAGCCTTGATATCTAGAGCAAATGGAAGTGGACATGCTCTGGTTAAAGGAGAGGGTGGAAGGTCCAGAAGCCTCCACCTCGACCCCACATCCACCTTCCCTCAGGGTCCCCCAGGGCTCCATCTGAAAACTTCTTCTCTACCCCACGCTCCCCCTCTACACTCCCGTCCCACACACAGAAAAATGGCACAGAGGTGTATGCAGGACAGACATAATCATACATTCCTGAAAATCTGAAAATGGGGTAGAAAGTTACTTATGTTCTAACTGGCCTGACGTAACCACTGTTGACATCTTGATATATTTCCTTTCCAATGTGTCTAAGTATTTTTGTTGCAAAAAATTGAAAACATAATTTTCTGTCCTGTTTTATAGGCTTGACAGTAGACATATATTTACTTAACAAATTAAATTTTTATTAATACTCTTTTGAGGATCTCAGAATGTTCTTTTTGATAAATGGCTCCCTTCTGAAATGTCATGAAACTAGAACATTATAATCATTCAATTGAGGGGGGGGGGGATTTTTAGGAGAAAAAGACGAAAAAATGACTCAAGAGAGGGCAGAAAGGAGGAAGAGGCAAAGACCAGAACAAAAAGGGAACAGGCACACAGCTGACTCAGGAGGAAAATTCGGGGGGAAAGAAAAAGAGATAGTAAGGAAATTCTTGCTTTATGGAACCACAACTCTAGAAAAATGAACTATTTCTATCTTCATCCGGAGTTTAATATATATAAATAAACCCATTGGGCTTAACTCATCTAATATTACTTTCATTAATCCATGAAAACATTCAGAGGTTAACTGCACCATTCTATTATTGACCAGCTCTGCTATCTACTAGTCTGGAGAACAATCAAGAACTGAATTTAGACATTTTTAAACTCCTAACAAGGTACAAGTCCAGCAGCACTCTAGGACAAAGTCCTAAGCCTAGTTTCTAGGCTGGTTCTGGCTTTCTAATTTTGGGTTCTATATTGTGTCACTGGAACCAGTGCCTGAAGAAGCCACTGATTCACACATTCACATGGAACTCAAAGTTAACTGTAAAAATAGTTTTTTTCAGTTGGTGCTAAACACTCAAATAATTAAGGAAGACAAAAATAACCAACACAAAAATGACCTCTCAACTATATGTGTTCTTTTAATACCTTTATTATTATTATTTTTTTAATATTTATTTATTCATTTATTCCCCCCCTTGCTGCTTTTGCTCCCTGGGTCAGCTAACCATGCCATGCGGGCGGGCTTGCCTTCACCAGGAGGCCCCGGGAACCGAACCCGGGGCCTCCCATATGGTAAACGGGAGCCCTACTGATTGAGCCACAGCCGCTAACCCTTTTAATACCTTTAAATAATACCTTTAGATAATTTGTTTTATTTTTTGCCAGATTTGGGGAAATTTTTATTAAGGGAAGGCACAAGAGTTGCAAACTAAATTAAAGCATAAAGATCACGTGGGCAGAATCCTGCCCAACACCCAGAAGCCCCCACACTGCAGAAGTCTGTGCTACCCCCCAAGTTCATCCCCACATGTTTGAGTTTCAGTGGGGCTTCTTGAAATAAGAAGTGGTTCTTTCAATGGGACTGCCTGGGAGGAAGATGAAGAGCTGCCCGCTTCACCAGGGCCCTTTTGTCTCTCAAATTCTCAGGAAATGCAAATAAGCCTGGACAGGTACAGAACATGAAGTGGGCCCTCCTGGAGGACAAAGCTCCCATCAGTGGCTGCTGGTCTGGGCGGTCTTTGCTGCCTGCGGTTGCTCAGCTGGCACGGGAAGGAGGTCCGCGAGTGCAACCCACCACCCCTTAATAACATCCTCTAAGATTTCTCTGGACAGGAACTATGAGCATAATCCTCTGCAATCCTCATCCAAAATTCCACAGCACAACCCAGAGAACTCCACCCCTCCCTGAACGAGGCGGCTATTTCCCGGTCTGGTCTAGCTGTCTCCCTCCTTGGATTCTAGGAGACCAGCACACAAGTGCTAAAAGCCGGGTCTGTGGGATGCTTACACTCACCCCGTGAGTCAGTGATCTACTGTTGAGAGGTTTAGTAAATAAATATGAAAGAAGTGAACATCTTGCACCTGTATTCCGTGAGAGAAGTTACTGTTTTGTGTGTGCACACTGCACAGGCTCACTGCCCCGACATCTATTAATCTATCAGTCACGCCTGGAATGGACCTCGGAGAGGCGAGTCACGTTATGGAAGTGGGCCAAGAAGCCAGGCCTCAGAACAATCCGTCTTCTCACTCCCCAAATAGAGGGCTTGCCTCTCTACTACTGAGGGGTGACACAACTTAATCCCGCTTTGTTGGGAAGGCCGACAGGATCACCACAGACCATCAGTAGAAGAAATAGCTTTCTTTTTTCTGAGACGTCATCATGGTCACCAACTATTATGCTACACACAAAAGCTAAGCTTTTAAAATCTTTTTTCCTGTTGTCTGCAAATACATCATTGTAACTAACTTGTCCTCCATGTCCTAGCTCAAACCCTGTGATGAAAGCAGTGGGGTCAGCATGTTCCAGGAAACACTAATTCTGTTGTATTTAACTGCCTTTAACTCTGATCCTTTACCGCCACTGCCCCTAGCCTGAGGACTCCTCTCTTTCTATGCAAATGTACAAGTAGCCCTCATTTCATCACCCCTGCTGCAATGCAACTCGAAATGCTAGGGCAGGATATGCAGCTCTCTCAGAAAGGGAAGGTGCCTCTCAGCACCTCCTGCGGCTCAGCTCAGCTCCTGACATGTCTAAAAACACCTCTTGTTACAGAATTGTAACATAGAATATTATTCTTTTTATTGTTAAATATTTTAAACAGCTTGAAAACTACACAGAATTTAACAAATCATTCAACTTTAACAAATTTTAGTATTTTGCCATATTTGCTTCAAACATTTTTTTTAAAGAAATAAAACATTACAAGTACACTGAAAACACCCTGTGTATCTCCTGCTCATTCCATTTCTATTCCACCCGCCTCACAGTTAACCACTATCCTAAATTTAGTATTTATTATTCCTATAAACTTTCTCTTTACTTTTTACAACATATGTAAATATGCATAAACAATATATAATATTGCCTTGCATGTTTTAAAACTATACGAATGATATTATACTGTCCATATTGTTACGCAGGTTACATTTTTTGCTCAATTTAAAAGAAAGCTTTCTCTCATGGGAAGTTTCAATCATATAAAAAGGTAGAAAGAGTGTACCATCATCCGGCCTCTACCAATCTCATGACCAATCTTATGTCATCTATTTCCTACCCACTAAATCCTGCCTGGCCCCCCAATCACTCTGAAACAAATCCTATACATGCAAAACGTTTAAACGTCTAGTTTCTACTGGAACTGGTTTTCCTTCTAAAGAGAAGGCACCAAAGAAGGAAAAAAACAAAACCCAAACTCAAGACCTCAACCACCCTGGGAATTATAGCTCGAATCATTAGCAGATAGACCCAACAGTGCAAAAAGGACGGCCAGCTGCAGTTAGGGCTCACAGTCAAACCATGAGCTCCTCCACCAGTGGCCTTGAGACAGGGTAGAGGCCATCCCTGAACCTTTCCACTGTCTTCAACCCCAGCTCATTCTTATCTCTGAACACTTGAACTGTCCAAGATAATATCCTGTTGTCACCTAGGGAGAAACTCTATCCTCAGCCTCCTTCATATACTCAATACCTGAAATGCATCTCTAAATAAACTCATACATACAATACAAGAGCAAATTGCTTATGATTACCAAGTGCTTTCTTTGTGCCAGGAATTTTACATGCTTCAGGTTGCACTATTAACTCATTTTACAGATGAGGAAACTATGGCACAGAGGAGTTAAGTAATCCTTCCAAGGTCAAATAGCTAATAAGTAGAGCCACATACTGAACATGGGTGGACAGGTTCTGGGTGGACAGGCTCTGGGGCCCACATAACAATCCACACTGTCTCCTTGGCAAAGGGACCAGTTCCCAGTGGAAAGCAAAGAATCCATATACTTGATGAGCTCTTGGAGGCAATCAAAATTCCACTACCAAGTATGTGATAAAAAAGTCTGAGTAACCGAACCACATTGAAGGTTGTCTGTGGACTGCTCTGGGCAGTTGGTTCTCAGCTCCATGGCATTCAACTTTTTCTTTTAAGAGGTTGCATTCAAATTGACTTCTGTGTAAGGGAAATACAAAATAGAACAAAGGTGGACAAAAGCCATTCATTAGTCCAACTTCTCCCCCCTCAACTTCATCTTCAACGGCCACTTACAACAGGGAACCAAAAAAGAGTAGATCGTGCTCTTAATGCCTGAAAATACGTGACCTTCCCTCCTCTTGAGAATGTGGTACAGCCACATCAAAGGGCTCATTGTATTGCATTCACAAAAGGGTGCAGAATTGTCATGACCTAAGTATTTGACCTTTGTGCAGTAAATGCATCAAAGCTCGGTCCCCTAATAGTTTTTGGTTATTTATAATAGAAATTGGTTTTTAAGGAAGAAATGCTGCTTTTTATTTTTAAGAACAAAATCCAGAATTTTACTAAGCAGTTTTTTAGTGTGTATGCACCTTAAATGCTATGTTCTTTATAAACATATAACCTTTAAAAAAATCACTTAGCAGCTAAAATAAAGCCTTCTCTTCTATTTGCGACACACACACACACACACACACACACACACACTTATTTTATAGTGCCTGAGTCAAAGTTCCTTATCAAACCTGGGTTAAGGATTTTTCACTGTGATCATATTGTTAACTTGTAAATTCCAAACAAATTAAATACTATTGCCCCTAACATCTCATTTTATTTATACAACCGGTATTTAGACTTGCTAGATGTTGAAATACAACAGTGAATAAGCTATTCCTCAGAGAATTTTTAAACTGGAGTACACAGGAGCTGTCTTTTTTGCTTAAGTTCCCAATTTATGAACCCTCAATTCAGAGGGCATCTTATTGCTAGACTTTTACTTTCTTACAGAAAAAAAATTTTTTACAAGGAATGAGGATTGTGTAGCAAAGAGACAAGTAAAAAGACCGCAATGTGTTAAAGAATATTATTTCATAGATTTTTAAAAATATTTTATAAAACACATATACATAATTTAAAGCTTGAGCTTGATTTTTCATTAAAAAATCTAGAATATATATCCAAAAGAAGGGGGGGGAAATACTAAGGTGTTCACTAGAAAGCTTGAAGATTTTCAGAGTCCTCTATTTTCATGTTTAAATGATTTGGGTCAGACAGATGAGATGAAGAAACAGAACTGGGAGACTCCAGGGGATCACCAATTCAAACATGGTGCCAGCTTTCTCTTTTACAGTGAATGTCACTCGCCTTTGGTATGTCTCACTGACTGTATCTGTTAAGTTATTGGGGTTTCTGAAAGTCCTAGCCTAACCCATGTGCACTAAAAGGCATCTGTGGCAAATGTTATGCTACCTCGAATAATGTGATGCACAGTGGGACAGAGGAAAATTACTCAAGAATGAATCACATGGAATAAAAATAGTTGTAGAAAAAAGCATCACCCATATTATATGGAGAAAAATATCATATTTATGTGTTAACTTTCTTCGAGTGCTAAAATTTCAAAGGCAATTTCTCTTAGATACAGAGGTATACCACTAACTAGGCTAAGCCTTTTTTTTTTTTTTTTTTTTTTTTTTTTGAGGTACCAGAGGCCAGTGACTGAACTTGGGACCTGGTAAGTAGGAAGCCTGCATACAACCACTGAGCCACATTGGCTTCCCTGAGTTTTTTGTTTGTTTGTTTTGCTTGTTGTTTGTTTTTGTTTTTCCAGGAGGCACCTGGAAACCTCCCATATGGGAGGTGGGAGTTCAACCGCTTGAGCCACACCCAGTCCCTAGGCTAACTCTTGACCTGCTGGCCCCCTGCTACACTATACTTATCCCTCTGTCATGGTGCTGGTCATGGGCTCCTTCCAAAAAGAATGGGGCAGCTGGGAGTATGCTCTGCTCATCTTTGTAGTCCCGATAGTGTCTGGAACCATGCCTAAAACAAAAGTGGTCCTAAAGCTTTTCAGTTTTTATTTAAAAAACTGAGAAAGTGGTTTCAGTTTTTAAATAAAATTAAATTAAGGAGGCTTTCCCTGATGTGATGCAACTTGAAGCACACAGCACTAACCAACCTAAAAAAAACAAACAAACATTGAACCTGATCTAATCAAGCCTCTAGAACTAACTTCCACTTTCAGGAAATTCAGGTGATAGAGGAACAAGATAAGGTCCACATGAAAACACATATATCCAGAATGTAGGACATTATGCAGGACAACTGACCCAGTTTCTGCAACAGATCAATGGTATGTAAAAAGAAAGGGGGAGCAGAGCTGAGGACTGCTCTTGATTAACAGAGACATAACATCCAAATGCCATGTGTAGATCTTGTGCAGATCCTGATTCTAACAAAATAAGTATAAAAAGATTTTTATACAATGAGTATTTTTTTCATAATAAACTGAGTATTTAGATGATGCCAAGAAAATATTGTTGAGGGTTAGGTATGATAATGCACTGTGGTTATGTAAGAATATGTCCATATTTTTCAGAGGTACACACTCAGGTAGGTAGAGGTAAAATAACTAAGGTCTAGGTTTGCTTTAAAATTCTCAGGAAAGGAAAAATAGAAAAAGAAATAAAAGGGTAGATGAAGCAAATGTGGAAAAACCTTGATAACTGTTGAATATGTACTATTGAATACTTTGGAATATGTTTAAATTTTTTTATGATAATTTTTTTTTTTAATTAAGGAGGTTCAAAAGCAGTAATAATAATAATAAAAAAAGCATGCACAAACTAAGCAAATACTTTCCCCCCTTCTCTGACCCCAACAGTGAAGTGGTTTAAATTGGCAAACTGTTCCACAGATCCTAATACCTGAGATTTGGGGAAAAGAGAAATGATCTGGGAGTGGGCAGGAGTGCAAAAGTAAGCTCTTTCACCACCAGTGGGAAACAGCCCCACAGTCCGAGTCCTTGAGGGAGGACCTGCTCCTCAACAGCAGCTGGAAATGAGAAACATTCACTTCAGAGCCGGTTCATGTGACAACCAGTAAAATAAAGCTTTCTTTTCTGATTACCTCTACTAGTTTTTTTTGTTTTTTTTTTTTTAACAAGGGCAAAACATTTTACATACTATCAGCTGAGTAATAAACAGTAATCCCACAAGCAGTGCCCATCCTTAAAGGCCCTCTGATGTCTCTTCAGCAGACCAAGCCACAGGTTTCCTATACCAGGAAGGACAGCAATGATACCGGGGTCTCTTGGGGAGACTCTGAAAGAGAACTGCTGATAGAACAAATCAGAAGGAACTTAGGCAGGACAAGAGGGTGTCAGAGGTAAGTAATTGTAGGCACAGCACCATACTTTTTACTAGTTTATTATCTAAATTCCTATCAAAAGTGCTTAAAGACAAGTGCTACTTTACTCATAAAAAAGCCTGAAATGGATGATGATGGACATGTCCTAACCCCAAAAATAAGGAGTATCTACAACTGCAAGCAAAACAATTCCTTCCATCTGTCCCATAATATCTAATTCTCCTCTCAGCCTGAAGCAATCTGAGTGGACATCACCCCAAATCCCTCAAGACTGAGGAATGAGCAAACATAAGGGGGGAGTATAACCACAGACCAAAGTAGATTTATTGCTATTGTTGTTATTACCTTGTGTTAACGGAAGAACCTGTAACACTGACATAAAGATAGTGGTTGCCAGGGGTTCAGAAGGCTGGGAGAAGGATGAATAGGTGATGAATAGGGCAGTGAAAGTGTTCGATATGATACTGCAATGACAGGCACATGACATTACACATCTGTCAAAGCCTATAAAACTGTACAGCACAAAGTATAGACCACAATGTAAACTATGGACTTTGATTAGCAGCAACGCTTCAATATTGGTCCATCAAGTGTAACAAATGTACCACATTAATGTGAAATGTAGTAACAGGGGACACTATGTATGTAGCTGTGTGTATGTGTGTGTGGGGGGTTTATATGAAAATTCCTTACACTTAAGGTGTAAATTTTCTGTAAATCTAAAACTTCTCTAAAAATAAAGTTGATTATTACAAAAAAAAAAAAAAAAGAGAAAACCACATAAAAAGAAATCGATTCTTAATGTATTTATCTTCTGTTGGGGGCAGGGGGGAAGGTTGCTTTGTTTTGTTTTAAAGACTAGAGAAAGCAGAAAAATACCAATTTTAGAAAAAGACCAATACTACCCTGTCTTTATGCGAATCAACACATGCCCCTCTACTTGCCCTCTTCTTTGACACTTCCCCCACCCCTCAAGAAAATAAAACCCAACTGTAAATGGATTGGGGAAGTAGGCATTTGTAGACCAGAGGTGAGAATGACCAAATGTATAAGTCAGGTCTAAAAGAGAGTAACACCCCATTTACCTGGAGGCAGCCGACCATCGCAATCACCCAGAACACAAGTAAGACAGGCACTTTCCATACTGTAAAGGTCAGCTCATCATTTGGAATTTAGACTCAGCTCCAACAGAGCACAGATGGTGTCTGCCTGCTTCCACTATATCCCCAGGTGCCTAGCACATAACACACACTCGAATGAAGGTGAATAAGTATGCCCACAATCCTAACTACCTCAGTCTTCTGTCTTTTCAAAACCAGATGATTTTAAAACCTCAAGGTTGCAACATGCCTACAAAGCTATGGCGAAAATACTGATGTCCATCACGATAATCTAAGTTTCACAGGCTTCGTTTGAGAAGGCAGTACAGTTTATTAAACAGTTTAGAAAGACTACTATTTTTTTTTTTTTTTAACGTACAGAAAATTTAATATTGTTCAGAAGACTACTATTAAAATGCCAAAAATAAATGGGCTTGGGCACTTACGTATGTAAAAAGAAAAAGACTATTCAAAAATAATAATAAAGGATCCTAAGTGCCCACAATTATTTTCTGCATTCTAATCAGTTAATTAGCAAACTCAGCCTTTTTGTAATAACTTCTAGAGAAAGAATAAGATGACCCTTAGTGGCATGGGCAAAGAAAGGAAAAGACAGCAGGGTTTGAAAGGGTCTGGGCATTTTTCTTCTTCTTCTTCTTTTTTTTTTTTTTTAACATTTTAAAAAGCTAACTGGGCAACACAAAGAGTTCATTATAGAGAAAAGCAGTAGGACTTATGCATGAGTTAATCCAACCTAGAGAAAGGAGATGGACATGCAGAACTAGCTGACCAGACAAAAAAAAAGGCCTGTCACAAGATCCAAGAAAATTAGCACAAAAGGACAGGCAACACTGCCTTCTACTGTTTCCTAACCACCCCAAAGCACAAAAATTCAGGTGATCCGATTAGACACAAATATCCAACTACTCCCTTGTTCAATCAGGTTGCAAAACTCACCCTTGACACCCAATATATTCAAATTCCCTTGAAAGCCTTATAATCACAATCCCTTGGGTACTGTCTCTCCTCTAACCTAATGCATCCTCTCTTTCCCCATTTACCCACCTTTACTCTTTTGCCTCAACCTCATTTGGGGCCATTCCTACCTAATACTTTCTGAATCCACAGCTGTTCCTTATTCCCAATTGCTACCATTCTTGGCTTTCTTCCAACTTGCTCTTTCCTCTTGAACCCCTTTTTTCTGTCTTCCTTCTACCCTTCTCTCTCTTTGTTCTACAATTGTTCCCAGTCTTGTACTCCTCAAAATATTTTCTATACACCCTTCTTCTCCCTTTCCATTTCTATACCTGGAAACCAGTTTCTCTGAAGCCACTTGCAGACTATGACCAAACCTGAGGAAAGAGCCTTAGCTTAAAAAGGGCCAACATGAAAAATAAATAAATAAATAAATAAATAAGTAAGTAAAGGGATTAAGACCAACATAACAGAAATCGGTCATGTTAAAAAAAAAGTTTTTTTCTTTTTAAAAAGACTTTCAAGAATGACCTGGACGGAGAGAGGAGGGTCCCAAAGCCTCAGGTGGGCTTTTTCTATTTCAGGGCTGTAAGTGCAGAATTACACAGCTAGGCAAATGAGTCTAAGTCAGTTTCCTGATCTGCATTTCTGATCCTTTTATCAGGGGTTCACCATCAAGGTCACAGGGATTTATGGATGAAAAAGATCTTGTTTCACTGGCTTATTATCCAAATTCCTAACAAAGGTGCTTAAAGACAAGTGCTACTTTATTTATTTATTTTTAAAGCCTGGTAAGACCACATAAAAATAGATACCTCACTTATTCAGTGTCTCTAGTCTGGAAAAGAAAATATTTTTTTCAATGACTATTGAATAATACTGCTCAAAGAGAGGTTTTACTATGAAGCAAAAATATTACCCAACTAAAGTGTCTTCCTCCCAATGCTTTCTGAAAAGCTAGAATATTTGCTTATAATATTATCATCCTTTGACTTTCCAATTCCAACGAAGTACAACATGCTGGATGATTCGGTAAGGAGAGAGATAAACCAACAAATCTCCCCTAAACAGACAACCCCCACCCACCTCCAAATCCTTCCTACTGGCAGTCCTTTTCCCACCCCACTTGATTCCACTGCATCTCAGATCTTAAGAGACCCACAGGAAGAAGGCAACAGACAATCACACAACAACCCGAATTCTGAGCCTTACTTGCCTTTCTTACAAAACTGAACTGGGAGTTCTGAACAAGGCCTCCTTGGCACCTGTGATTGGCACCACTAAAAGTAATGGACAATTTTTCATTTATTCTTGGCTAGTAACTGTGCTGGGCACTTAATATGCATAACCTCAATTCATAAACCTCCTCAATTGGGAGTTTACAGATGAGGAAATAGAGGTTATAGAACTTGTTTAAGACCCTCATCCAGTAAATCAAGGAGTTCAGACTGGTATCCAGGTCCATTAGACTCTAAAGCCCAAATGCATAACTACAACATGACCTTAGGCAAAAAGGATCCTCCATGCTTCCATCCCAACTCTAGAAATTCAAAGGCCCCTGCAAAGAGAAAGTCTACTTAGAGTGCAAATCCCTTTTGACCTACCCAAGGTCCCTCCCTCCGTATGTCTCTGGCAGTTGGGGCCTAGCGGGGTGGGGTATGGTTCCACTTCTTCCTAATTATAAATGCCTGACAGTGTGGGTTCAAACTCTTTTCAATACCACTGAACCTGCTTAGAATTTTGATGGAGCCACCTTCCTCTTATCTGGCTCCACACGTCTTGGATGCAGCAAATGGATCTAGAGAACAGTCGTGCAGCAATCAACAAAACTCAGTGGCAAAACACTCTTCCTGTCCATCTCTCTCAATACTTTCTAAGGGACAATCCTTTCAAATAACCACAAAATGTCCTGCCCGCCCTATTTCTTCTCTTGTGTGGGAGAAAAAGATTTTAAAAAATGGGTTACTGTGGATTAGTCATTAGAAAGCCCCTGCTGAGCTCATGCTTTATCTTAGTTAATATTAAGATGCACAGCCAGAGATTTCAATTTTATTCGGGGCTTTTGGAAGAGGGGAGTAGTTACATGGGGGTATTTTTGTCATTTGGGGGTAGGAGGAGGCATAGGACTTTTGGATAATATTTTGTTTTGAAAAGCAGATTCTGAAAGCAAAAGCAAAACAGACACAGATGGCTAAAATACATTATATCTCCCCTTATCTTTGTGGAGGGAAAGCCTAACACCAAGATGCAATACCAAATAAGAATAATAATGGCTACTATTTCTTGAGCACTTGGTCTGTGCCAGGTTTTTGCTAGATGCTTTACAGACATTATTTCACTAAACTTTCATAATTCTGTGAAGTTCTTACTATAAAGAGGAAACTGAGGTGTAGAGACTCTATCCCCAAAGTAATAATTACATAGCACTTCTATGCACAACAAGCTCTGTTCTAAGCACTTTAAATATGCATATATTGACTCATTTAACCCTCACAACCACCCTCTGAGGTAGGTGATACTATTAACAGATGAGCAGGCTGAGGAAAAGAGGCGTTAAGTCACTTGGCCAAGGCCATCCAGCTGTTAAGTAGAAGAGCAGGATTTAAATCTAGGCACTCTGGCTTCACCATCGTGTTCTTATTAGTCACCAAACTATACTGCAAACATATTGCCTAGGTTTTTGCTTGTTTTTTTTTTCGTTTTACCATTTGTGTGTGTGTGTGTGTGTGTGTTTTATTTGTCCAATCAGTCTGCAAGCTCTTGCAGGACAAGGACCCCACTTGGAAATCAGTATTGTGAATCAGTTAGGTTAACAATAAGTGAATAATTGAGCATGGTGCAATCGACGGAGACATTACTGCTGGTTGAGCGTCTATACCTAGCTCCTCTGCCCTGGTCCAGACCTTCAGCCTCTCCTACCTCAACAACCCCAAGACTCCTGACCAGCTTGTGTGTGCGCATTTTGGGGATGTGTGAAGGTAAACTGGGACACACTGAAAATGCCTAACATAAAGATCACATTCCTTTACTCCCATTTTAATACTAGGGAGAACAAACTCAGCAACAGGACTGCGATGTCCTGCTCCATCTACCTGCCTGATACCCACAAAGATCAAAGCCCTCCCCTCCTGCTAGACCCAGGAGGGATTACAGAAGCCACCATCAATCAGCAGCTGGTCAGCATGCCGAGGGGGCATCTACCAACCACGCCCACCCCACAGGATAGAGAACAAACCTTTGGGCTTGGCACTTTGGGTGGACCTGTTCCCCTACCTTCCTACTATATACCCTTACCTAGGGTTCCCACTGCACAGTCATTTATATTATTTGACAAATATCTAGTTAGTAGCCACCACACTCCAGGCTCTCTGCTGGGGGCTGGGAATACAGGGTGAACCACATACACATAGTCCCTGCCCTCCTGGAGCTCATCCATCCTTCACTGAAAGAAATTCTGTCATCCTTCAAGGCTCAGCTCACCAGTCACCTCCTACGTGAAACCTTTAGGGTTTAAGTATCTGATTGATAATGTTACGTCAGAGTATACAGGGTATGTAGAAATCACTTAAAGTCCTAACTGAAATACTGGCATGGTTAGCTGGGGATCACAAAATTCTAGATTAGTCATTAACAAGATTACCCTCACAGGACATTTCACTCTAAAACAAGCAGAATGGTAAAGGTTTAAAAAAAAAAAAATCCAGGAAATCAGAGATTCCTGGGAACAAAGAAATCTGAGGAGCTCCCTGAACCACATAACTTATAAGCTGCTTTTACCTTTCCCTCCCTGGCTCTCTAGTTGTTCTTCATCTAAAAAACCAATGGTTTATGTAACAATTATGTAATCTAAAGTTTCTTTAAAATACATAAATTTTTAAAAAAATCAATGGCCTGCCTGTTTATCTCTGAAATATGTGCTCAAATCATTAATGACCTAGGAACAGGGATGAAAATAACGAGGCTTGTCTTAAGGTAGTAACTGATTCCAGAAAACTGTGAGTGCCAGCTAGGACAAGGGCGTGCTGCAGGTTTCTGGGCTGGCAATGCCATTATCAACGAGTTCTAACACCTCAGGAAAGAAAGCGGGCATCCTCAGATACCACAACACTGTTAACAACGGTGTACATTCTACCAAGGTCAGCTGATACTCTCACCTAGCTTGCACCATAAAAAATAAGGGGTTTATACATATGTGAAATTTTCAAATAACTGACCCTTCTCAATGCCAAAACATTAAAATATTAGTCATATTAAAAGAGCGTACTGGGATTATTCTAACCTTTTTCTGATGTCCCAGGGTCGTTCTGAGGGGTGCTCCTCCATTAAATAGCCCCAGGCTACCTCCTCTCTTCTTCAGTGCCAGCCTCAAGCAGCCTCTTCCTCCCTGGCCTCCCACCCACAACCAGCTGTCTACAGAGGAAGAACTGCAAGGAAAAGTAGATAACTAAGCTTATGCAATACGTCAGCTGAATTTAGGCACAATTCTAAGTCAAAAGGCAGGGAAAGACGCTTTAATATATTGAGCAGCTGAGGCAGGGGAGACTCTGTGCATTACGGAAGCTCATTCAAACAACCAGGACATGGTAATGCTACTTCCATGTTGAAGCTAAGATAAAAGAGTCCTGGCGAGGTAGCTGCCTCACCCAGGGTCTCACAGGTGGTAGGTGGCAGGGTGGGGCTGTATCCCAGCCCTTGACGCCAAGTGGCATCATCTCTCTATTACACCAGAGTTGAGTCACAGAAGAGTATAGGTCTTGCCAGAGGACCCTGACACATGCAGTAGAGCTTAGAATAAAACTTTTACTACAGCTCCCCAGTTTAAGGATTTCTTTAGTATTACAGGAATAATTGATTTCACTATGGTATCTTTAAAAAAAAGAATCATTATCTTTTACAAGTTAAAATTTATTGGTTAGTGAGAATGTCGGTATGGATAGGTATCTCAGACCAGATTTGCAAATGCACCATTAACTGTGGTCCTGTGATCAACCTAAGATTTTCACTAGTTTTTCTCAATAAAACTTAAAGAATGAAATAGCTGTAACTATACAAAAGAGGTGAGACCACTCATCTAATGAACTATCAAAACTGTTACTTCAATCATTAAAGTTAAACAATTGGTCAAACTCATAATGTTAAATGTTAAGTAACTGAACTTTTCAAAGGAACTAAATAACAATTAAAGACAAAACCATGATTCCAATTATATGCTAGTTCATTAGACATAGTTTTATTAACACTCCTGCTTAAATTATAGCAAATACTAGAAAAAAGTTTAATCCTATGCACACAGCCCCTGTTCAATGAATAAACTTTTTAAGTCTTAGTCTTTTAAAAAGTCAAATAATTGCAGGGAAAAAATTATTATGAAATGCCAGCACTCATTTTCACTCTGTTGAGGATGCACCTGTAAATTATCTCATCTCCTAGAAAATCTTTGCTTTTTATGCATAGAAATAAAAAAAAAAAAAATAGATCTAAAAGCTTTATTAAAAAGCTTTTTTTTAAATTAACTTTCTGTATTTTGATTATTTCTTGCAAAGTGAAGTGACAATTTAAATTCTAACTTCAAATCCACATATAGGGATGTGGCCTCCAACTACAATTAGTCTTTTTCTAAAAACTGCCCTCATCCTGGACCTATAGCTTTCTTCTTGCTACTACTTATCAGGCCAGCAACCCACTGGGGTCTGATCGCTTCTGGGAGCACCATCAGAATCTGGTAGGCTGCTGAGGCAGGCTTAGTCCTATGAGACATCCAAGTTGAGAAAGGGAACTATGCCACAATATGAGGCGGGCTCAAGAGCACCTTCCTGTCCTCAGAATTCCTTGGCCCCTTCTGTGCCCTCTCCTGCTCCCACTGCAGCCCAGGAAGGGGAACACTTACAACCTTTTTTAAAGGCACTTTTACACATGATGCTAGAACTCCAGTGAAGTAAGTTTCTGGAAGAACAGCTGAATAAGATGGCACACAGGAGGCCCCAGCTCTCCACAGACACTGCGCAAAATGAGTCACTTCATGCACGTCTGCAGCTGTTGCTGCCACCACCCTTGCTCGGAGTAAACGAAGGAGGCAAACTGATCCACGTGGGATCTGTGGAAAATGGGTGTTTTAGATTATCACAGCAACAGGAAGAGGAGGAGCCCAGGAGAGCTCCTGCTGCTTCCCATAGCCGCTGGCTTCTTCCCTAGAGAGCAGGCAGGCTTTCCTCAGTGCCTGTGTGTAGTGGGGAAGAAGGGAAGGACAGGGAAAATTCCAGGAAGGGGAAGGAAAATAAAAGAGATGTTAAAAAGTATTAACATATAGACAGACTGATGGAGAAAAACCCATCTCAACTCAACAAATCCTCATAATAATTCTCCAATAGGCAAGGAATCCTTCCTCTGATTTGATGCCAAGGGGAATTTACTCTGGATGAGATTCGTCCTCCTTCTCTCTCCCATCCTCTGGCTGAGTCACGTGGACGCTCAGGTACCAAGTAGACCTCAAGACACAGCTTGCACTCTCTCCGGCTCTCTTGTGGCTCCCCAAGATGAAATTAAGGAGAGCTGTCCTAACTACTCCTCAAAGTTTCATACAACTATGTTTATTTCTTCTCAACTTTCCATCCAAAATTTATGATTTACTCTTCAGTGGCATCAGATGACACTCCTCAGAGGGTACCCAAACCATCTCTAATATCACATAAGCATGACTGCATGAGACCTGAGGGCAATTTCTGGGGAACTCTTGCTAGCACGTCCAGTCACCAGGCACCGTCTACCTGCAAGCATTTAATGGCCTGACTGCAGGGGAGCTAGAGACCTCTCACCACCTATTTTCTCCCCACCCACCTGTCAGGCTTAAGGTTTCTCAGTCTGGGCACTAATGATATTTTGAACCAGATAATTCTTTGCTGTAGACTATCCTGTGTGCCTTGTAAGACGTTTAGAAGCACTCTTCAACCTCTACCCACGAGATGCCAGCAGCACTCTCCCCTCCAGTTATGACAACCGAAAGTATCAAAATGTCCTCCCGGGGGCAAAACCGCACGTTCTTCCCTCTCTCCACTGAGAAAACCACCTTCCCATATCCTTTTTGTAAATTCCTGTTTCTTGAGAGGGAGAAATAAGACATGAACTGCTACAAGCTACAAGGACTTCAGTGTGAGGAATATATAGCCTGATAAAGATAAGACTCAACTGAGAAGGCAGGGCTTTGTGGCAGGGCTAAGGAGGGGGGTGGGAGTGCTGCACAAGGAAACACGGTCCTTGAAGGCGAGACTGCTGAACCACCACTCTCGGCACAGGACTTTAAGTGCTTTCCCCCTATTTATGAGGGAATGGGAGGAAATTCAAAGTCCCTGTCTTATCCAAGAAATACAGAACTGATACTGTAAAAATCTGAACCTCATGAAGCATCAGTGACCAAAAGGTCAAACTGGACCACACCAATGAAATGAAGCCAAAAATTCCAGCAATTCTGCCTGAGGAATGTCTCAAGGAGCACCTGACAACTGCCTAGGTGCCTCCATGTAGAAAAGCTGGAATAGGTGAGGCACAAGTCTATGAAGTTTCTTTGAGGGATGATACAAATGGAGTAATTCTGGAGCCTGCAGGACTGCCAGTGGCCTGGCAGGGACTCAGGACCATGTTTTAAAAAGCAACCAACAATTATGAGTCTAGATGCTCTGGATGATATAGAAAAGGATAAAACATGGTTCCTGCTCCAAGGTGCTGAGAATCAAGTGGAGGAAAGATTAACTGCACATTCACCAGCATCTTCATTGTCAACTAATAGCAGCAGCTAAGGTTTATTGGAAGTTTATAATACGCTAAGCGTTTTATATGCATTATCTCTTTTAATCCTCACAACGTCCCTATAATATAGGCAACATTAATATCTCCATTCAACAGCTGAAAAAAATTGGGGCTCAGAGACTAAGTGACTTGCCCAAGATCATACAGCTGATGCATGGAGGAGCTGACATTCAAACACAGACTCCTTTAATTCCAAACTCATGTTTAAAATCAATGAACAATGCTGTGCTAAAGACCACAAACACTGCAGGAGTGTAAACAGACCAGAGTGCTGGGGGCTGGCAAACTGC
Source organism: Tolypeutes matacus (assembly GCA_026826555.1). Lineage (NCBI taxonomy): Eukaryota > Metazoa > Chordata > Mammalia > Cingulata > Chlamyphoridae > Tolypeutes > Tolypeutes matacus. The sequence goes on from JAKSZT010053792.1 coordinate 9,486,299, forward strand.
TGGGATTCTCAAAGGGAAGCCAAAGATTGGGATGGGCAAAGAAGAAGAAAAAGGGCTTCCAAGGCAAAAAGATCTTAAAAAATTAGCTCCGTATCTCATAGCAGCTTAACCAGCTATTGGAAACACTACTGCCAACAAGGGAAATCAAAATCTTTCCTTAAAAGGATTTAGGGATTGGAGTGAATGGGGTGCTGCAGGCAAGCACAAACAAAGGCCAATAAATGCTCCTTTTTCTTCCAGGGCTAAATATCTTCCCTTCCATTGGTTTTTAAAACTTTAACGTCTTTTTTTCAACCATACCGAGCCACATCTCTCTAAGGAAGTGGATCTTCATCTTTTGGGACCATGGACTCTTCTGAGAAAGTAGTGAATTCTATGCACCCACTTCCCAGACAAATGCCCACACATGTATCATCCCGCACGCCATTTTAGGAACACCTAAAATGCTTTTACACTTACAAGGTCAGGATGATCTGAATATCCAATGCAGCCATAGGTTTAGATTTAACTGTTTTCCAAGCGTTTTCTAATGATCTGCCCTACTCCTTCCAAAGAAAGCATGTACTGAGCTGAAGAAAAACCCATCCCAAATAACTTTTCATTGCAGTAGTGGAGGAACAACGTGCTCTATACATATACTTTTTTCTTCTGGACATTGCCTGGTTAATTATATTTTGAACCGTGAGTCCTGCCATGGTCTTAAAATGACCAGGGCAGGCCCTGATCTGCTGGATGATATCTGATGCCTTTGTAGCCAGCCAGCAAGGCAGCGTTTCAGGCCACAGGAGCAGGGTTCCACACACTGCCCCAGTGACAGCAGTCTGGGTGATGCTGACGGGCAACTCCTGGCTTTGCAGAGACAGCAAGGACACACAGGCCTGGTTTCCAAAGTGCTTAATGGCAATTACATTGGTTTGGTGATTCACTAAGTAGCACAGGATATGCCCACTTATATACTCTACTTTTTCTGATCTTATTTCATAAACTCCAATTTCACAAGAACACAGAGTCTCCATCCAACAAAATTATCCAACTTGAACAATAAAAATACCAACTATCCTCAAAATTCTATTTGATGTGGAGGTATAAATAAGACATGGTTTTAACAGACATTTAGTACTTCTGTTTGTGTCATTCATTCAAACATTTAAGAAGTGCCTACATTTTGGATATTGTGAGAGGCCACAAGGTCAGAGAGACACTCATTTGCTGAATGTCAGTAATAAAACACTACGCAATAAAGACACCAGTATAGGTCCTGTATCAAGTAAAAACAAAGTAAAAACATTTATAATGTTCATTTTGCACTGCCCTACTTCCATGCCAGATTAGAAAGTACAACTTGAAATCTTAGTCATAAGCTGCCAACAACAGCTGCTATTGGCCAGGAGAAAGAAAAATAAAATTGTTATTACCATAAACAAATTATCAGTTCAAGATAAACAATAACTTGGTATTCTCACTTCTCAGAAGCATAGCTTCATAATACAAATGGCCCCAGCTCCACCAGAAAGCATCATGCCTCCAAGACATTTGCTGTGTCCCTACCATGTTTGAAGTCCTATGGGAGAAACACAGGGGGCTCTGTGTGATAGAAGCAGGTAACTTTAGTTTTTAGAGAAAACTTTTGCATCCCACAGGAGGTAAACTGAGGCCACCGCTTACCACCACATTTTTTTCCTAGTGAAGAAGTCTCTCTCTCCTATGTAAGGAAAAGAGAAGACAAAAAGTTATGTATTGTTAAACTTTTAAAGGAAAAATGTTTCACACATAAAAAGAAATCAAAAGGCAATAAGAAACCATGCAAGATCTCTAAGATAGAAATTAGTCAGTGATACTGTATATTTCTGGGCTCCCAATATGTTTTTCTGACCCCCAAAAATGTAATAAAAGGATTTAATTAGCTTAATATCTAAGAGGACAATGTTAGAACTGTTTTTGGGAAACACACCATGCCCTCAGCCAAGGAATAGTATCTTGTTCTGCACTCAGAATGATCTGTGGAGATTCCCTATGAGTTCATGCAAGCTTGGCTCTATTCTGTAATGTTAACCTTAAGGATCCCAGCAGGTAGAGGGAATGAGGCCCTAAAAAGGCAGTGCCATGTCTTAGCCTGGCATGTATGGAAGACTCATTTATCAGGCTTTGTAACCAAGCTTAAGTGAGATTTAGGAGGAAGACACGCCAAATTAAAACTCTTAAGGACCATTAATCACACCCTTGTGACTTCAGATACAGCAATACAACATATGCTTATGTAGGTCTGGTCTTTATTTTTAATCAGGGGTATTAGCTTCCTACTGCACCAGCCTATAGGAGGAATAGTTTCAAAAGTGGGGCAAGCATGGTTCAGCCTATTCATTATTTTAATTAAAAAATATAAAGATATGGCTATGAAATTTTTGTTATTCTTAGCCACAAATAAACAGATGGTCAGTGAGGAAATCAGATCAACTCTCCAGCTGAGAATATACTATATTCCACTTCCAGTTTCAGAATGTCAAAGCTTGGGAGATGAATCCAAGAATCCAACTGGTAACAAGAACAGGAAAATTATTTTTATTTCATTTATTTGGCATACTTCAAGTGCTACAAAGTAGAGATAAGGAGAAGTAATGCCTAACAGAGCACCAAGTACTCAGTGGCTCTTTAGTAAAGGTTACTCGGATAACTAAAAGGGGTAGGAAGGGGCAATTATTCAGACAATGACCAGCATATTGCAAATTCAGGTGTCTCTTCTTCAAATCACAAATGCACTAAGTTAGAAAGTAAAGACTGTGCTATATAGGTGGCATGTGCTCTACCTTGGCCCTACAGTTACACTATGCTTTCCTCCTAAAATACGTTCTGCTTTGAACAGTTAATATAGTAGCAGATTTTGTCATTGACATCCCATTTATCGTGGATTCCAGTTATGGTGGAGTAACAACTAGAAAACTGGACAGTTTTGAAACAATTGTTTTCAGCAACTGGACAAACAGCAGTAAAGGACTATAATTCCCAAGAAAAGACAGACAAATTAGGTAAGTCCTTGACTGACTGAGCTTACTGCCTGGAGACCATTTCCAGGCTAGAGCACTGAGAAGAGGGAACCCAAACAGGGCCTGGCAGTCTTAATGAGCTAAGGAGGCAAAGACTGGTAATCAGGAAGACCAAGATAGCTAGAAGTGGAGATGCAGAACACCTGAGAGGAGAGAGCAGCACAGACGTCTCCTGGAGTTGCAGGCTTGTGCTGGTCTGTACACATGTGACAGGAAACTACCTAAACTGAGGATAAAACTACCAGAAAGCAGTAGGTCTAAGAAGCTCACAAAGGACTAGGAGTAGTTCATGTTTTCACCAGCAACACTGGAAAGATGTCATAATACACAGGGTACCGGGTAGACTCCTTTGAAGGGTATTGCTTTAGTATTGAGGCTAAATCATCTCTAGACTAAAGACTGCTCTGGACCCACCTTATCAAAGCTTAAAAGCTTAGTTTCACAATGATATGACTGATTCCAAATAACTTAACTGCATGGCAGAAATAAATTCAGAAAATTTTAAAGAAAAACAGCAAAATCAGGCATCTGCCAATGTACCATTTATAATATTTGTTATTCAAGCAGCAAAAATGATCAGATATGCAAAGGAAGAGGAGAAATATCAATTTATAGAAACACACCCAGAAATGACAAGAGATGATGGACTTAGCAGACAAGGGTATTAAACAAGCTATTACAACGTTGTGGCTGCTTTGGAAAAGAGTTTGGCAGTTCCTCAAATGGTTAAATATAAAGTTACCATTTGACCCAGCAATTCCACTCGTAGGCATATGTATCCCCAAAATGAAAACTTATGTCCATACAAAATCTTATACATGAATGTTCCTAAGAGCACTATTCCTAAGAACTGGAAAGTGGACAACAACCAATATGTCCATCAAATGATTAATGAACTTTAAAAAGTGTTGTATCAATATGATGGATTATTTGCCATAAAAAAAGAATTAAGTACTGACGCATACAAGAACATGGATGATGGATGAACCTTGAAAGCATCATGCTAAGTTAAAGAAGTCATCACAATGGCCACATATTGTATGATTTCATTAACATGAACTATCCAGAATAGGCAAATCGATAGAAACAAAAAGTAGATTAGCGGTTGCCTAGGCCTGGAGAGAGGTGAGGTGGAATGTGGATGGATTGCTAATGGGTATGGGGTTTCTTTGTGGGATGATGAAAATGTTCTAAAATTAGATTATGGTGATGGATGCACAACTCTGTGAACATAATAAAAGCTGTTCAATTATACACTTTAAATGGGTGAATTGTATGGCACATGAATTATGTCTCAGTAAAACATATGACCCATGTATTCAAGAATGTAGAGCAAAAGAAAGAAGAGAAATGGCATTTCCAGTGAAGAAAAATAAAATATCTAAATAAAAAATACAACAGATAGGATTAACACTAAATTAGACGTTGCAGGGAAAGGATATGGCTCAAGCACTTGGGTGTCCACCTCCCACATGGGAGGAACCAGGTTTGGTTCCTGTTGCCTCCTAAAGAAGACAAGCTGATGCAATGAGCAGAGACAATGAGCAGACACAACGAGCAGGAAGCGGATGTGGGTCAGCAGTTGGGTACCTGCCTCCCACATGAGAGGTGTCTCAGGTTCAGTTTCGGGTGCCTCTCCTAAGACAAGGAGCGGACACAAAGAGCAGATACAATGAGCATATAGACAATCTGGGGAGGGGGTAATTAGACATTGCAGAAGATCAATAAACTTTGAAAGAAAACAAAAGATACTATCTAAAATGAAGTAGAGAGAAAAAGAACAAAAAATTAGGAGTATCGGTGATCTGTGGGGACAGTATCAAACAGTCTAAACTATGTGTAAGTGGAGTCATAAAAGAAGAGGAGAGACATGGGGAGGGTAGGAAAAATATTTGAGGAAATAATGGCTAAATTTTAAAAACTTTGATAAAAACTATAAACTTACAGATCCAAGAAAATGTAACAAACTCTAAAAAGAATAAAGAAAACCACATGAAGAAGACACAGCGCTATCAAAACCAATGATAAACAAAAAGAGTCTTAAAATAGCAGCCAAGAGGGAAAAAAGACAATAAGCAAAATAAAGATAAAAATGAGAGCAAACTGCTAGTCAGAAATTATGCAGGCCAGAAGACAAAGGAGGATCATCCTTGGGGGACAGAGGGCTATCAACCTGTAATTCAATATATTTTTTTTTCCCTTTTTTTTTTTTATTATGGGTAAAAATCAAAATTCTCACAATACATACAAACATTTGCAAAATGATATATAAATATATATGCATATATGTGTATTTTGTAATTCAATATCTAGCAAAAATGGCTTACTGCACTACAAGAAATGTTAAGGGAAGTTCGTCAAGCAGAAAGAAAATGATACCACATAAACATTTGGATTTAAATGGACACTGGATTTAAAAAGGAATGAAAAGCTGGAAATGATCAATATAGGGGTATAAATAATGAATTTTTTCTCATTTTTAATTTCTTTAAAAGATAATGACTGTTTAAAGGAAGAGTAACAACATTGTGGAAGTAAAAGAGAACTAAGAATAGGAAGAGATTAATAGAAGTATATTGTTTTGAGGTATATTTAGTAATATACCACTTATACTCTGTGTCAAGTGGTGTATTATTTGAAGATTGACAGTGATGAGTTAAAGGTGTATGTCATAAACCCTAGAGCAACCACTGAAAGGAAAAAACAAAACAAAGAGGTATATAGCTAATAAGACAACAGTGGAGATAATGTGGATAGATCTTTAAAAAAAAAAAAAAAATCCTCCTAACCCAAAAGGAAGAAAAGAGGGAAAAGGACATGAAGACCAGATAGGACAAAAGAAAACTAGCAAAATGGTAGATTTAAACCCAAATATATTATAATTACATGACATGAAATGGTCTTTAAAAAAAACCCAAAACTATAAAAGGCAAGTTGGATTTTTTAAAAAAACCACTTCAAGAGCCAACTCCATGCTGTCTATATGAAACCTACTTTATTAAGATTCAGATAGGTTGAAGTATAAGGAAGGGAAAAAGGTATATTATACAAACACTAATCCAAAGAAAGCAGGAGTAGTTTCATTAATATCAACAAAGAATATTACCAGGGATGAAGAGGGCTACTTCATAAAAACAAAGGGACCAATGTATCAAGAGGATATAACAATTCTAAATGTTTGTGTGCCTAATAATAGAGCTTCAAAATATATGAAGCAAAAAACTGATAGAACCGAAAAGAGAAGTAGATATATTCACAACTACAGCTGGATATTTCAACATTCCTTCCACAGTAATTGATAGAACAAGTAGTCAGAAAAAGAATTTGACCTAATTGCTATTTATAGAACACACCATCCGAAACCAGAATATATATTCTTTTCAAGTGCACACAAAACATTTACCGAGATAGATCATATTCTCAGCTATAAAACAAGTCTCAATATACTTAAAAGAATTGAAATCATACAAAGTAGTTCTCTCACCACAAAAGAATTAAGTTAGAAAACAATAGAAAGATATCTGGAAAACCCTCCAAATATCTGAAAATTAAATAATCCACTTCTAAATAAACCATGGATCAAAGAAAAAATCACAAGGTAAATTCAAAAGTATAATAAAATACAGACTAAACTTGTAAAATGCAGCTAAAGCAGTTGTTAGCAGGAAATGTATAGCTTTTAATGTTTATAAAAGAAATAATAGTCTCAAATAATCTAAGCCTCTACCTTAATATACCAGAAAAAATAGTAAATTAAACCCACAGCAAGCAAAAGAAACAATAAATATAAGAGCAGAAATCAATGGAATTAAAAACACAAAAGCAATAGACAAAATCAATGAAACCAAAATTCATGACCGTGTGCAGTTCATCCCAGGAATGCAAGGTTGATTTAACATTGGAAATCAATTAATGTAATTCAGCATATTAAAAGACTGAAAAAAGAAAAAGCATATGATCATCTCATTAAATATGGAAAAAGCATTTGAAATCATTCAATACCCATTCATGATTTAAAAAAAAAAAAAACCACTCAGCAAACTAAGAATAGAGGGAACTTCCTCAGTCTGATAAAAGGCATGCATGAAAGACTTACAACATCATTCTTTCCTCTTAAGAATGGGAACATGACAAAGGTATCCACTCTCACTTCTATTTGATTATGTACTGGAGGTCCTGGCCAGTGAAATTAAGCACAAAAAAGAAATACAAGGCATATATATTGGAAGGAAGACTATATCCCTCATTAGTCACAGAAATGACTGTTAAATAGAAGATCCTAAGAAATCTAAAAGAAAGTCATTAGACTAAGTAAATTTTGCAGTTCAACATACAATATACATACATAAGTCAGTATTACAAAAACGAATTATATTTATATACTAGTAATGAATTAAAAATTGTAATTTTTTAAATACAGTTTACAATACATCAAAAATTGACTTGGGATAAATTTCAAAGAGGATGTGTAAGACCTGTACTCTGAAACCTATAAAACATTGCTAAGAAAAAGTAAAGACTAGACTCAGAATAACCCAAATAATTTTGAAAAAGAACTAAGTTGGAAGACTTACAGTACCTGCTTTCAAGATGTACTATAAAGTTAGAGGAATCAAGACAATATGGTATCAGTAAGAAAAATTACATAGATCAATGGAACAGAAGAGTCCAGAAATATACTCATGTCAAAGTAATTCAGTGGATAAATGAATAAACTCCAATCAGGTGACTAAAAATAACTCCAAATGGATCAATCCAGACAGGAAAAAATACTTGCAAAACTTATTTCTGATAAAAGACTTATATTTAGAATACAATAAAGAACTCTTACAACTGAATAGTGTGAACACAATCCTGCTAAAAAAGGAGAGAAGATCTCAACAGACATACAAACGACAAGCACATGAGAAGATGCTTAACGTTATTAGTCATTAGGCGAATGCAAATTAAAACTACAATGAGATATATACCACTAAACGCTCACTAAATTCTGGGGAACTAAAAGTAAAAAGACTGACAAATACAAGTGTTGGAGAAGATGTGGAACAACTAGAACTCTCATACAGTGCTGGTGGAAATGCAAAATGATACAACCACTTTTTAAAACAGTTTGGTAGTTTTATTATAAAGTTAAACATACACTTCACATATAACCCGGCAATTCTAGATTTTTACCCCAAGGAAATGAAAATACACATCCCATGAAGACTCAAAGATAAATATTCATAATAGTCAAAAACTGGAAACAACTCAAATACTCATCTACTGGTGAATGGATAAAATATTTGGTATATTTAAACGATGGAATATTTCTAAGCAATTAAAAGGAATGAACTACTGATGCATGAACAACATGAATGAATCCCAAATGCACTATTGTAAATGAAAGAAGCTGAACAAAAAGTCTATAGACAGTATCACTCCATATATATGAAATTCTAGAAGAGGCAAAATGCAGTTCAGATGTTGCCGAGGCCAAGAGTAGGGGAAGGGCACTGACTGAGAAGGGGCACAATTGTACTTTTTGTGGTGATGAAAATGTTTGAAGTGTGATTTTAGTTACACAACTGTATGCACTTATCAAAACTCAAATTGTACACTTAAAATTGGTGAATTTTATTGTATTCAAAATTATTTAACTCAATCTGATTAAAATTTTTTACACAGGTGAATTTCAAAGTAAAGGGGGGGCGGTAAAAAGGAGAGGCAATTTTATTTTACATTAAAATTATCCAAATGCCTCAAACAGGAGGACTGGTCTCTCTGGGCCATAAGATGTTGTGGGGGAGGTGGGGATAGAAACAGGAACAAAAAGTTTAAGAGCTAGAAAAATGCAAGGATTGCTCTTGTGAATTGTTATAAACTGCAAATACATGCTTCAGATTTCACCCAACCCCTACCCCTATCAATTACCTACTTGTAAAGGCCACAGAATGGGAAGTGTTCGCTCTCAAAAACCAAAACACATACACATGCACACACACACACAAAAATACCCAGTCCTTTCTCCATTCTTTTTCCCTCTCTGCCTCCAAGCACAAAGGTAAAGAGGCTCAGTCTATTAGACTGAGAGGCCCAGCCTCATGGCTCGCATTTGTACAGACTTAAGAAAACTGAATCATCTCATTTTAATTCCAATGAGAGTTCCTGTAGTGCAAATTTCCCTGTAGCTAGTTTATTCTGAGGTTCCTGGTCAGGTGTTCACAGTCAGACTCAAACAGTTTATGTGACTCTCGAATTCAGTCTTTTTTTTTTTTTTTTTTTTTAAGATTGTAACCAAAGAGTAAGCTATCTCTTACTGCAGCCAAGTAAATAACACATGCATATACACTTTGGAACTGCAAGGAGTCACATAAATTAAAAAAAGGTTATGACAGATTCCCCCTGGCTTCTTTTAACATATATACATTTAAAAAATGATATAGGGGAGGAGGTATAGCTCAGTGGTTGAGAGCCTGCTTCCAAGTACAAGGTCCTGGGTTCAATTCCCAGTACCTCCAAAAAGAAAAGAAAAGGAGGGGAAAAAAAAAAAAAATATAAAAAAATATATATATATATATATATCTGGCTTTTTTCTTTAAACATATATTGCTAAAAAAGAGCCTTTTTAACATTAAAAAATTATATATATATATATATTAATCTAACATCCTTATCTCTTGAGTTTAATGAAAAGACTCTAGCCTAGGCAAGAATAAGCCCTACTGTCAACAATTCAAGGCCCATTATCAGCATCTCTATGTATGTTGTCAAGCCCTAAGCTCTAACTGAAGGATTTGTAATGATATGCACCATTAAAGGGATGTGACATTAAGAAGAAACAGACAAGTGAGAACACCAGACTCTCCTCCAATTCAAGAGAGGAACTCTGTTGGCCCATGTGGCTGTCCCAGAAACACAAACACCTTAGCCCTAAAGGTGTTCCATCTCAATACTGTATTTTCACCACCACCCTGAAAGGTGAGTAGATGGAGCAGATAACACTTTGGCTAATGTTAAAGAGATTGAGACTCCGAGAGCTTTAAACCTAGACTAGAATCCCCAGCCAGCTGGTCAGCACCTGGGTAGGACACCCTGGCACCTCCCCACGAATGCCGGACTTTATCCCCAGTCACCACCACCCTTCCTACCCATGGCCTTCTCCTAGGAACAACTCCTGCATATGTTTTGTCTCTAAACACTCACTGAAAGAAATCCTTTTGGAAGAGACATGATGATTCACCATTCGTTTTTTTGGGTCAGGTTAAAAATAGTAAGGCTTAGAGATAATCCATTTACTCGGCTTACCAGTTATAAACCACTGCTTTACTGAATGTGAATTATAGTGGGCTGATCTTAAAGACATTTAAGAACTAACCTCTAATAACCTCTTCTGCACTATGTCTTCTGCTAACTGTCCATTTGGATTAAGGCAAAACCAACCAAAGATATTCTTAACAGCTTAGGGGCCAGCTAACAAATCTTCGCCGTCAGCGGAAGCACTCTGGCTACCCCAGTGTTAACAAAAGGAAACATGCTTTTCACAACCATCCTGTAAGTTTGAAATTATTTCAAAAGAAAAAGTTTAAAGGAAAAAAAAAAAAAAAAAAAAGGAAACATGCTCTATTGTATTGTACATTAACTGCTTAAGTAGCTATCCTAAAGGCTGAAACATAATCTGTCCAGGGAATTTAAGGCCACTTTTCTGACCCTCTGGGGGAGGAGTGAAGAAAAACAAAATATTAAGCTCCCCTCCCCCTTAGAATAGCATATTTCTTTTCAAACTTTATAAAGGATTGACTATTAGAAATGTTAAATCCCATAAAAGAAACCCAAAGACAACTAAGAGGGATCCTAAATGGTACGCACGCTCTGTTCAGAAACCATGGCGTTGACTAACTGGTGGGATACTTGGTTTCCTGATTTCTGTCAGAGGATTTCTGTTTCTGGATTTTTTGAAAGAAAAACTGCAGTAGCATCAGAAAAGGGTTTCTGCTGTTGCTGCTGTTCTTTGCCCACCCCACTCCCGACCCCAGGTTCTGAAAAGTTCTTTTGAACATCCTTCTACTTATTTTTTGGATTGTGTATCTGATCTAATCCATGTTCTGTTTTCCCCTGGGGGCAAAAGAGATAATTCCCAGTTAGAAATTAACCTCTTTGGCAGAACTACTTGTAAGATCAGAAAATAGGTCTGTGATATCCAATTCTCAATCATCTTTAAATGAAGTAGGAGTGCCACTTAATTTATCCAAGCATCAGTTTTCCAAGAGGCTGAACTAGGGAACTCGCTCAACTCAAGTACTCTAAGATGATTCTGAGTGTAAAACAGACACTTAAGTTTAAAATAGAGAAACTTGAGGTCATCTTAAGGCTAACTGTGAGAATGCCTATGAAGTTCTACATTACTTCCCTCCTAAATAAGATGAGGGGGCTGGACGAGAATTTCTACATATCTTCAGACCGTGAGATCTATAGCCCCGAGGTCCTTGGCAAATGGCAGCAAATAAGACAAAACTGAAGGTAAGACCTGCCGTAAATTCTCCAAATGCCATTGCTCTGCACCAGGAAACTGGTAGTAATGCTATACACTCAAAACTGTTCATGCAGGATAATCCATTATTAAAAAATATGCATTTCTACTCGTCTGTGCGCTCCTTTAGGTAAGAGTTTTTGTCTTTTGTTCACTGAAATATTCCCTAAGCCTAGAACTGTGCCTGGCACATAGGAAGCATCAATAAATATTTATTGAGTGAAGAATAAATTCCTTAGTTAGCATCTGACCAAGAGAAAAGGCAGGGTTAGAAACAAATGCATTTTATAATTTCATTTTCAAGACATGAAAACTTATCAGGATCAGAAAACACAGTGAGGGAGGCGGCTGTGGCTCAATCAGTGGGGTTCCCGTTTGCCATATGGGAGGCCCCGGGTTCGGTTCCCGGGGCCTCCTGGTGGGGGCGGGCCCGCCCGCGCGGCATGGTTGGCTGACCTGGCCAGCACAGGCAGCAAGGGGGGGATAAATGAATAAATAAATAAAATCTTTAAAAAAAAAGAAAAAAGAAAACACAGTGAAGCACCTTTCTGAAGAAGAGGGTTCTTCTTCTATATTTCAATTCCTGATTTTAAAAAAACCTTTCATCTCCTATGTATGCTTCTTTTTGGTATGAAAGATAAAACACCTAAGTTAATAATGAAAAAGTTCAGTTCTACTCCCCTAAGTCTAAAAATCAAGGACATTACCTTACTCCTAAATAGTCCACTATGGCAGGGTTCATTTGTCTTTAAAATATAACAAAACAAACAAAAGAAACAACATGGCTGCGTGCTGCTCTGGATGAACTAACATTGACTTCATCAACTTAACCCTACTGAGCTCCTTTATGTGATATCACCCCTCTACCTCCAGTCATAAGAGGCAACAAAAATAAAAATCACACAAAATAGGGTTAAATAGCCAGCTTACACAAGACTTTTAATACAAGCGTGCAAGTTCGTTTGTGCTAAAGGTGGTCAAAATACACATTTCAACAATAAAATGTGCAGATTAATCCACTAAGCCTTTGGTAAAAGTAGGGCAGGCTGGTAAAAGCACTAGAAATATGTGTTGGCTACTTGGCTTTCTGAACCTGCTTGCGTCACAAGGCTGCTTCCTGGGAAGGAGAAGAAAAATTTTAACGGGATATCCTATAGACAAGCCTTAATCACGGCAGGGCAGAACCATGCAGCCACATCCAATCTGTGATTTTTTTTCTTTTTCTCCTTTTGATTTTTGTTCTACCAGTGGCACTGCCACTGCGTGTCAAGAACCCAAAGAGTTTAGGGGGAGAGGGAGGGATATGACAACTGCAGAGACCTGATTATTATACAGAAAACACTGCCCTACCAGATAGACTTGCCAATGAACTAGGAAATGGAGTCGGTACAGTCTGTGGTGATGGGGTGATGTACTGTAGTATCAGTTTCCAAAAGAATTCCTCATCTCCAAAGTTTCTGGATTCCTAGGCAAGAGCAGCAATTAGTCATGAACTGACAAGAACATTACTGATCACCAAGGAAGAGGCTCTGATTGGCCTCCTCTCACACCATGCAGAAATCTAGTCCCCCAAACCCTCAATACCAAAGTAGTTGTTTTCTGATCCTGCCCCTCCTCTTTTTATATTTATAACTGTTCTGTTTCAAACCAAAGTTGCTTTGTGGCACAAACTGTCTTAATTTACTTGTAAATCTCACATTAAAAAATATTTTACCAACAACAATTTGCAAAGCAATTAATTATCAAGTATAACATTTTCATATTACAAGATAAAAATGTTTTGGTCTTATGAGTGATCTGAAAGCACATTTTATAAAACAACTGGATCCTGTGACTTTCCCCTTCAACCTAATTTTTGTTTGATTTACTGCCCTAGCTCAGTCTTGTGCTACATTTCCATGCTCATCCCTCAGAATTAATTGCTCAGCCACCCCGGCCTGCTCTCTCATTTTTATCTAAACAGGTAATCAAAACAGGAAACATTCCAACATTCTCTGTGTTAAAACAAAGCAAAAAAACATATTGTCTTTCTAAGGTAACTGCAAGCATCCCTGAACCAGCAAAGAAATTTTAAAAATTAGAGCTGAAAGTAGAAAACAGTTTACCAGAGGCAGGGGGGAAGGGGGAGTTAATGCTTACGGGTGTAGGGTTTCCATCTGGGGTGAAGGAAAAGTTCTGGTAATGGATGTTGGTGAGGATACCCCAACATTGTGAATGTGACTAATTCCACTGAATTACTGGGACATTAAAAAAAAAAAAAAAAAAAGTAATATAGATTCTTGTAAGCTGCATATCAATGTCATATGCCTTAAACCTGATAACAGCACTTAAGGTGGTTACATAGGTGAATATCCTTGTTCTTAGGAAATGTACCTGAAATACCTGAAAGTATTGCGTTCAAGGAGCATGATATATGCCACCCACACTCAAGTGTTCAGAACAGACAGACAAATGGATAGACGGACAGATGGTACAGACAGATGGAGGTAAAGCTGGAATCATGTGGCAAAATGTTAAAAATTGGTAGATTTAAGTAACTGGGGCGATGGGAGTATACTAGAGTTCTCTATATGGGGTTGGTATTATTTTTGCACCTGTCCTGTAAATATGAAATTATTTTAAAATAAAAAGTTTAAAAGAAAAAAAATTAGATCTGAAACCCCATTCTTCTATTTATTAGAAGTGTCTTCTTAGGTGAGCTTTTTTCTTTTCTTTTCTTTTCTTTAGGTGAGCTTTTAATTGATCGAACCCTCCATTTTCTTTTCTGAGGATGAGCAACTTTCAAGGTGTGGATTAGAAATTCTGTAGGTAAAGGACCTAGGTATAGTGCTGGATGCACAGGGGATGCTAAGTAAAATGGTAACAGTTACACAGAAGGATCCTATCACGAAGAACTTGACTATGAACTGTTCTTATCTCAGCTAAAAAGTTTACTTTGATCTAAGCAAAATCTTAAGCTTCAAAAATAGTAAAGCCAAGAGGCCATGCTCATGTGAAACAATGTGAAGAAAACCTGCACAACAGAAGTATTTGGTTTTAAATACCCTTTTCTTGCTTCTCATCAGGCCATTCTCATCCACAGGTGGAAGAAGTTTCAAAATCGCCGCCCACTCAGGACATTCAGATTTGGCATGCGAGGGCAACTCCACAGGGAGGAACCAGAGCTGAAGCAATTCTCCAGATACTTAAAATAATAAAAAGGGCCCAAACCAAACAAAGCGAAACGCAAAGAGCAAAAACAAAAACAAACAAACAAAAAAACAACCCTCAAAATCTTGAGGGGATCTGAAACATCCAAGACTGGCTGTTTCATTTGGCTGAATTCACAGGCTGTTGTTCAACTTTAGTTCCAGCATGAACCCTAAAACTGTAACATTTTTTGTTGTTCAAACACATAATGAACATTAATTGAGTATTCCTTCTTCAATAGAGGTCCAGGTCAAAACTAACATTACATACTAGTAAAGTTTAAGAGGCAGCCTCACTTTAGAAAAGACTATTCACACACTTCATGCAAAGGTATGTGGCTGTTAAATGTTTTCCAAATCCAAAAAGAACACAAAATATGTCAGGAAGTTCTTCCACACAGTCATCCAAAGGTACAATAATCCACAAAAATGTAACCCGCCACTTGAGAGGGCAAAGGAGCCCAATAACTTTTGCCTCATTTATTCACCCATAAATATACTGTGTTGATACTGATACTGCCTTCCAATTTCTCTTTATTACTTATTATATCCACCATAATTCTAGATTTCATGAGCAAATATTTCCTGAAATACCTATGTAATAAATCTTGTGTATTTAAAATAAAAGTTTTTCTCTCTTCTCGCACTTTCTGACCTCCCCAATAAACTAACTTTGCATCTTCTCCTAACAACTACTCAGATTAGACTCAAACATCACCATTTTGGTTAAATCAAAGTACACTGAGGGTTTGCTGCTACTGCTGTTTGCATTTGACCACATTCTTTCTGAGTAGCTTAAGTCACCACTCCTGTCAATTTCATAGTCAAAGATTACTCAAGTTCTTGGACCTGCAGATATTTCCATGATCATTAAAAATACATTTTAAACTTTTTTTTAAAAAATTGGCTACAATATATCATGCAGAGAAATGTTTATTTCAAAACTAGAACTAAACTCTGAGCTTCAATAAAGTTGACAAAGTCCAGGGCCCCCTCCCTGCCCGGATGGAAAATTATGATACACGGTCAGTTTGGGAAAGGCTGTTCAGGCTAAGCTCACAGAAAATGCTTTGTCCCCAACCCCCACCACCACCACCACCAGTGATCGCTCCTTTTTCCCCATCAGCATTCTCTTTAATACCAAAAATAATGTTCAGGAAATCAGGTTATATATAATACCTGGAAATAAAAATGACCAACTTGATTCAATACTGTACTTTTCTTTCCTAGGTCAAAATGTGCGTGGATGTTCTAGATATTTACTTAAGATCATCAATGCTGTAAGAATCATGATAAATTGAAAAAGATTACAAGAAAGCATTTTCTTTACCTTTCCTGAAAAAAGTGAATTGTTCTCATGAATGACGTTTTACTTCATCCACTCATTTCATTATGCTCATTATTTAGACTTCAGTTACAAACTTGTAGAAGATACTTTCAATGGTAGGATGAATAAAAATTTCTTATGAACTTTAAAGAGAGACATGCCAGAGTATGCCAGCCTCCATCAGTCATTTACTTTTTAAGAACTGGGTCTTTCTTCAGGACACTAATTT
The DNA here is from genome assembly GCA_026826555.1 of Tolypeutes matacus. Lineage (NCBI taxonomy): Eukaryota > Metazoa > Chordata > Mammalia > Cingulata > Chlamyphoridae > Tolypeutes > Tolypeutes matacus. The sequence continues at coordinate 9,502,593 of JAKSZT010053792.1, forward strand.
AGTACAAAAGAAGTTAGCGCGCACAATCTCTTCTGAAATCTCCCAGCTTTCTAGAAGAGTTGATTTGCCATTCAAACAATAAAACTATTTTTATCAAAATCAGCCTGCTTCATATTAATTACGGTACCACAGGTAAAGTAGAAAATAGCTAAGTACAGATCTCTAATCACAAAATTAAAAAAAAAAATTCTTACATTGGAAGGAATGTGGGAATATGGGTTTGCCATATCTATCAGAAGGTTAATTTCACACCAAAGATATTATTTCAGAAAAGACAAATACATTGTTACAACCCAATTCCTGAAGGGCATAAGTCGGTGAGACCATGAGACCAAAGAACACATCTGGCACTTAGGCATAAGCTTTACTGGGACTTATGGACAGGAGAGAATCTCTGATGGTGGTGGTTTAGAGAACGAATGAAGTTAGCACACTGCAAAGAGATGAGAAAATAAGGGGTGACATATAAGGGGTTTCAGAACAAGGACATTCCATAGGGTATGAGAACAGAGTTCCTGCTAGGGTCACATGAAGTGTACACATGGGGTGTGGTGATGTTTTCATTATACTCGTAGGAAGGACGTTTACTGCTTTGGGAAGATTATAGTTTATGATACAATCTATGCATTCTCTCCCCTCCGGGGAGGGTTGTTAACTTTTAACTTATGTCTAGGTCACACAGGCAGCCACATGCTAAGGACTTAGGGGGCCCTGGGTCCCCACATATACTTTCCAGGTTTTGGAAGATGTATATTCCTTCAAAATATCACTGTGTAGTCAACACAAGAAAAACTCTAAAATCCTAAGAAAGGGGAAGAAAAGCATCTCACCATTCTACCTTCTCTTAGTAGTTCCATTAAAAAGCTACTTACTTTTCAGCTTGAAGAGCTGCAAATGGGCTAGAATACATCTCGCAAAAATAAGAAAAACGCACACACATAAAATCATGTACATTAGTTTATATTAATCAGCCTTTGTAAGAAGTGATTCACATCTCAAAGGGTTTTTTTTTTTAATGCTATCAGTATAAGAGCACATTCTTGTCCAGTTCTTATGAAATCATACTCTTGTCTAGTTCTTCTAGATGAATAAGGTACACATAAGATACATCATACAATGTGAACAGGCAGAGTCAAAGTGATTTCTTATTCTTCATACCCATCCCATACCAAATCTTCTGAGGCTCTACAAAACCATTCCAGCAGAGTCCCAAACTTCATTCAAAAACAAGATCTTGGTGGTATCTCTACTATTCGGAAAGATTTTCTTGGATCAACTGGGATTGAAAAACTAATAGTCAAGCTGTGCAAGTAGGCTGTTAGAGGGTAGAAATTGAAAAGGATTTTTTAAAGTAATAATGCCCTGTGTTGGCAAGGGTATGAGAAACACTTTCATACATTCCCTGGTAGAAGCTGAAAAGGTTTTTCAGAAAGTAAAGAGAGGGGTACTTAAAATGAAAAACAAAGATTTCAAATTCTGCATACTCTGAGACATCAATTCCATTTCTAGGCATAAAAGTAAATGGACATTAAGATTTACCCAGAAGATTATCATCAGTGATATAACAGCAAAAAATGGGATGAAGGGGGAACCTTAACTATCCATACAGAAATAACCAGCTAAATCAATGAAAAATTTATTTCATGAAATATGATGCCATAAAATGAAATATTATGCCATCATTAAAATGAAGTCACTGGCATTTATCCCAGAAAAAGGAAAACTTTTGTTCACACAAACTTTGTACATAAATGTTCATAGCAGCCTTATTCGTAATAGCTCCAAACTGCAAATAACCCAAATATCCATCAACTGATGGATAAATAAAATGTGATATATTTATATAATGGAATACTATTCAGCAATAAATAGGAACAATTGATGCGTGTTACAACTGGGAATTAGGCTGAGTCCCAGAAAGTCACACAGTGTATGATTCCATTTATAAAAGATTCTTGAAATGACAAAATTATAAAATAGACGACAGATTAGTGGTTTCCAGGGGTCAGAGTGCAGATGGCAGAAAGGAGATAGGTATGGCTATAAAAGGGCAACAGGAGGGATCCTTGTGGTTCTGGAAGTGATCTATATCTGGACTGTATCAATGTCAGTATTTTGGATGTGTGCACTATAGTTTTGCACGATATTGCCACGGAGGGGAACTAGGTAAGGAGCACATGAGATCTCTCTGTATTATTTCTTACAACTGCATATAAATCTACAATAATCTCAAAATACAAAGTTGAATTAAAAAATGAAGTCACTTGCAATTATTTAATAACATTCAAGTATCGATAATTGCCCCTCCCTATGAAAAATTAGCCAAGACAACCACAAAGTCCCTGAGTCTTCAGTGAAAAATTAGGTTTCAAAGCCATACGTATTAATACATAATCCCAATCAACTAAGCAACCAGGAAAGAAGCACAATGAAATGCTAACAATTAACTACAGAACTGTAGGTGATTTTTATTTTATTCATTTTGCCTACCTATAGGTTCCAAATTTTCAACAATGAACACTTACTCTTTAGTAATAACAGGAAACAAAGTTTTAAAGGCTTATATCTCTAGAACACCAACTTGCATGAAGCTAGTTCTTCCACGTAACACAACCAGGTTTCGTCAGTAGTCTCTTAAAGAGAGTGGCTTACCTCGAAGAAGTCTCGAAAGATAGGAATAGCTGGTGTTAACCGTGAACGGTGAGAAGAGAGCTGGGGCGGTGGGGCTGGCAGCAACTCAATCTTGCCCCAACAGAGGGTTGACACAGATCCAGACATGACTTAAATCAGTCACCTAAGTTTCTTACTGAAATGTGGCTACATTCTAGAAGGACACCTAAAATGAGACAATCCACATCCACAGTCCAGAGTAAGTGGGATGGAAAGAAGAGACTGGAATTTGTCTGGAGAAATGAGACAGACCTTTATAGAAACCACTGTATATGGTAGATGTGGAATGGACTTGCTTCTCAGATACTTATTCTAGACATTTTTAAATTTGGAAGTCAGATTTTAATGGACAGGGTTTTTTAAGGGGGTGGGTAGGAGAAACGTTTTAGAAAATTAGATCCACTGAACTGTAGTCAGAAGTTGGCACACTGAACCCAGCAAAAATTTCTGTGGCTGACTGAGGGGAAACACCAGAAGCATCTTTGTGGAAACATAACACTCCATCAAATCTTAAACTATTTCTACGGCTTCCTATACCAGATATTGAGCATCACTCAAATAAGTAAAAAAATAATTATATACAAAATATAAATCCACACAAACAAAACAGTGGTGAAAAGTGTACACACACATATTCTAGGCATATCTGAGAGCATGTAGAAGTACAGAAATTAATATATTTCTTGGTCCTAGAATAAGCAACCAAATTAATGCCTAACAAGAATATATATATATATATATTTTTTAAAGATTTATTTATTCATTTATCCCCCCCCCCTGCTGCTTGCGCTCGCTGGGCCAGCCAACCACGCCGTGCGGGCAGGCTCGCCCTCACCAGGAGGCCCCAGGAACCGAACCCGGGGCCTCCCACATGGTAAACGGGAGCCCCACTGATTGAGCCACAGCCGCTTCCCTATATTTTTATTTTAATAAAAATTGCACTCTTAAAAGAAAACTGCAATAAAAAAAAGGCTGTTTCTAAAGAACATTCCCAAACCTGTTTTAATTGGGAAGGGCCATTTACTTAATAACAGGAATAACAATAGGGTAAAAAGAAAATGGAGGACAGTAATAAAAAAGCAGCATGCTCTCACAAAGCTATTCTGATCTAGGAATAAGCAAATAGCTCTCATCTCATTTTATAATGAGCTATGTTTACATCTCAAGTTTCTTATGTAGTAACTGTTTGCAATCTATTAGCTTCATCTAAAACGAAAAGGGAAACACACACACACACACACACTCTTAAGCCAGATACAAAAGGTCACATTTTAAAAAAGATTACATTTATATGCAATATCCAGAATAGGCAAGTCAATTGAGAGAAAGATGATTAATTGTTGACAGGGATTGAGGGGAGTGGGGAATGTGAAATAACTCCTTTTGTGTATATGAGGTTTCCTTTGGAGCTGATAAAAAGGTTCTGAAATTAGATAAAGCTGATGCACAATATGGTGAATGTACAGATACTGCCAAAAAATAAAAAATAAAACGAAAAGGGAAAGAGAAAGAATATGCACAGATGAGAATCAGAGACATTCCTTCCTGGCCATCATGAGAAGTCAAGAATGAAGGGGTAGAAGGCCATGTGTGGAGAGCAAAGGCGCCTGCCCCAGGCTGCAGTGCCAGGAAGTAGGTTATCAACCATACACATCTTGCTATATAAATCTGGTTGGCATTCTTGGAAGCTATTTGTCTGCCAAACTAATTCCATGAATGGGAGTCTTCCCAGAATACATTTAGAATTCTTTCCCTAAATTTCTGTTTCCATGATGGTGAATTTCCAGTAAGTCAATCACCATAAAAATGTGTAACACTCCCCATTACCTCTACCACCAAATTTGGACAACCCCAAACCTTTTGGAATTATGCCTCTGATTCACATTGTACTTAACAACTCCGATCAAGAGAAAGCTCTAGGATTTTTTCTCCCTGTTTCCCAGCAGAACCCAGCCCAGACAGCTGGTTCAGAGCAATGGGTCCGTGAACCCAGTGGCTCTTTTTGTGCATCCTGTTTGTGGTTGCCCCAGTTCAACTTATCACTCAGCAACTGCTTGGTAATCCCCTGTCATCCACACCCTACAAATGTCCATATCAGCAAAGCTGGTTAGCAACAAGTCAGCAGAATTCACCCAATCCATTCCTCCTCTGGGGTTGAGGTGACTCAAATGAAGATGAAGAAAATATTGAAGAGCACAATTCTAGGGCAAAAGACTGCTTTAAACTAACAGAAGCACAGGGAGTTTTCCCTTCCCAAATTGAGGGGATGAAGGAAGAGCAAGTTGGAAGGAAGAATGCAAGAATGAACACAGAGAGAACCTACAACACTGTATATTACGAATTTGCATGGAAAGAGTATCCTTAAAGGATAATACAAGCCCCCACCACATAATTGAGAATCTCAAAACTCTATCAGAGGAATTGTGCTTTTATTTTTTTTATTAAGGCTTTTCTATTTTAGTTGAATGTTCATAAATTTTAGTTTTAGACATGGGTTTAGATGAGGTTATTTAACAAGTATGGCTGGCTGTAAGTAGTTTCAGCAAAGAAAAAAAAATCACTAATTTAAAAAACAACTACAGCACAAACTCTAATTTTAGTACCCCTTTAGTGCTGTAGTAGGTGGCATGTGATGGACTCTGCGATACATCTCAAGAGTCGGGTAGATCTAAGTGCTTATTAAAAATTAGAGGAAACATGAGATTTGGTCCTGAAATAGCTCTCTGGCTACCTCACATGCTGTGACTGGACTCAGCCACATCCAGGTCTACAGCATGAGCCACCAAAACCTATTAATACTACAGAATATCCATGTAAAAAAGTCCTTGAAGCACATTAAAACATGGGTACCTAACCAAGAGAGTGGTGAGCTCAGGGGGCTAACACAATCTGTAGTACAATCAAAGTATCCTTTGCCTTGTATTGCTACCTTAAATTTAGTCCATGGAGATAATTCCACAGTCATTATCCAGAATGGATATGAACATCACAAGACAGCAAGGAGATGTCCTAATCCAATTAAAAACAGCACAATCATTTTGTTTAATAAGAAAGCAATTTCTCTTAATGAGCATACTCACAGCTGAAAAGAAAAAGGCTTTCCACATTCAGAATCACAAACAATTTCTATGTGCCTAAGCCTACTATATATCCTCAGCCTGGTGTGCTTCTGGATTTAATGGGGACAGAAAAGTTGAAAGGGTAAAACCTCCAGGGTGGCACTATTTCTAATGGCTTAACTGGACACTCTTAGGTCTGGCTCTCTTTCTCAACTAGCCTAGTAAGAATTTATACTACCTCTGAACTGATCTGTCTCTCAACATGGTCCAATGGCATCACCCACATTCTATGGCTTCCCCTTTGGGACAAATTGAGACACAATTTCATGACCTAGTCCTCAGCTGCTACCACCTTCAGAGTGAAATTTTCTCTCTAGTTTCTTTGGGATTTTCTCTGCTTATTGTGGTTCAGGTTTCCTTCCACATCTCAGACTTAAAAAGTTAGAAAGAACTCTAGTAGTCATCTACTCCAGTATTTCATTTCCTAAAGTGTATTCTGTTGGTAACTGGCTTTCTGAAAAGGAAGGGGAAAAAAAAAAAAAAGCATCATTGGACCTAAAATTGTTTGGGATATGCTGAATTAAACAACATTAAACAGGTACTTCTCTGCAGGTATGTATCTTGAAGCCCCTAAAAGGTAATAATGTATTAAGTATATCCCAAACTCATTTAACCATAGATCACTTTTTTTCATAAAATGTGTGAGAGGACTAGTGCCCTAAAATCTCCCAAGTTCCCTTAACTTTGTCTATGGAAAGGTCCACATTTGCCTCCCTCTTTTTAAGGGTCCCTTCTCTTTTTTTTTTTTTTTTTTGAGTTACCAGGGATTGAACCCAGGACCTTGTACATGGGAAGCAGGCACTCAGCCACTAAGCTACATCCACTCCAGTTCCCCAGTGAGAGTTGGTTTTTTTCATTTGTTTTTAGGAGGTACCAGGAATCGAACCCAGGTCCTTGTATATGGAAAGCAGGTGCTCAACCACTTGAGCTACATCCACTCCCCTTTAAGTGTTCCTTTTTAGTGCCCTATTCTCTGATTTCCATTTCCTGCTTCTACTTTCCCACTCCTTCACAAATAAGCAGTTTCCTTACTTGCTTCCAAAACACACTTGAGGAGATGCTTACTACTCATCAATCCATAACTTTTCAACTAATTTGGACATTTTTTCCCCTCTATCACAGTTTCAGCAATTTCTTTTTTAAAAAATGTAGGTCAGTAACCAGGAGTCCCTGGATGGGACTTAGAAGGTCCATAGGCTTCATAGTCTTCTTAAGTCATATGCAAATCACATGCAAAATGCCTTAAGTAGGGAAGCAGCTGTGGCTCAAGCAATTGAGCTCCTGTTTACCATATGGGGGACCCAGTTGGATCCCCGGGACCTCCTGGTAAAAAAAGAAAAGAGGCATCCCAGACCTGCGCGGCGTGGAGAGGTGCAGGCCCCCCATGCAGCGAAGCGACGCACCAAAAAGACGATGACACAACCAGAGAGAGAAAAAAAATGTCTTAAGTCATAGCATTTTTCTGGGGAGAGGCAGTACAACTTTTTCAAAGGTGTCCATTCCTCCTCAAAATCAGCAGCAAAGGGGAGCGGATGTAGCCCAGTGGTTGAGCACCCACTTCCTATGTACGAGGTTCTGGGTTCAATCCCTGGTACCTAGTAAAAAAATAATAAAAATTAAAAATTAAAAAAAAAAAAATTCACCAGCAAATAATAGCAAAAGTGGTACCTTAAAAATGTTTTATAGCGGGAAGTGGCTGTGGCTCAATCAGTAGGGCTCCCGTTTACCATATGGGAGGCTCCGGGTTCGGTTCCTGGGGCCTCCTGGTGAAGGCAAGCCCGCCCACACGGCGTAGTTAGCTGACCCAGCGAGTACAAGCAGCAAGGGGGGGATAAATGAATAAATAAATAAAGTCTTTAAAAAAAAAAATGTTTTATAGCTAAGAGGTAAGAAAATGGAGAGGGAAAATCTAGAAAATAAAGCATTTGACCTTTATGGTAAAATAATATGTATTCACAGATCATAAATTTTGGGGGCTTTCTTCAAAGTAATGCAATTTAATGGGAAGAAGGATGGCAAGTTGAAAGAAAAAGGACAGGAAGAAGGGGGCAGGATCTGGGCAGAGTCTGAAAGAATGAAGGGGAATAGAGCTCTCACCATTAAAATATTTATTTCACTAGAATCTCTAAATATCCTATATGTGACCAGTTAATGTAAAAAAAAAAAAAAAAAAAAAAAATCCAGCAGAATTATGAAGCTCATCAAAATAAAAAATGTCAGCTTGACATATTAACACCAGTAGGTCCCTTATAATACGTGCACTTACAGAGGTTACTATGATTTCATGTTGCCTGCAAAATGCTCCCTAAAAAGCATTACTTAAAACAGAAAACTTAGCTTCATCCTAAAGTCTTAGGAATGGGAGGCATTGAAAAGGCAGATTGTATATAAACCTCTGCTCCTTTCTTTTCTAGATTAAATATCTTCTGGATTGGTATTAACTTTCCTTCCCTCCAGAAAGACATACTTCTAAGAGAGAAATAAAAATAATGAAAGTTACAATAACTATAAAAAGTAATTTAAATGTTCTCAATGAAAGCCCCCTCCACCCCCAAACCAGTGGCTTTTGTTGGGTTTTTTAAAAAGATATTTATGTTGCATTTTTATATGAAACAATGTCTATGCTCGGGAAATGAATTGCTTATTGCTTATTGTCTTTTTTACCTCTTGGCAACACAATAAGCACCAAAGTTTTTACATTTTAGTTAAATTTAGCTTAAGTTGAAGAGTGGAGAGATGAGTTATAATGAAAAGTATTTTCACCCTACCTCCTTCTTCAGAAATACTTTCAGTATTCCTGAAAACTTAATTTACATTCTGCATCACTATCTAAAAATACTATATACTCACACCTTTCATAAACTCAGCAAAAATAATCAGGAGGCTTTTTAGCCTCAACAACTTGTGGCTTGACAAGGGTTTGCAAAACCCAGCTGCTTGGGGGGTTAGGGAGGGTGGAAGTCATGCCTCTTTAAAAAAAAAAAAAAAAAAAAAAAACTCTGCTTGAGTACAACATTAAAATACCAGGAGGATAAACTGAACTCTGAGTTCTTGCTAGTGTTGTTTGGGGAACCACTGTGAAGTCACGTTTTCCCTGACACATAGGGACCACTACCATACATGTTCTGAAATGGTTTTCATAAGCACAGAGAGAGCCTCTCCACAAAAGTGCTCAGGTGAAGCCCTTTCTTATCTCACCACATAGGGACCGACCAGCGCTGTGTTTGGAAAGAGCTGGGGCTCTGCCAGTTTCAACAAACCAGTCTGGAAATGAGGGGGCCCTCGGTACCGGCTGTCCTGACCTACGCCAGACTCGAAGGCCTTTGGGGCTTGAGGGAGCACTAGCAGCGGGACAACCACCAGGTAGGCAGAGCTTGGACTGGCCATCTAGATTTTGAGTTTACAAAGTTGTAAAACAGAAACAACGTGGTGCAAACCCAAAAGAAAAAGGGAAAGTCAGAGGCAGACAAAGGCAAGGAGTGAAATGTTGCTGAAGAAGGGAAGGAAGCAAGGAAGTGCTGAATGCCTCTCTGTCTTAGGGAACACCCCTGTGAAATTTGGATGTGCTATGGAGTTCCATGAGACCAACTCATAGCTTTAGTCTATTAATAAGAAGCCAAAACTCCAGTAACCTGGCAGTTTTGTTTTCTTTATTTGGCATCTTAACCTTAGGGGTATGAAATAAACTTTCGACATACTGCAACTCTCTTGAGAAAGGGAAAGAGGAAAATAGGGACAACCCTTTTTCTTTCTCAAAAAACGTTGCCTGGTTCTTCCTTAAGCGGCCACTGCGGGCCAGGAGTATCCAGCGCAGAGGGAGATTCACCAGGACTGGGCAAACCAGGAGTGCACTGAGGCCATCACGGCAGTATCAAGAAAATCGCGGACTTTGTCAACACGTTCAGATATGTCTTGTCGTTCAAGACTTGCAAGACTAAACAAGAAATTGACTGCCATTGAACGGAGAATAAAGTACATTGACGCCGGGGTGACAAAAGATGAGACCTCACCTAGCGCCATGCCATGCTGCTGCTGGGAAGCTGCCTGACTGAGCACAGGCCCACGCGGGAAAGGCCACTGCAGCCCCAGCAACTTCCTCTCTCCTTACAGAGCAACAGGGCTTACTTTTGTCTTTCTTTTTTCAAAAATGTGCCCTTTGGGCTTTGCCATGTACATCTGGGGGTATAATGTGGCATGTGGGAAAAAGTCCAGGGGAACTATTAGAAATAACATTATACATTTTATAGAACTATTTGTCAATGTAGTTTAGGCACTCAGAGCCAAAAGCCTGGGACTCTTTGTCCTCCTCACCTCTCTTTCTTAGACCTTACAGCTCTCCATTCCTTTGCATTGTTCCTATAAACAGTCTTTGTCTTCCCACCACCTTTGGTGGGGAGTGGGGGACAACCCTGGCTGAGATACTGATGCCTTGGCAAAGGGGCTGCCAGAGAATGTTGTTGGTAACCTGCCAGTTTCTTGTCCTTTTGGGAAGGTCAAGGCTAGAACCTCCCTTGGCTTAAAGGGGCATTTTCAGTGTTTCTTTCTGTCACCTGGGGGTGTCTTTGCTACTCGTATTTCCCTAATAAATTCAACTTTACCTGACTGCTGTGATTGTGGTGGGGGAGGAGGTAGAGGTGAGACCCACCTATTCTACGGAAATCTGATGTGTGGGATTATTATTCTGATATAAAACTTTCAGATATAGCTGTTTGATTCAAAGCCTTGGTGGCTAACTAGCCAAGCCCCTATGTTTGGACCTGGGAATCATTTGATCATTCAGCAGACATTTACTAAGTACTTACTGTATAGGCATGCTATATTCTAATAAAAGATAGAGTTGAATCACGGAAAAAGAAAATAAAAAAAACCTTACCTGTTTTCATCTTTTTGTAAACATAACTTAAATCAATCTAAGAATCATGAGCTGCCCTTTTCCCCCCATTTAAAATTAGCTTGTCAACTTTTTTGGGGGTAAGGAAAAAACAAGAAAACAGGGAAGAATATCAGTATACAACTTTGCCATCTCCTCTCTTTGCTTTTAAGAAAAAATAAAGTTAACAAACACAACAAAAACCAAAAGATACTCAAAAGAAATACATAGCAAAGGAAAAAAGTATTTACTTTTCCCTCCCTCATCAATTATTTAGCTTTCCTTAATAAGCACAGATAACCTGACACAACCTTTTCTAACCCTTTCAAGCTCATCTATTTAAACAAAATAAAAAATCCAGTAAGATCTAAAATATCTGCACTCTATTTCACAATCAGCATCTTTTGATAAATTAGGAAATAAAAGAACATCTAGTTACTATAATGTGTAATCCTCCATTCTAAGAAAAAATACTTGTACCAAATCCAGCTAACAAGATCCATTAAGAACAAGCCAGTTTTTTCTTACAGGCTAACTTTGACCATACACAAGGACTTGATCTGTAAAACAATAATATACCCAAATATCTAGGGGGTCATATTACCCACTAAATTATACATGCCTAAACATGCATCCATTTCTGGCCTCAAACTAGAAAAATACCCTTTCTAAATTTTAATGGTATTGAGATTGAGATTAAAGACTGGGGAGCACTGAAATTCCTGAGGATCATCATCATCCTACCCTTACCCACTGAATTACTGCTCTCACCAACCATTCTCAGCACTCTCCCAACAAATGGCTTCTCAGAGACTCTGAAACCACAACAAATGCAAAACCCACAGACCCAGCTGTGACAGACAAATGACAGAAGCAAAACCCATGAAACTTTCTTTCAGTATTCACACAGAAGTTTGGACAGGTATAAGGAACCACGGCACAATTATATGAGGCATATATACCCTCTTCCCTTACAAACACAATCAAGCTTCCACCACAATTCCATTTCAGAAAATCACCAACGTCTGCAGCACCCATTTAAAAAATAACTTGAGATGAATTTAAAATGCATTTTTGTCCACTACTGACAAGGACTCTGAATTCCTGAAAGAACTTGAATTGCTCAAGTCATGGAAGGATGGGTAAGGTTGACGAGATGGGAAGACTTGAGAAATTGTATATAAAGAAATAACCAAAGAAATGTGAAAGCAAACTGTGAGCATAGCTTACAGTGCTGCAAAAACTGGCCTAAATGTACTATGTTTTTTTTAAGTTACACAAAGAAATTCCAATCATAGCCTTTTCTAAACTTTTCTTCTTTTTAAATCCACTTTATTGATATATCATTTACATACCTAAAAACACACCCATTTTAAGCATATAGTTGGACAAACTTTGGCATATATACCAGTATAACCACCATCATGTGAAGAGATAAAGCATTTCCATCTCCCCGAATGTGCCCTTTTAATCAAGCTCCTGCCACTTCCACACTCCCTGGCAATCACTGATCTGTTTTCTGTCACTATGGATTAATTTTCTTTCTTTCTTTTTCTTTTTTTTTAAGAATTTCACATATATGGAATCAAATAGCATGTACCCTTCTGTGTCTGGCTTTTTTCTCTCAGCATGTTTTTGAGATTCATCCATGTTATGGATCAATGGTTTGTTCCTTTTTTATTACTGAGTAGTATTCCCTTTTCTATTGATATATTGCAATTTTCCAAAATTTTCTTTTAAATAAAAAGAGGACAAAATTTAACTTCAGGGAAGCGGCTGTGGCTCAATCAGTAGGGCTCCAGTTTACCATATGGGAGGCCCCGGGTTCGGTTCCCGGGGCCTCCTGCTGAGGGCAGGCCCACCCGCGCGGCGTGGTTAGCTGACCCAGCGAGCACAAGCAGCAAGGGGGGGATAAATGAATAAATAAATAAAATCTTTAAAAAAAAAAAAATAACTTCAAAACATGTACATAAAACTTTTTAAGAATACCATTACTTCTTTTTTTCTACAAGGTAATTAGTAACTATAAGTAACTCTGTAAATAGTGCAGATTCCCTAAATCTTGGCAGGAACACAAGGTTTTGTTTTGCTGTTTTACCTCCCTATACAACAACTTGTTCAATCAGATGCAAAGAAAAACCTGAGGTTTTTGTTTACTGACAGCTCAAACTGTTATTTCTAGCTATTGAAGAACTATGAGGAAACTGTGTCCAAACAAATTTTCATGTGCTGCTTCCTGACTTCCTGAACATAAAATGAACTTCAGGAATACAGTTTGAGTTCTGATCTTTCTGCTTCTTCCTGATTTATTCAAAACTTTGGATTTCATGCTGACTCCTGAGTTACCACCAGAAGGATGTAATGAAATTGCCCTGGAGATGGGACTACCCTAAGAAGTCCTGTTTAGAAAAGGAAATAAATAAACCATTTAAATTTTGTTTAACCTAAATGACCAAATCATGCAAGACTACTAGTGTTTCTGGGGAATACAATTTGGGAAGTACTGTTCTAACAGATATACAAAGTATATACCTCATGTATAACTTAGCTTCAAGATCGATGCCTATCTATAACAGATGTTTTTATCCTGAATGCAAATAGTCCACCTCCTTTATCCCACTGCTGGTACAAAGACGAAAAAGAGGTTCTGAAAGATCAAGTGACAAGGTCACCCACTGAGTCCCAGCTACACCTGGGTTGTGAAATGAGGAACTTCAATGCTCCCAGATGCAAAAAGAAATCTTTCCACCGCCACCGTCCCCCCCAACCTCCTCCTACTCATGTCCCAAACAGGTCTTTACAATAGTCACAAAGGTAGACAGCAACATCTTTTAAAAGGCAAGGGCCTGTAGGGAGAAGACTATTTCTGACCACTCAGCCTCACCAGCTGGCTTGGGGTTCTGAGCGCATCACCAAAGTCTTGGCTTCCATTTCCTCTTCTATCCAATGAGGAGGCTGGGTTAAAATGAGCTATCAGGTTCCCTTCAGTCTCAAAAGCTGTAATATGAACCTCATGAAAGAGTCATAGTTGCAAGACTGAAATGAGGAGAGTTACATATTTTTTAGCCATAATAGAACTAAGCAAGGCATCCAAAATTCTGAGAAGAAACATCAGTTTCAATTCTCTATTCATAAATCTTTATCATTATAACCTCAAAATAAGTATTTTTCTTTTGTCTATCCATTATCTCTTTCCTTTCCTCTAATTTGAGTATTATACTTCAAAAAAGGATTTAAATTAAATTCTGTTAATGAGTTCCAGTCTTCACATTTAACTTTGTACATCTATGTACCTGGTTTTTTCCTTTTTTTTTTTTTTGTCTGAATATTGATGTTTAAGGGTATTTTATTATTATGACTATTGTACAGAACATGGCATTCTTTAACTAAGAATAAATCTCAATGGCAAAAGCATTACAGAGGGTGAGAAAGTTCCTTCAAAAAAATACCACCTGCTTTTGCAATAGTTAGTTCATCCTGGCAACATACTTTTGTTTTGATTATTCATGAAATTGCAAAGGCTCGCTTAAGCTTAACTAACATTCAGTATGAAATAGATTTTTTTTAAACACGCTTGCAATTATAAGGCTTTGTCTTAGAATCAGTACAATGTAAAACTGTATAATCCAAAAGCTCCTTAAATTCCCCATAAGCATCTAAAGAAAGCACTGCTTTCCATTAGTCACAGAAACACGGGCTCAGCCATCGCCTGACTCCTCCTGCCCTTAAAGTTAAACTCAGCTACCACTGAGGTTCCACCCCTGGGCTGGGCTGAAGGGAAATGGGCCTGCAAGTCTATACTGGAATCCTGGAAAAGGGTGGATGGCTGGGGAATAAAGGCTGCACTCTAAGAACAAAAGCCTGCCTCACGGATGAACTGCTTTCCAAGATAGTCAGGGAATGGCCGGGCTGAGAGAGAAAGCCAGCAGGGGTATTTGTGCAAGCAAGCTGTCCTTCTTAGCACTGAATGTCCCAGCACTAGGAGAGGAAGTAAACAAGGATCCGGTTGTGCATGTGTCTGTGTGGCCCCATGTGGCTAAGGCCTGGCCTGGTCAAGACTCCTGACTCCCGGGCAGGAGGCGCTGACGTCACAGAGCTCCAAAGTATGGGCTGTGTGTAACCAGGAAAAATTACAAAGGCCGGTTTAAATACAGCCTAGATTTCTCTCCACCACTTAGATTTTTTTTTTTCCAAAAACAATAATTTTCCAAAGTTAAGTAAAGCTGGAGCAAGGAAAATAGCTACTTGTGGAACAGTCCACAGGAATAGTACACGGGCACCAAGATACCATCCATATTTTTCCTCATGGGACCAAACTATCCCATCTCACCAGAACAAAAGCAAGTTTGCCTATTTTGTCTTAGGAAACTACCTCGGGAGCGTCAATTTTTAAATGTTCTACTGCAGAACCTAAAACACTATGTTTACTTAATAAATGTCAAAGGACTAAGATGCTATCTTACTTTCTATCAAAAATTGTAAGCATTCCTTCAAGCAAAACATTTCCAGTCACACCATCACAAAGTATGTTGTTGTTGTTATTGTTGTTGATGATGACGATGATTTTTGCCTAGTTGCATAAATAATTCCAGCACAGCAGAAAGCAGTGCTAAAGCTCTAGCATCCTGCTGAGGCTTTGAGTGTGAAGGCAAGGCCCAGCAAAGCTATATTTTCTCTATTGCTCCAGCCTCCTATACTCTGGGAGGCCCAAAGCCACTCTTTCCCAGCCAGCAGGGAATCTTGACTCACCATAAATATCTTGACTCACCATAAATACAACCTCAGTGTGTCTTGTCTAAGTCAAAGGGAGGAAGGAAGCAGCACTGTGGGTCAATGCACACACATCTTATTTTGTACAACAAATGCATTCTTGTAGAGTTGACAATAACTGAATTTCTGAAATTGATTTTTTAAAAATATATCAGCTTATTAATTAAAGAAATGTAATTGCACAATACCCTCACTTTCTCTTTTTTGGTAGATCTTAATTTTTTATATAGTTTAGCTTTTTAAAAACACTATGTCCAGTCAATGTTTCGTGTATGAGCCAGCAAACTAGCAAAAAGAATATGCCCAAGTACAGAGAAAAATGTTAAGTGAATTCTTAAAAATATAGTAAAAGTACAGTCCAAAAGTAAGTCAAGTACTTAAAAGACAACTCATACCCCTCATCTCTACCTTTGTTGAATTTATCAATTTAAAGATAAAAAAATACATTTTTAAGTGAGAACACAACACAATTGGTTAGCAGAATGTTGTAGAACATATAGCTTTTAATTCAAGGTAGTCTTTAAAATTACCTTCATTTTTAGAGGTACTCTTACTCTTAGGCAGGTCCCTTTTTCTTTACTGCAAATGAGAAGTGTTAGGAGAATGGCTGGGCCAACAAACAGCTAGAGGAGGAGGGTGGAGAGAAGCAGGGAGCCCTTCCCCAGCAGGTGTCCAGGTTAATGTTACTGGTTTGGAAATACTGGAATGAGTCATCTCAAAAGGCAGGAATCCTCAGGTTTTCTATAAAATAGTTATGTGTGCCCTTTGACTGCCTTATAACAACACAGGTAGGCAAAAGGGAAGTTCCAGACTCCAGACCCAAATGTACTGTCAGTCAAGTGACTAACTACAGATAACCTCAGAAAGAAATCAAATATTTTGTCAAGGGTTTCTGATGACAATGCAAAAGCAGAAGAATACATTGTACTTTAAACAATGCCTCGTCTGTTTGCAGGATAATGGACTGGTCTAAAATGGAGGGGAGAAAAAATAAGGGCAATACTAAACCACGAAAAAAAAAAAAAAAATACTAAACCACGACTTTCACTTCAAAAGTGAACCATGGCGCAAGTGCATATCTATGTACACAGATACATTTTTGCATTATCTGTACATTACACGTACCACAGACAGGCACACAAAGCTTCCAGGGGCTGCCTGACACCTCATGCCCATCACTCCTCACAGCTGAAGCTCCTCAATGGAACCACCCCACTCGCCTCAAAGGCTCTGGGACCAATTCTGCTCTTGAGAGATGCAGTCTCAGGATCCCTTCATCCGACGCCTGGAAGTTGTTCCATACGCGAGACAGTGACCTTTGACCAAGGCAGAGCAACCAGGGAGTGGGGCAGGCAGAGTGGGTCTTCACTCACGCTCTGCCCCTCAGAAGCTGGGTGAGCTTGGCAAATGTGTCCCACCAAGTAAATGCCCATGGTGCCAATCACGGGCCAGGCCCTGCTCTCAGCCTCAGTTTCTTCAGCAAGTAAAAAGGAGTCATATTTACTTTCAGACTTATAGTGAAGACGGCACTCATGAATGTTCATTCCATTTCCTCACTGACCACTCTCCGCCCCCACTCCCTTCTATGAGTCTCATCTCACACCAGCTGTGTCCTGCTGTGCACTACCTACCTATCAGCCCCCAGGTATTTCTCTTAGCCCCAGTCCCTGCGACTTCTTGGGACAGGTAACCATCCCAAAGAAGTGAGGAGCCCATATTGCTTAGTCGTAAGTCCTAGTTACTCTCTAGATCTCACCCCATTCACTCCCAGCAAAACTCCTGGAGTGTCAGAAAAGGATTTACACGGCTAGACAGATAGACATAAATATACTGTGGAAAGAGTGTTCAAATAAATGAACTGGCGCATTATCTTCGAGAACCAAATTTCAAATACAAGAATGTCATCTAGTAGATCAGAGTTCACTTCAGAATGTCCTAGGAGCAAAGTTTCTCAGTAACAGAAAAGGCTGTGCTTCTTCTATGAAACTGATCTGTAGCATCTGTCAAGTACTACATTGTCTTTTATCCTTAAGTTTCATCCTTTCACGCTGCATATATTTTTGTAAATTGCTCCCATGGTACAAGGAGAAGCACAAACATAAATTTGAAAATAACATCTTTACGGAAAGATAGTCTTTACTTTTCCATAGGCTTTAAATGCCAGTTATAGGAAGAGTCCATTCAAGAATGGCAGGTCTGTGTCAGCAATGATGAAGCAGGGAACCTGCTGAGAAAGTGGGAAGCAGAACTTAAACTGGAAGAAAGCAAAGGGCAAATCCTGCAAAGGCTCACACCTGTCTTGGAAGGAAGAGCCCAGCCATGCACTGCTGTGGTGCTGAAGGAGGTGGCAGAGGGCCCTTCTGCTTGGATTTAGGCTCTTCCAGTAGAATTTAAACTCCAGATGGGAGAGCTTTGCTCCCCAGTAGTGGGGAAAATAGCATGGCAAGGACTCTTCATGGCTTGGAGACTCTGGAAACAGCAGTGCTTGGTGGCAAAAAAAAAAAAAAAAAAAAAAATGGAGACAAAGCCATAGATCATAAATTCAACTTCTCATTTCAGAAGGGACCAGCTTTATGACCCTGTGCAGGCTACCATGCTTCATTTTCATCACTATGAAATGGAGTAAGACTTCTGCCTTTTACTTCCCATTAGAGAGCTTCTGAAATTATTCAGGACTCCTTAGGAAAAGCTATCATTATCATCATTATTCTATTAGTCTACAACATCCTAGGTTTTAGCCAAATGAAAATCTAAACCATTTAAATACATGTTGGACTCAGTATCATCCAAAGTTGGCTCTACTTCCTAGTAAATGCAAGTTTCCAGATGGCAAGATTCTAGGTGAAATCATCAAAATACTACATAAGTGCCACATATTATTATGTGCTTTCCACTCATTAATTCACCCAACACTCTTGTGTGTTAGGGATGAGCCAAGTTATCTCCTTTACAAAAAGCAGACTCAGTATTCTTTCACAGCTATACAAACAAAAAGCAAAGCCAAAAGGAGATCAAGGACAACTCCCACCTCCCTGTACCCTACAATCTATCAAGAAGAGCCTGTGTTTTATCACTTTTCCTTGAGGGTTGCAAAAGTTCTGCATGGAATTCTTTGATTACTGTAATCCTTTTATCAACAAAAGAAAATGAACTCCAACAACACACTATATTTTCAGAAATTTCATTGTCAGAAGTGAAAATGATGAGCAATGGGCAGAGATGCATGCTAGGCTGCACAGCTCAGCAAGACCACAGGGGCCTACTGTAGGGCAGTCTTCCAAGAAATAGCACAATTTTGTTTACATATCCCTATCATTCACGACACTGTGAACTCATCAAAATCAATACTCACTAAGTCCATCTTGATATTCCATACTTTACCACATGTGTGCTAAAGACAAATGCAAATCAAGTCATGTAAGCCCTGGCCATGTATACTTTGCCCTGGGTTTAGGCTTGGGCCCTGGCCCAGGCTACAGAAGCCAACACCACTGCCACTGCTGAGGGACCAGAACTTCCAGACAACTGCATGACCAAGAAAACTTTGCTCACAGGAATTATATTTGCTCTGTTTTTTTATTTCACATTTTACACCCATGGGTTAATTCACTACAGCATTAGAAATCCCATTTGCCATGAACCTTTGAATAATCAGCGTGGAGAATGAAATCCAGTAATGTTAAAAGTGACTAGAAGGGGCCCTTTTGTTCCCAAGGCCAAAGCCAAAGAAACTGCTCCTTCCAAAGGCTTCCAAACTTCTCCAGTGTCTAAAAGAGTTTAGTGTTATCAATCAGACGTTAATCAATTAGTTATAGTGGGCTGCTTTCTTCGGCTTAATTTCCAATAAAAGACATCCAAGTCTAACAAACAATATTTAATGTATGGACTGCCTAGCATTAAGGCTGGTGGAAGTGCAAATTTCCCTTCCAGCAAACTGCTGCCAATTAAAGCCATTGATCCAGCTAACTATGCCACAAGGTAACTAATTACCCTGGCACAGGGTAGCTAATTCTTAAAAACATTACATGCAGTGTAATTCTTTCCCAAAGTCACTACCCTCAAAGTTACCACCTCTTAGAAAACTCAGGCCCCATCACTCTGGATTACAGGGGCTCACACCAGCCAGGGATTCTGAGGTCTGGAGGTTTACAAGGCAGCATTATGGCCGCCTGACGACGTCTCCCATAGATATGTTTCACTAGAATGCCTTCACACCGGCCACAGTGAAATAAAAGCCCTGTTCTTCCCGAAAGAATAATGAAGTGGTGTCTGAAGAGAGGAACATGTCCAGGCATGTGCAGGCATATTTACAGACCCGCGAATGCGGTGGTGACCAGTGACCACCGAGTCGGTTCTTACTAAGAGTAGCCTTGCTGTGTGGTCTCAGGTAAGCGCCTTTACATCTCTGATCCTTTACTTCCTCATCCAGAAAATAAATGGAGAAATCAGATGACATCCAAAACATTCACTTTCAGATCTCTGGGGTTCCATCATCAAATTAGCATTAATTTGTTTCTCATATTAGGCCTTCTCCTAGAAAAATCCCTCAGAAAACGGGGTCCAGGTGAGAAGTATGGGGGACAGTTAGGAATGTGTGGTAGGACTGCCAAGGAGGGTGGGCTAGGTACTTCAGATTGGGCGTGGGGGTTGTCATACCTAACACAGGTAGTGAATAACAGTACAGGGAGTGGATGGCCCTACCACAGTTTTTTTCTGGGTCAGACCTGGCTTTCCTATCTTTATACACAGCTGACAAAGAAAGAAAAAAACAAAACACTGAAAGTCTGCCCTGAAGAATGGGAGTTATTGCTTAACGGGTACAGAGCTTCTATCTGGGGTGATAAAAAGTTTTGGTAACAGTGGTAATGGCAGCACGATATTGTACATATAATCGATATCACTGAATTATACATAAATAAAAGTGCAAAAATTCATGTTGTATATATGTTACCACAATAAGAAGTTTTTAAAGAGTCCATTCTGAAAATTGTCTCCTCAAAAAACAAATAACTGGGGGAGCCAGTATAGCTCAGTGGTTGAGTGCCGGCTTCCCACATGAGGTCCCAGGTTGAATTCCTGGTCCTGGTACCTCAAAAAAACAAGAACAAGTAACTCCACTGCTTAATATCATTTTTAGGAGTTATTATCTACATGGCAAAAACGTAACTGAAAGGGATTAAGCTAAATAAAATAAATGTATTATTAATTTATTATCTATAAATGCCTTACAAATAGCCATTTATTTTCTTTTAGGTCTTTTAGGACATCTCTGGTTACATGCAGAGGAACACAAAATTTTCATTTAAAAAAAGACCAAACTCTTTTCCAAAATGTTATCGGTCTACAACTGAGGAAAGAGACGTTTCTCAGTTCTTACGACAGGATATAAAGATTCCCATGTGACTCCTTAGAGATGAAAAACTGTCTCTAACTAGAGCACAGGGCTGAGAACCTTGGACTCAGCACACTTCTTTAGTACACTTCTACTCACCACGTGTTCCAGGGACAAGTCACAACATTGCTGGCCTGCTTCCCACATCCGGAAAATAAGATGTTTAAGATGACTCCTATATTTAATGTAAAAGTCGCTAGTAGGCGCTAGCTTAAATGGCTTGTAAATAAATGGCCTGTGCCAAGCAAACAAAAAAAGGCCAATTTCCCCTTTTTCCTGAGGGGGTTAGGAGTACAAGAAAAATATTTTGTCCCTATATGATGGGTAAAACTCTTTTTAGAAACTATTCCAAAAATAACCTACATTGTTTTTAGAGCTTTTTCTCAGAGAGTATGCAGCCTATATTTTTTAAAGTATTAAGAAAGCTTTATCTTTATTATTAATCTCAGGAAAAGTAGAACCATTTCTTATTTTTCATACAGATGAGAAACACCAGACAACCAAGTTCTTTTAGCAAAGTCCTGGCAGCAAGCCACAGGTCATTTTTCATGACAGGGTGATAATGGGGGCAAGATGGCACATAAAATTCCTATTTCTTTCCTCTCATTCCTTCACTGCTCAAATACTGGGGACTTTGGGAGATTTAATTTACAGACAGAATGCTTTTCCATTTTGACAAAAAGCAAAAATTGATTTATAATTCTGAACTTCACGGGAGATACCACCAAAACAAAGAACCACAAAACAACTTCGGTTTCCTCTTTTTCCTTCCAGTACAGGAAGAACTGCAATGGCTCCTCCCCAAGAGGCTTCAATGGTTTCATGACTGAGATTAGAAGCAAATTCTATCTGCATTTTTTTTTTTTTTTTTTTTTTACTTTTAATTTTAAAATACTTTCAAACTTACAGGATGGTTAAAAAAAGACAAAGAAAACAACAACAACAAAAAACCCATACAGAGAATTCCAACATAGCCCTTCACCACCAGCTTCCCAGGTCCACCAATTTTTAACATTTTGTCACATTTGCTGCATCATTCTATCTACCCATCTATCAATTCATTTTCTTGAGTGTAGGCTGTATACCTTGAACACTTAATACTGCCATATACATTTCCTACGTGCAAGGATATTCACTTAAGTAAATTACCTTAAATGTAGTTATCAAGTTCAAGAAATTAAACACTGATATAAATCTTACAATCTATATTCCATTTTTTTCACATGCCTCTTTGAGCCTTTTTTCTCCTTTGCTAGATCCCATCCAGGATCACGTACTGCATTTAACTGTCATTGTCTTTTTAGTTGCTCTTTCCCCCCCCCATTATGGTAACATATAGTCAACGAAAAATTTCTTATCTCAACCACTCCCAAGCATACCATTCAATGGGATTAATCACATTCACAATAATGTGGTATCCTCACCACCTTCCATTACTAAAACCTTCCCATCTCTGCAAAGAGAAATCCTATATCCATTATGTATTAACTCCTCATTCCCCCTACCTACCCCCACCACTTGCCAACTTGTACTCTAATATCTATCTCTGTGAGCGTCCATATTCTTGGGTAATTTCTTTGTAATTACCTTGGTGCTTAAATTAAACATCCCAATCCTATAACAATCTTGTTTCTTTGGCACCAATTTAACCTCAGTAGTATACATAAACTATATTACTTTACCTCTCCTTCCCCTACCTTGTCACAGATTACATGTTTATACATTATGAGTCTAAAACCACTAATTTCTCATTACATTTAGTGCATTTGCCTTTTAGATTTTGTAGGAAGTAAAAAGTGGAGTTACCAACCAGAAATACAATAGTACTGGCATTTATATTTACCCATGTCCTCACCCTCACCAGAGAGCTTCATTTCTCAGGCGGCTTCAACCTATTGTCTAAGTGCCCTTTCCATTCAACCTGCAGAACAATCTTCTGCATCTCTTGTAGGGTTGGTCTAGTGATGATCAACTCCCTCCATCACCTCATCATGTTTATCTGGAAATGTCTTAATTTCTCCCTCATTTTTGAAAGACTGTTTTACCAAATACACACTTCTTGGCTGGCAATTTTTTTGCTTTCAGTACTTTATACATGTCATCCATTACCTTCCTGTCTCCATGGTTTCTGATGAGTAATCAGCACTTAATCTTATTGAAGTTCCCTTGTACGTGACCTGTTGCTTCTCTCGTGGCTTTCAGGATTTCTCTTTATCTTTGGCATTTGACAGTTTAATATGCCATAGTGTGAATTTATTTGAGTTTACCCTGTTTGGAGTTTGTTGAGCTTCATTCAATTTGGAAAGATTTATATATCTACGTTCTTCATTCAATTTAGAAAGTTTTCAACCATTACTCTTTTGACTATTTTCTCTGCCCCTTTCCCTCTTTCTTCTACTGGGAATTCCTGAATGCGTATACTGGTATACTTGATGGTGTTCCAGAGACTCCTCAGGTGTTCACTTTTCTTCATTCATTCTTCTTTTTGCACCTCAGACTGAATGATTTCAATTGTCTTATACTCAAGTTCTTTGAATCTTTCTTCTGCCAGCTCCAATCTGCTGTTGAACCTCTCCAGGGAATCTTAAATTTCTCTATGGTCTTCAATTCTGTTTCATGTCTTCATAATTTCCATCTTGCTATTGATATTCTCTTTCTGTTCATATACTGTTTTCCTGACTTCCTTTAATTCTTTGTCCATGTTTTCCTTCTGCTCTTCAAGCATATTTAGGACCTTTTAAAAAAAAAAAATTTGTCTGGTATGTCCCAGGCCTGGTCCTCCTCACTGATGGTTTTTAATGCTTTTATCTCCTCCTCTGCCTGGGCCATCATTCCCTATTTCTTTGTCTATTTTGTAATCTTTTTGTTGAAACATAGATATTTTGCTATTTTAAGTATCTTATCACTGGAATTTAGACCCTGGAGTGCCTGTTCCTTAAGCTTATTGCAGCTATTATTATGACAAGCTTTCTTTCATTGCCAGGAGAGGAGGAGGAAGAGGAGGAGGGAGAGAAAACAAAACAAAGCAAAACAAACTAAAAACACCTTTCCCACTCTTTGCAAACTGATCTATACAGGTGCTCTCCTTCAGGGCTTATCCATACAAGTTTAGAGAGTATCTGGTCCTGGGCCCTGCACTGTTGTCCTGAAGCCAGCAATCCCCTGTCCCAGGAAGCACAACTTGACTGTCTCCCCCAGCGTTCTGTAGGAGAGTTCTGTGAGCAGCCTTCTACACATAGGGCAAGATCTGAGATGGCAAGCTCCTCAGGCCACCCCCAGACTATGCCAGACATACATGCTTCCTCTGGAACCAGAACTAGGAATCTGTGGGCCAGCTCTGAGCAGAGCTGGCGAGGGGTGGTGGATGGACCAGCCAAGGTACCAATAGATCCTACCACTTTAAGTGACCTTTTTCTTGTTTGGGGCTCACTCTGTAACTGTAGTCCTATACTGTCTTCTGGAGCTTTGAGAAAGATGTCTGTGCCAGTTCTTGCTGGTTATTCAAAGCTTCTTTGGAGGGACAGAGCCTGAAGAATCTCACTCTGCCATCTTACATGAGGCAGGGCCTCTGTTTGCTTTTTAATTGTAAAGTGTACTATCTAAGGATACCATTTAACTGGGAGTACATATGTGTTGTTTGATAGTGTTCACGGAAGAAATTACACAATGGCAAAACTCTCTTAAATCCAGCCATTGCCCCTAATACTTCATCACAATCAGACAACTACAAACCTCCAAGTTCTGCCAAGGTGTTTTTATTGGGTCCTCTCCTGTGTTGCTAGACATCCATCTGACAACCAAGTAATTGCCTGTCTTCCCCAACTTGGCCTCCTCCTTCTGATTCCCTTGTTCAACATCTGCTCATTGCAGTCACCTTCTTAAACCATCACAAGCAATGTCCTGAGCCTTAAAGTGTGAGGCAGAACCAAAGGAAAGGAAGAAAACTAGATCTGACTGACCTGCTGGCTTCTGAATCCAACCAAGTAGTGATA
This sequence comes from Tolypeutes matacus, assembly GCA_026826555.1. Classification (NCBI taxonomy): domain Eukaryota; kingdom Metazoa; phylum Chordata; class Mammalia; order Cingulata; family Chlamyphoridae; genus Tolypeutes; species Tolypeutes matacus. Next base: position 9,527,406 of record JAKSZT010053792.1, read on the forward strand.
TACAAATTGGTCTCTTCCACTGCCACGAGAGAGGGCAAGACAGAGAAAGCAGTGACCACAGGGAAGTTTAGAGGCAGTTCAGAATAAAAGCATCTTTGTGTCTCATTTGTCAATCTGCAAAACATGTTCTGGATCACCCTTCTTGGAATATCACTTACATCTGCTCTGCAGCCTAGAGAAAATAGGCAGCTCGGAGAGTCCCATATTTAGGAATAATTGCACTTCACAGGAGTACAATTTGTAAAAAGCCTTCTGTGTTCAACCTGGTTGCCTGTCTACAACCTAACATTCAAATCTGTTCTTTATATGAGCTCTGAAACAGGCCAGGTGGCATAGGTCTGCCTCAATTCTAACAGAAGATGGTATAAACTCCTGTCCTTTTGGTTCTTTTAAACGAAGATGAGAAATACGGTAGGAAAGAACAGCTCAGTGAGGTCTTAGGGAGTATTATAAAGTCAAAAGTCCCTAAAGTTGGGATAAATTCTTGATTTGGGAGTTTACTGAGTCACAGTAAAGGTATCCCACCACTCTAAACACTTACCAACTGTACTGCCTTGGCCAAGCTACTTAACCATTCTGTACCTCTGTTTCCTTAGCAGTGTCTGGCACATAATAAATGTTCAATTAACAATAGCTTTTAGTTACAGCTAGGAAAATTTTGGGTAAACCTAAGACTGCGGCTACATATTTATACAGTTACTCTCATCAACCAAGATTTAAGATTTACATTTTTTAGTGTTTTTTTCTGGATGAAAGTTTCCCAACTTCAATTACAACTCTTCCCAATGCAGCAACATGTCGAAGTTGGGGCACAGAAACTTTCATCTGAAAACGTAATGACTTCTCTACAGCCCCTTAAAGGGTCTATTCATAGAGGGGCTGAGCAGACAATGTCACTCATTACTATCTTCAGATCTGGGCTACAGAAGCCAAGGACCTAGGTCCCTCAGGGCTGGAAGCTAGACTGCTGCCAGGCAGGCTTTTTCTTATGAGCCTTTTGGTTTTGAAGGTACTTTACTCCTCCATAGATGCATCTTTCATGCCAGATCCTTTCAAGACAATCCCATCTCCTTGTCTCCAAAACCTGAAAACAGAGAGGTTCATCACTTGGAAAATCAAAATGGAGGTGCAACTGATGTATGTTTACATGTTTCATCTGTGAGCAGTGGCAGCCTTAGAAAGTATCCCTTTGTCCCAAGCACTTCAAATTCCCGCCAGCTGTGTCTGACCATCTTCTGATCTTTAGACTCAAGTACTCTCCTGGAGTCCCATTTTGAATGATGCTTATAGTGTTAAAAGGCACAAGATCTAGGAGTCTCCTACAAACTCTGGCCCCAAACATAAATCTTTTAATGCAGCTTTCCCCACTACATGGGCATTCTGATGTTGTTTCAACACCTGAACCTAGCTTCTCGACCCTCCCCAAGAACCTTAATGAATTTGGGGAGAGTAACTTGCCTGTCTGACTCATTCCCCTAAGAAAAAACCCCAGACTGCTGCCCATCTGAAGCCCAGCACTCAAGCCATGTCATTTCAGACATGGCTTCATGTAGGGAAAGTTATACTACTAACAGCAGGTAGAATTTGTAATCCGAACTAATGCTGTTTTTGGTTGTTTGTTTTTATGTGTCGGATGTAAGAGTATTTATGAATCTCAGGCAACATTCTGAAGCAGCTGCTAAGAGGTCCTGAAATGAACTTCCAGTCCTGACCAACCCACTATTCTTAGCACTATTTATATTCCTAAAGCCATCAGTTATGTTTGATATGGCCGATCATAAGGCCTTGCTTAATGGACAACAGAATCCAATGATATTCACCAGCACCAAGAACTTGTTTTGATCTTTACCTGCCTTTGCCCTGTGGTGGGGAGGCCATGAATCTTTTATGACAGAGGCAAGATGGGTGCCGTCTCTCCACCATTGCCTCGCCTCTAATCATGAAAACTGTACTTTCCCCTTCACTTCACTAATCCTCTCACACACTGATTACACCCAGCACAATTTAATCTTATCTTTCTCCCACATGTCCGTCTGGGGATGAGTCAGTGTGACTACTCTCCCCTGTCTGATGCTGGTCTTAAAACTAGGAATATTCCCAGAAGACCAAAACAAACACATAAATAAAGGAGAAAAGAGCACAAAGCAACAAGAATCAAACCTAAGCGTAAGTCCCTGGGACACAACATACGCACCAGGATGAGCATCTGGTTTCCTCTGTACACCTAAGTGGTTCTTCCAATGTTGTTATCCAAGAAGGAGGTTGATACCCTTGCCCTGTACAGAAAGCTACAGAGCAAGAGGAATCTGTGGGAAAACTAGCATGGAGGGCTAGGTCTTTGTTACATTTCAACAGATACCACCACAAGATGCCTGTTACTTGTTTCCCCTCTTGTCAGGATTCTGAAAGCCAAGATGGCATGCTTAATTTTGATTTTTGACTCCTAAGCTGTCACCAGAGGAATTCCACAGACTTTGTAAATGTCTTAAAGCATCAGTTCTCAAACTTCAGGCTTGCAGAATTGTCAGCAAGGCTTGTTAAAATAAAAATTGCTGGATTCAGAGTTTCTGATTCAGTATGTGTAGCAGTTTGACATTGTTTATGAATTCCAAAAATAGATACTGGATTAGTTTGTGAACTGGTCTGTACCTCTGGGCATACTAGATTGGATTGGGTTGGATTCAGAGGTTTCACTTTTGATTAAATAATGATTAAGGCTTTGATTAGGCTACGTCAGTAGGACGTTGGTCCCCGCCCCCTTTGGTGGGCAGGGACTCACAGAGAAAACAACATGGCAGAAGAGAAAGTTTTCATGGAGAGCCTGGGAAAGAAGCGGATATGTGAGGAAAGAGAGAAGGCTCCACTGGACACTGCAGAGGTCCTGGGAAGAGAGACGAGCCATTCACCTGATGGTTTACAGCTGGCAGTGTGGAGAGAGCAGAGGAGCTGAGCCCCAGGAGAGAGACTAGACTTACCCCTGCCTACAACTGATATTGGAAGAAGCTGGACCACGGAGCCTTAAGAGGAAGAGGAAGGCTGGACCCTTGCGGACATTGGCAGCCATCTTGCTCCAACACGTGGCAACAGACTTTGGTGAGGGAAGTAACTTACGGTTTATGGCCTGGTAACTGTAAGCTTCTTCCCCAAACAAATACCAGAAATCTGTTGGCTTTTATAAAGGGTATTTTGCATCAGCACCGCTTTGGCTGACTAATGCAGCATGCTTGGGTGGACCCCAAGAATCTGCAATCCCAACAAGTTTCCAGGTGATGCTGCCACCGCCACTGCTGCTCTGGGGACCACACTTTGAAATCTACTCGTTTAGAGTGTCAGGAAATGTTAAAACCCTCTAGTGCATTGAATTAGGCTGCACAAAAAGAACGATGTTAAGTTTATGTGTCTCAGTTTTCAAGTCTTACGCAATGACTTGAAACAGCACCATCTTTTCTTATGAATTCTTGAAAAATGCATGATAAGTTAACTAGGGTCCAGGAGAGGTTAGGAAAATAAGTGGGAGTTGGGAAACTTTAAAGAAACCACATACATTTATTCAAAAGAAAGTAGAGGAGGAGAGCCTAGTTAAACACAGTTTAAATAATGAAGTAATGAAGGTAACTATCTTAGATTCCAGCTCCACAGCTCTCCTTTTATATGGAGTTCCTAAGAAGTGAAACAAACTCCATCTTGTAAGCTTACCATGGAGAAGAAGGTGGAAATAGTTCTAAAAGTCAATACTAAAAAGTCTGATAACTTCCACAGCCAAAAATCTTTCTCATTTCTCTACGACAATGGTTCTCAATCCTGCCTGTACATCATAACCACCTGGAGAGCTTTAAAAAAAAAATACAGATACCCAGTCTCCATTAGTGGGGATAAAAGTCCAGAGATAAAAATCCAGGTGTATTCTCATTGTATTAAAAGTTAAAATATTTATCCATTTAAATTGGATTTCATCAGAAAACTAAGATGTGGATAAAACTGCATCTTAAAAATGAGAATTTGTAGTTGTGATTAAAAACATTAATTTGTTAAATAGTTATTTAAAAACCATTTTGGAAGACAGAGAAGTTTTCACTAGCACAAATTAGCTTTCTTAATTTAAAAATGGTACTTTACTTATTCAGTCCTGGTTGCCCACAAAATAACTCAAAGCATTCCCTGATTTTATGAGACTATCAGAATAAACCTCTCGCTTTCTCCAAAAAAATACCTACTAAATGATGCTTACACAGTTAAATGCCAAATTTCACCTTAGCAATTAACATGAAGACTAAATGTAATAAAACCTAAATTATGATCCAAATCACTCTGAATCAAGGATCTTTCTTGGAAAGGGAGGAGACAAAACAGGGCTGATTTAGACAATTCAGTTCAACAGAGGACATGCATCTATTCAAACAGAGGCTGTAAACTTATCTTTATTGGACAGAGTTGGAAATAGAAGGCCTGATCTCAGACACTAATTTCAAGAAACAGTACACTAGCTCACCTAGGAAGTTATCTACCAGGAGTTTAAGAGCCCAAGTGTGCTAAAGCAAACACATTCACACCTGTTATCAGCTCAAAGACAGGTCCAAATATCAGGTCCAAAACATCTTCAGAATCCATTCCAGGCTTCTCAGGGTTACACAAATGATGCACCTGATCAAACTGACCAGTATTTTTTTAAAGAAATTCAGAAAACTGCTTAGATTCAGAATTTCAATTTTAACTTAAAAATTTTTACCTTGCTTAAAATTTTATTACTCTAGAGGCCACTGTTTATTTGAATGATAGGTACACTCATATATTGTGAATTAATACTTTTAGCAGGATGACTATGCTGAAAAGTAACTAGTGAATAAAGCTATGTCCCTTCTCCTCCTACTATTTGGTAGAGACTGCTCTACCAAAAAAAAAAAAGGTAAATAGGAGGAGAAGCTATGTCCCTTCTCCTCCTCCTATTTCGTAGAGAATGCTCTACCAAAAAAAAAAAAAGTACCAAACAGACCTGGAGGCAGATGTACAAAGAGTGAAATTAACAAGTTCTTCATTTGGAAATGCATGCTGACAGGAAACCCCAGAACACCTATGTGGAAGGTAAAAATTCCCTCCAGACCTACTGATAACTGAGTTTTTAATTACGTAGATTTTTTTTTTTTTTTTTTTTTTTTAAAGTAATTTACCAACCTGAAAAGTCCTAAAGGAGAGATCTAGAGAAATTGTTTTACTTTCTAAAACCATTACATACAGAATTTGAAAAAAATTAAACTACATCGAGTTATTTTTCTTTAAATTAAGTAAAATTTTTTTAAAAGTTTAATTTTTAAAGAAGTTGTGAGTTTACAAAACAATCATGCATAACATACAGGATTCCCATGTATCAACCCACCACAACATTGTTGTGGAACATTTGTTACAAATGATGAAAGATCATCATCAAAATATTACTGCTAACTATACTCCAAAGGCAAAGGAAAGGGAGGTGAGCAGGGGGCTTTAAATATCACTCAGCCCAAGCTTAATATGAAAGATGGAACCAAAGCAATTATCCAGATAATTTATGATGAAAGAAATATCATTTTTAAAATCAATTATTCGGACACTTCAGGGAAAAGGCAGTTTTGAGATTTGAATTATCTGAATTAATGGCTTAACTATCTATTTGATCTTTTTAATATAGTACCAGTTTTCAAGGTGACATCTAACAAGCTCTACTGGACCTAATTTTATGCCCTCCTTAAACTTCAGGTTTATACCTTTAAAAATCCACTTTCTATGACAACTGCCTCCAGCCCCACCACCCTCCCTCCCAGTTATGTTCAGTTATCAGGCAGAACCATTCTGCCTACTCCACATTTATCATAGAGTTTCAGTCTGTCCTCTGGAAACCATCCCAGATACTACTTACCCAGCTTTACTATGAAATTTTTTCCAACACACACAGAACAGCACTGGGATAGTTAATATTCTGCTAGCCACATTTTTATCTTAGGGCACATGGGTACTGCATTCTTGAAACCATCATTTTAGGGCCTACACATATATATTTTCACCTTGAAGAGAAAGCAGCAGGCTCTTTAGTAGAGATAAACACTTTAACCTGGCCAGCAACTTGCATTATGCAACATTTTCTGTTTCTGTTTTGGCAGTGTGCCTGTAAGCCTGTTAGTAACTGCCTTGGAAAGAGGTAACCACCTCACAAAATATTTTTAATACCTTTAATTATAAGATCTGATTTGGCAGCCAAACTTCTGCCAGGAACTTCTTGTAAATGTTTTTTCTTTTTTCCTGAAATCCATTTTTCTTGGTGTCTCTGTCTCATTTCATCTGCCTAACCCAAAGCCTGAAGCACAGATAGCCTGTTCTCTTAAGGTAGAAATCTCTGAGATAGCAGGCCAACCCAAAGGATTTCTACATACCATGTACTACTCTATTATTTCTCTGTAAATAGTACACTGTGTCTGACCCATAGTAAATCACAGTCACACAAGGCCATGACCAAAGAGAAATGAGAATCCCCCAAACAGGCTTCTCACAGAATTCTCAAGTCATTCCCTCTACAACCCCACTAAATGCCCAGGCTCTGACTGGATTCTTTTTTTTTTTTTTTTTAAAGATTTTATTTATTTATTCATTTATCCCCCCCTTGCTGCTTTCTGACTGGATTCTTAAAAGGTATTCGTGTATGCAAAACCAAGGGAAGGAGACTAAATCATGGGTTTAAGCTCCATCCCTACCAGCACAGTTACCCAGTCAGCTATGACTCTGAAGACAAGCATTCAAGATAATATTCTGAAGGTTCAGTGTGAGGACAAGTGGTAACCCAGGTAAAGAACGTGGCATATGGCATACTAGAAACTTCAAAAATGGCAGCTATTTGATTTTTTTTATTCTTGTACCCCCAACCCAGAGGCCCACCCTCACTCACTCCAGGAGGCTGTAGAGCATAAAAGAAAGGGCAAAAGCTCCTCACAGTGAGATACCTGGGTTTGAATCCCAAACAAGTCAGATGTAAAAACTTGGCTGAGTATTTGGTACATAATAAATGCTTAATAAATTGTGGCTATTATTGTTAATTAGGCCTGAGATTGTCTTGCGTAAACTCCTCTTTTTTTTGTAAAACCCAAACTGTGTCTTCTTCTAATATAACTCTGGCTCCCCTCCCCAAAAATATCATTTTGAAATATGGGGGACATAAGCCTGAAGCCCCAAGTGTGTGAGACTTTAAAAGGCCCTGAACCAAGCACAGGGCAAGCATAGGGGGCTCCAGAGAGATGCTGGATTGACGTCTCTGCCATCATAGAGGACGATGGACCTAATGTGGCTCCATTTTCTCAAGCCCTGACAGGGGAGGGAGGGTTCTTCCTTCATCACCCTTCTTGTTGTGAGGATCCCTGGCTCCTCTCTCCCCTAAAGACTTACTGTTGTGGACCAAAGCCATCAGCTGGAGTCCACATTCAACAAGCACATCCCTACCACCAGCTTCACAAAGCAAGTCAAGACGAAATCCAATAAGGTAAAGGAAAGGGGAGCAAAGCCCAGGAGATACCCTATTAGAAATGGTATAATAGTCTAAAAAGTCAAGGGAATTCATAACTCCTTTCTGCCCTCACAGAAATGACTAAAACTAGCCTATAAATGATTATTAATATTTTAATTTGAATTTAAGTAAAGCTTTATTCTTTTCCTCTACCTGAAGCCCTGTCAGTCCTCTCTCCCACCCCTATGTTCCCATATATAAAAATAAACCACTACCACCAAAATATGGGGGCAAAGTAGAGGGTGAAGACAAATTATAGAGTTCTAGAACTACAAAAAAAATTTCAAAGTTTTAATCTCCACTGAGTCCAAGAGTACTAAACTTGACTTGGAAACAATATATTATTGTCTTTCTCTCACCCATGGGAAACCATGAAGCCTTGGAAAATATTAAAAGTCCCAATCAAAATATCACTAAGACATGAAACAAAATATCACTAAAACATTGGGAAGCGGCTGTGGCTCAATCAGTAGGGCTCCCGTTTACCATATGGGAGGCCTTCTGGTGAAGGCAAGCCCGCCCGCACAGCGTGGTTGGCTGACCCAGCGGGCACAAGCAGCAAGGGGGGGGGATAAATGAATAAATAAATAAAATCTTTAAAAAAAAAAAAAAAAAAATGTATCACTAAAACATGGAACATTCCACTGATCCAAATACTTGACATATTCTTTGTAAAAACTTGGTAGTAGGTAGAAATGAACATTCACAAATATTATCAGAAGAGTGGCAGAAAGATGAAAGTCAGCGGAGGGCACTGAACAGTTAAAAGCTCTCTCATTTAACTGGTGAGGGATGGGAAGTAGGCAAAGGACCCTAGAAGACCAAGGTTTCCTTTTAAAAAGTTAGCTTAGGTTTTTAACACCCCCCCCCCCCCAAATTATCCTCTCCTAATGAGACAGGCGCTTACACGAAAGCTTCTTTATCTTTAACCTAAGTATTATGTTAGCTATGCGGGGGGGAAAAAAATACTTGAGATTAGCTTAAAGACTTGTGAACTCCCTCTACTGGCCCTGCATTTTAAATTCTCAAAGGCTTCAGGAACTAAATTATTAATTTCACTGACATCTAACAAGAAAAAAAAAAAAAAAAAAGACATGTATTTTCACATGAAGACCCCACAAAGGTCTTCAGAGAAATAAATAAGAAATTCCAAAACATGTACTGAAAGTTGCTAAAGGCATCTTGGTGGTTCACTCCAGAGGGAAGCTAATACATTTTGTCAATTGTTTGGGGAAGGGGGTCAGGTCAGGACCCTACAAATGTGCCAAATGCTTTCCCTGCTCTGGGCTCACTTTCCCACTGCAGGACTAGGGTGCATCTGGACAGCCAGGCATAGGGAGCCCCTAGATGATAATCAGTCTTCTTCATCTTCACCTCCTACCCAGTAGCAGAATTACTAGAGGACCAGAGCCCATCAGAGAAGTCAGATGGTTTCACTTTCTTAATGTTATCCCATAATAAGGAACTGATGCCCGGCTGAGAAAAAGTCTCAGGAGTAAAATCTCAAAAATGCCCAAGTGAAAAGTGGAACAAATACACCCTGGAAAAGTCCAGCTTGATGCATCCTCCAATCACACATTTGTATTTTACCAGGAAGGAGTGATATATATCACAATATCCCCTTTTTTTTCCAGCTGGGAAAAATGAGACACTGGGAAATTGTTTGGTTAAGAATAAAATGCTTAAAGATGAGGCCTGCCTGGGAAGTGACATAATCAGAACTGGGTCTTCTACTATAATCACTAGTCTAGCACCTTACTAGAAACTTCTAACTCAGGCAGGCTGCAGAATGGCCCTGAAACGGTCCATCTCAGAGACTACTTGCTATCTCATCTTCCTTTATATTTTCCAATTCGTGGATGTGAAAATACACCTGGGACTTATGGCCCAAAATGCAGAACATGACAAAAAAACTTACTTTTGTACAACAGCTTTGCTCCTGTAAGAAGTGGGTAAGTAACCTTCATGCTGAACAATTCTATAGTGAATCTTTCTAGACCGTTAATAAAGTGCATGCCAGGACTGCTGAAAGAGAGGTACATACGCACAGGGCAAGCTTGATGTCACCTTTCTATTAAGGAAAAGGTCACTCCCAAGACCAGGCTTCCCTCAGTTTCTGTGGTGAGTAATGACAGTCATGAATGAAGTTTTCAGGGATCCTACATTACGAAACCTGCAAGAAACTGCCATGACAGTAGAGCATGATATCACATTTACACTACATCATACCAACACTGATGCTAGAAGGTTAGGGCTTATGTCACCTTCATAGCTACAAGCATCCAAAAGACTGCACACGTGACATCACCTCATTCCTCAGTCACATCATCCTCTTTCATTGTCAAGAGTCCCAGAACAAGGCCATCTTCATGTGCCGAGGACATGATCCAAAAGGCAGCTCCAAGCATCAGATGTGCTTGTTTGTTTGGTAGACACATCCCCTGCTTTCAAAGCTCTTACACTGCAGGTGGTAATATACAAGAGTCACAAAAAAATGACAAAAGAAACAGCAAATTGTGAGGCGGGCAGGGCAGTGCAGGGTTGAGAGAGAAGGTGTGGTCGGCAAGGTGAGCTGAGAGCACAGATGGAGAATGCTAAGAGAGAAACTGGGCTACTCTAGAGCAAGAGTCAGCCTAGAGGAGGGGGTGGGGCAGAGGAGAGCGAATGAAGTCAGAGCTTGCAGAAATTGAGGTGAACAGCTGTGAAACCACAGTAGTTAGCAGCAGACACTGCCGAACAGGGGCACCCTGGGCTCCTACAGACACACTTTTAACTCCACCCTCTGTTAGCTGTGTGACCCTGAGCCAGTCATTCACTTGCTCCTGGCCTATCTCCTCACCTGTAAAATTAAGTAGTTAGATGATCTTTAAGACCTCTTAGTTCTGAATTTCAGGCAAGAAGCACTGCAGATGAGTCGGCTATATCATGGCTCCACACCCACTCCACAGGGAGGCCAGTTCATACCAGGCCCTGGAACACAGTAGCCCAGCAGTCCAGGGTCACAGGTGTGCTCAACCAAGTCTAAGCCAAGTGGACCCAGGAAAGCCCAAACTTCTCTCAAACAACAGAAGCCATGTTACAGTAGCCTTGCATCTCCAAAGCAAGCTCAACTCTGCAGAGACTTGAAGGCCAGCTCCAAGTCAGAGCTCAACACCAACCTTGTCATTTGCTAGTAATTTCTCTGCAGAGAGCTAAAACACTGAGGAAAGCAGAATTACAGATGTGAAAAAGGCAAAGAGAACCATGTGGCGGAAGATGGACTGTGGTTAACAGTACAAATATGAGAGTGTTCTCTCATGAACTATAACCATTGTACAATATTAATACATGGTGTTAACAACAGGGGGTGTATGGAAAAAATATACTAAATTTACGCTATGGATCATAGTTAGCATTATCATTTTGATGATATTCTTTCATAATCTGTAACAAATGTTCCACAATAATGTAAGGCATTGGTGGGGGAGTGATGTATGGGAATTTTGCACATAATGCAAGATTGCACTGTAAGCTCACAACTTCTCTAATAGAAAATACACATTTAAAAAAAGGCAAAGAAAATGGACAACAAAGACAAGTTCTCAAAGCACAGATCTGCATGTTCATTTTCAGTATACCCCCATTAGAATGTAAACACCTGAAAACTGGAAACTTATCTGCCTTGTGCACCCCGGGGCCTGGCAGAATGCCCTGCTGGCAGAATGCCCTGCTCACTGTATGCCTTCAATAAATACATGTTGAATGAATAAAATGGCATGTGATACAAATGGTAAAAAGGATTTTTCTCTTTCTAATCTTACTTACTGTACACCAGCTGTGACTCCTACTGATACTAACCCTCCTTCATTTACATGATCCCCAGCTCCTTCTACAGCAGCAAAAAGTAGCTCTTCATGGCCCCTCAATTAAGGAAGCAGGTAAAGGTGAGGAGAGAAATAAGAAGTCAGGAAAAGGATCAAGTCTGTTCCCTACAGATGAGATGAGAGGGTATGAAAACAGAACAAATTCCATATTCTCTTCAGCCCTAAGAATCTGTAAACCGAAGAATCAGCAATGGTATGTATGGTAACCAAGCAGAACACACAGGCCCGAACAGTCTTATCTTTGCACTTTCATCAAGCTCTTCGGACAGACAACGTCCACTAAACTTTTTCCAGCTCAAGTAGATGACTTTGTAGTGGGACAAGGCTGCTTCATTAATTTTCCAAATAAAAACCTCTGCAGGTTTTAAGAAACACAAGCAGGGTATTAAAAAGTTTAACTACAAGATGTTTTTCTATGGTGCCGTTTTCTTAAAATAGAACCCTCCTAAAATCTCCTAAAAATAAGCCTGCTGTAGTTTCATTTCATTTTCTATGAAGGAGAGACACATCAAAACAGCTTCATTTTTAAAGAGCCTCTCAGTTGCATGGGGCTCACAGATCAAAGTCTAAAAAGGGACAATTTCTTCATTCCATAGGTCGATGACACAGCTTTAAAAAGAGGAAAAACAGTCCCCCCTAGTGTACTGCTGCCATAAGAGGAAGTATATTAGTTGAGAATCACTGACGAAGACAGTACTGGCAAAGGAAATTACAAAACAGCATTTTGGCAACAGGGGCCAAGCAGAAAGCAGATTCTTCAGACAAAGCCATAACTAGCCCTTAGTTAAGGATTACTCAAAAGGTGACTAAGGTCATAACTACAAGCCAGCATGGAGTTATTATGACTGACATTTTGAAACTTTAAAAAATTTTGAAAAAAATTAAGGCTGCAGTTAAAATAACATTTCCTTAAACTAATACAGTATTTTGAAAAGGAACTAGAGGCATTAATCTAAAGCACTGGAATTGTGAGGACATAAATAATCATCATGTGGCAGTTCAGCCCTCATCTCTAACCTTGGAAAGAAGCTACAAAAGTATACTTTCTCACAAGAAGGAAGACAGTCTCTTAGAGGTTTCTCCTCCTCCACAGAAACAGAAGCAGCAGAAGTCTTGAGGCAGTATCCTACATTTCTGATATTATGGAAACTACCACCCAAACTCATGGCTGCCTAAAGTGATCCTGCTGTGACCCTGGAAAATGCAAGTGTGAGGGTTTGGTGGTAGGGGGTGGGGTGGCATAAGTGGAAAATAGGATAGGTCACATGCAGGTAAACCATGGAGTCCCAGAGACTGAGGTGCTCCTATATAAACTGAGGTCTTCCTGAGGCAGGAAGGACTAAGAATGCACCAGTTCAATTACAGGTGTAGTGTAAGGAAGCTTAATCTAAATTAAAGGAAATGGAACCTCTTCCCCCTCTTAACCACATCTGATTATTCATTTCTACTTAAATGCCCAAGGTAAGGGAACCTGTGAGATAGTCATCACCCTCACAGCACAGTATGCATCTAACAAATATAAGTTAACCAAGGGCTTCCTCCTTTTGCAAAAATGCCATCCTTCATGCCACTTTTATCACTTCATGGTTCCTAAGCACCCAGGCCGATAGGCACTGGATGGCTATGCAAATATGATACTCAGTCTCCGTCAGAATTCATCTGTCAGAATTCATCTACCCTTCCGAGGCTGAAATAATAACCAAGATGTTTTTAGATTGAGATGCAAATGTGCTTTTCAGAGAAGCAGCTTCTAGTTATGTAAGATTACCCATTACTGAGTAAAAAAGATCAATTTAAAGAGGGAAGTAGTGCGATGAACAAAGACCTCTAGAAGCATGGGTTCTAATTCTCTCTGTACTAACTACCTGTGTAGAACTGTTCTTCACCTATAAAATAAGGGGACTGGACTAGATTGTCCAGTTCATCCAGGCTATACATTAGAATAATCTGAGAAATGAAAGAAGGAAAAAGAAAGGAAAGGAAACAAAAGGAAAGAAAAACAGCAATGCCAAACTACACACCAAACCAATTATATCTGATTCTCTGGGTACTGGTATATATATATTTTTTAAGTTCCCCAGGTGATGGTTAACATGCAGCCAAGGCTGAGAATCACTGGTCTAGATTCTGATCTTCAAGCCTCCCTTCTTAGTTCTTTTAGTCTACGACCCTAAGATGATAATTCTGGTTAAAGGGTCTCTTAATCCAATGGCTCAAATAGCCACAAAGAAGTAAAGCCTAGATCTACATTCTGTGCAGTCAGGCACACAGGACTGGAGAGGCTAACCAGAATTCTAGACATTTTTAGAAGTTAAAAATCCTAATGCATAAATCAGAATAAAAGTAGTGTGGTTTAAATGCACATGCATGCTCCCAAAATGACTAATCACCGTAGGAATCAACTCCTGAAACTTGGTTTCATGGAAATGGGTCACAATTAGCTCTTGACCTCTCCCTTTCCCTCTTCTTCCACTAAACCATGAGCACAAAAAGGTTGGTGATTAGTCATAATCCAAATATGAAACCAGCCCCAGTTTCAAAGGGCATTCTCCATCATCAAAGATTTGGAAGTTCCTGCATGGCTGCATCTTTGATGAGGGTAATCTTACAAAAATTCTTTATCCAAATTACATCCCTACAGCTAATCAGCTGTCACGTGACAGAAATGGAACGTGTATAAAGTTTTTTAAAAACCAGAAAATGCATGCCCTATTAAACATATTAAGTCTGAGAATTTCAATTTACAATATTTTGAAAGGTTTTAGTTAAAGATGAGATAACAGGGAAAGAAAAATGAAACCATGAGACAAAAAATGGTTATGACATAAAACCACAAAGTATATGACTTGGCCCAAAAGTTCTGTTGCAAGTCCTGCAAGCTAAACAAAAACATAATTAGCCATGTTTCAATTAATGGCTACTTTTGGTAATACCACCTTCTCTTGTAAATCTTCTAAATACTCAAATATTATTAAACTATCATTATTTTTTAACTATAAATATAATAAGAAATGTTATTTGTGAAATTACTTTTGCAATCTTAATCTAGGAAAGGTGAAAACTGTATGTTAACTTTTAAAAAATATTTTGCCTTTATTATTTTTTTTTAGGAGGTACCGGGAATTGAACCCAGAACCTCATACAAGGGAAGCAGGCACTCAACCATGCCACTACAAGCACTTCCCCCTATGTTCACTTCTTAACTAAGTTAAAAGTTAACTTTTAAATAGCGGATTCTCTGTACCCAACTCAAAATATACAGAACGAAACTTAAGTGAGTAATCTGAAAAATATTCCCAACTCCCAAATCCATCTTCTCAGTTCATGTAAACTCACCCTTTCCTGACACTGTCCGTTGAGATTAACCCCTGTACCAAAACCCAGCACCAAAAGGAATAACTGCTTAGAAAACTGATCACTCTTTCTGTAAACAGCTGTCACTTCACACAAGTGGCATTCCTTTGTAAAGCAATCAAATCAAATCAAATATAAGATTCATAATATGTGAGCAATTGTTTAAGGAAATGAGACAGTTTTATGGAATAAGATCCAAGTGCATGTTTTGCTTTTTTAAGGTATCTGAACAAGGCTTTTCCACTTCTAGCCACTAAAAAAGACAAACACTCTGTTTGCAAGCTTTTTCTAGAAGTAAACGAAAAATTCAGTTCACTGAATTCTTCAGCTTTTCGTAATACAGGTTCCTCTCCAGTGCTCAGTTCTTCACCAAGGTTAAACTGTTCTCATTTCTACACCCAGTGGAGGCCAAGAAGACACAAGAGTCCCCAAAAATAACGAAGGGATAGAAGGAGGAAGCAACTAACACTCTAATTTTTAAAAATAATAATAACTTGCAAATAAAAGCAACTGATAAGCAATGTTTACTTCCATCGGTGCAGGGCTCTCTTTTACCTGGTACTGACACATTCATATTTTAGGGAAAAGGGTGGGGTGCCCAAGAAGAGCAAAGAGGCCGGACATCAGCAGTCCAGCAGGGGCTGAGGAGTTAATCTCTCTGGATGCCCAACTGCAGGAAGTCATTACATCATAAGTCTTTCCACACCTCTCTCCCTACCACGTGCAGGTGCCCCAAGAGGCTGGAAAGGCACATTAGAGTCGCTTGTAGATAGAATCCTTTATGGCTCGACCCCGCCTCTTAAACCTCCCTCCCTCCGGCCTAGGTGAAACGCAGCCCCAAGTCCTCCATAGGATCCCTCCCTCCCTCACGCTCCCAAGCAGCGCCAGAATCCAGGCCCTGGCAGGAGCCGCAGGTGCGGCCAGTCGGCGCCGAGGAGAAAAGGCTGGTCCGTTTCAGGCCTCAGAATATTTTAGGCTACTCGGAGGCGGGCTTCCTGAGGCGACATCTCTAAGGAACAAGGGTGTCAACACAAGTAAGGAAAAGGTGTGGACCAGGAAAAGATTTCCCACCATGGCGTCTTCTAATGGGGTCGCTGTGCCTGTGGGAATTTACACTCACAAACCCGAAACTTGGACCCAAGGATCTCATCTAGCCGGTGACGACGCACCAGAGTCCTGAGACCGACTGGAAGCCACACATCCAACCCTCCAGGCACGCGGCCCAAACACTCCCCACGCAGCGCCCTCGCCGCACTCCTTCCCAAAGTCGGTCGCAAACCTACCTTGTCGGCGCCGTCCCGGGAATCCAGCAAATTTACTCCTGTAGGTCAGTCCCTCCCTCGCCGGCGACCCTGGCCACCTCTCCTCACCTGGCCGCGCCCGAGGCTTCCCCAGGGGCCTCCTCCCGCTCCCCGCCCCCGCAGCTCTCCCCAGGCTCCTCCGCGCGTCACACAGAGCCCCTACAGCCTCATCAACGAGGCTCCCGCGCCAACCCCTCACCCCGGCGCCCGCAGGCGCGCTCGGACGAATGCAAGGCGCGCCTGGGCTGCGCAGGAGGCCCGGCGGGTCCAGCCGCCAACCCGGGTGGGTACGCACCTTCCAGCCGGCAGAGCTGTTGCTGTCGCCCTTATCCTTAAAGTAGGGCACGCAACGAACCATCCACTCATAGATCTGGGACAGGGTGAGTCGCTTGTCCGGGGAGCTCTCGATGGCGCGGGTGATCAGGTCGGCGTAGGACAGGTTCCCCCAGGCGTTCCGCCGCGACGAGCATTTCCTCGGCTGCCCGGAGCCCCCAGCCGCCCCCGGCTGCGGCAGTGACAGTGGCTGCTGAGGCTGCAGCGGCGTCTGCGTTCCCCCACTCAACGCACCCGCTGCTGGGGCTGGCCCGGACCCGGGGTCCTGCCCGCCGGGAACCAACAGCCGAGCCGAGTCCTCAAGGAGCAGCCCGGAGCCCAGCGTGCCGCTCCCGCCGCCGCCGATCGCCATGGCCGAACCGGCTCCACCGCCGCCGTCCTCGTCGTCTTCATCGTCCTCCTCCTCAGGGATCATGGAGTCGGCGGCCACCTCCCCCGAGGGCTTGGCCGGGCTCGCCTGGAGCTCCGGCCTCTGCAGGGGCCATGTACAGGAGCGTGGCCGGCTCTGAGGCTCGAATTCGGGGTCCAGCTCCACTTCGAGCGGAGAGAGCGCGGCCGGGGAGGCCGGTGCCTCTGCCATCTTCGCCGCCCGCCCGCGGCTTGGGCTCTCGCACTCTCCTCTCGCCCGGGCGGGGTACGGCGGGGGAGGGACGGGGGAGCCGCGAAGGCTCCGGGGCGCCGCCGCCGCCTGGGAAGGCACGAGAGAAGAGAGGAGGAGAGTTGGTTATCCCGGGCTGGAGCCCGGCGCTCGGCAAATCCTCGCCCGCCGCTGCCGCCTCCGGACCGCGCCGCGCGCGCCTCCCAGAACAGGCAGACCTGGAGACGTGCGTCCCGCGAACCTGGCGCAGCAGACGCCGCCCCCTGGCCCGGCCGCGGGGGAGACGCGAGCGAATCGCCAGCCGCGCACGGGGCAGCCCCCCCGCCCCTCGCCGCCGCCGCCTGCTCCGCAGGTCTCCCCAGGGCTAGGTGGCTGGGCGGGGAGGGCGGGGGAGGGGCGCGGGCCGCGCCTTTAAAGCCCGCAGACGCCGGGAGCTGGCGCAGCCGGGCGGCGGAGGGAGCCGGGGCCGGAGCCGAGCGGGCGTGCGTTTGTTTATGTTTCGCTCGGCCCGCTCAACTGCGTCCCGCGGCGCCGCCGCCAAAGTCTGTGGCGTCATGCACTCTTCCTCCCCTTCCCCAGCCCTGCCACCTCCGCGACCCCCCTGTCCCCCCCACACCCACCCAGGGGAGAGGCCGGAGCCGGGGGACGGCGCGGGAAGCTGCTGTCCCTTTTTCGCCCGCGGGCCGGAAGGGCGAACGTGGGTACAAGCGCAGACCGGCCCTTGTCACTTCCAAAAAGCAGAAAAGACCGAAAGAAGGGGGGCAAAAAGCTCGGCGGTATCCATAACGGGTCGAGCCTGGCAGAAACGGCCACTTCGGGGTTTCGTGTGGTTTATTTTCCCGTGGACGTGGTGCCCTCCGCGCCTCCCCCCCACCCCCAAGGAACGGGGGGAGGGGGGCAAATCGGAGCATAAATCTTCCAACAGGTCGGGAAGCGCCAAGTCTCCCGGGCTGCGAGAAAACCCGGACCAGCACGTTCATCACCTCCTTGCTCCCGCTGCTGCCATCTTGACAGTTTTCCCCGCTTCGCTCAAGTCCTTTAAAAA
Source organism: Tolypeutes matacus (assembly GCA_026826555.1). Lineage (NCBI taxonomy): Eukaryota > Metazoa > Chordata > Mammalia > Cingulata > Chlamyphoridae > Tolypeutes > Tolypeutes matacus. The sequence goes on from JAKSZT010053792.1 coordinate 9,545,422, forward strand.
CCCTAGCGGGGGTGGGGGGGCCGCACACCGAGTCACGGGGAGGGAAAAGGGAAGCGCCTGGCCCAGCTCGGAAGCAGATCCGGAGTCACTGGGAAGGCGGCCGCCCCGCTGCACAGCTCCGGCGCCTACCTCGGTTCCTTCCCTTCAGGGACGAAGGGGGAGGACGCACAATCCCGCGCGGGCCCAGGGCACAGCGAGGAGGGGGCGCGCAGCCTCGGCGAAGGAGAGACGCTCCGGTCGCCAGCGCAGCGCGCCCGAGGAGCCTCCTGTCAGCCCGCGCGCCGCCGCCTTCCACATTCCTCCTCTCCACCGAGCGGGGAGGCCGCGGCAGCAGCACAAAGTTATAGGCATACGCAGAGAGCCTCAACCTAGGCTGACGGCAGGCGGGCGGGTCCCCGCCCAGGGGGAGGGCTGGGGCGGCGGGCCCGAGTGTGCTGGTGTGTGCGCGCGCGCGCGTGTGTATGTGTGTGCGTTCGCGCGCCCGCGCCGCTCGGCCCGGTGAGGCTGCGGGCGTGGGTGCCGGCGCGCGCGCCGAGGGCCTGGGAAGCGAGGGCTCCCCGTAGTTGTTCCCGCGGGACTCTCCCGCCCTCCCCGAGGGCCTCAAAGACAAAAGCGCGGCGCTCGCCTTGTGAGGAAGGAGCGGTGGTAGCGCAGAGCCCCAAGCGCGGGCGGATCGCAGTCGCGTGGCCTCCCTTAATCCGGGCAGTACGCCTGGCTCGGGGGCTCCGGCATGCGCGTCCACCCGCCGGGCTCTGGGCCCGCCCTGGCGTGCGGTTCCGCGCTGGAACCGGACACCAGGTAACACCCGAGATAAGATGCTGACCGCAGATGGCAAAGGTTACCTCGGCGTGGAAATACTGGCAAGCGTGGATAACAGTTCCTACAGGACTTCGGAAAACTGATGCCCGCAGATCTGATCAGGCACCGGTTTTCACTGAATCTCTTACCGTGGACGCTCGATCACAATCATGTTTAACTTTCAATGGATTTCATGGCAAAAGAGGCAAAAGTATAATTAACTCAGGAAGTAAAGCAAACTATTGTCCCTCCTTAAAAGCAAGAGCAGATTCCAAGCAATAGTGAATGGGAAATATTTGAATCTGCTTTTTAAATGACGGCAAAAGAACTGCCGTGCGTTTTTTACTTTTTAAAAAGAGACATTCCTTTAGGTTTAGATCTTCATAAGTCCCTGTCCTACGATCCGTGCCCAAATGGTTCATTCGTGCGCTAAGAATGCACACAAGTGTATCCACTTACGTTCTTAAACATCTTTTTCCGCCCATAAAATCCTTCTAAGTCACTGAAAATAATTTAGAGACTAGGGGCGGGCTCCGCAACAACCCGATACAAAAAGGCCCAGCCAAGCACACGCACCAGCCCGCCCACCCGCACAGCTAGGGGCTTTGCGCAGGGCCCGCCACTCAAGTGACGCAAGGCCCCGCCCCTGCACCAAGCTAGTTCGACGCGTACAAACAGATGATGTCATCGTATCCACACGCGCGTGACCCCAGAGCTCTGCGCCGCGCCTCCATTCGCTGCGCCGCGTACCCGTCAAGCCACGCCGCGCGCTGACTGGCCGCGGCCACCAGTCTCCAGGCCGCAGACGCCCCTCTCCGCCCACTGCCCCCGCCCCCCAGAAAAAATAAACAATCGAGTAAAATTCTAAAGAAGGGAGGAAGGGAGGGAAGACTGGAGAGGCCGAGCCAGAAGCACGTTCTGCGCTTGCCGACGGTGGGTGGGCTAAAGGGGGGGCGCGAGAGGACGGGGGAGGGAGGGGCAGACCTGGGGCGACAGCTCCCGTGGCTGCGAGGAGGAGTCGGGGGAGGAAAGTTGCAGGAGCGCTCCGCTTCGCACTCCAAACCAGGCGGGGGGCGCTAGGGCCTGGGGGCGACCGGGAGCGGGGCGCGGCCCTCGGCGGGGGAGGAGACCGGGCAGCACCCGGGCCGCGCGGGCTGAGTCGGCCGACACGTGCGGGAGGAGGCGGGCGCGCGCCGCTCAGCCTGGCCCGGGGCCGCGGCACCTCCAGCGCGCGCGCTTGTTTACCAGCGCACGTGGGTATTATTTTTAAATGGAATGTTGTGCTGGCGGCGCGGCCAAGTGGCTGGCGCGTGGGCCCGCCGGGGCCAGGGCACGCGGTAGGGCCAGCTCTACGCCTCTCCTGGCGCAGCGCACAGCTTGCGGGGCCGCGGGGCCATGCCCCCTGCGCGCGTCTAAGTGTAGCCAGTGGTCCTGGCCAAGGAGCCTGATGACGAGTTTCGCGCGCTGCCCAAGCCGCTACCGAGACGCAGTGTTCCCGCCGCGGAACGCTGCCGCCTTGGCGCCCGGGCTCGGCTCCTGCGTTCACATTCCAGGAACAAAGCCGCCTGCCTCTCTCTGACCTGGAGGCCGCGACAGAGCAGGCGCCGCGGCCACCGATTCCGGAGCAGGTCACGCTCGCACACATACTCACTGGCGCACAGACGCTGGCCCCGAGGTGGACTCTCAGCACCCTGCGGGGTTTGGCCCTCGTTCCCTTGCTCGGACCGACCCAGTCTATACGTGCTGGTCTTGTGAGCATACGATGCTCTCTGCACACATACCGATGCGCTTCTGCTACTTGGGGTTGTCTTTGGAAGGAAAAGTCTGGAGAGGAAAGCTCTGATGCGCGCGCCTCCTCTTCCAGGGGCTTGCCGCGCTGAGAAGCCCGGTTCGCATTTGGTTTATGGTATGGCAGTGTGGACAGTGGTGTGAGAAAAGCTCAACTTTAAGCTTTCGGTGCCCATGCTCTGGGTGGGCTCAGAACATATTTCCCGGAGTCGAGTGTTTAGTTTTGCAGAAAGAACCAGGAGGCTAGATCACCCAGGGATTTACACCCCGATACAGCACAAGTTCCAAAAAACTTTCCGTTGCTTGTTTTAAATACTTATTAACACACTGTAAAGAAATCTACCCTTTTTCTTCCATAAAGCTAAGCAAGCCTTTGTCATTAGCGTGCAGATCTGCAGAAGCAGAAAAAAATGTGTTTACACTGGCTGGGCTCTCGGCCATTAGATTTTCACTATAAACATGTTGAGTGTCCATTTACAGATTGCATATCCCAAGGGCATTCAAAAATGGGAGAGTTCGGGATTCTGTAGATTAACTGAGCATATTTATATATTAATTGAGCATCCTCCCCTTAAGGGATGGGGGCAGTGACATAACAGAGCCATTTCTTTCAAAAAGTTTTTACCTTCTTAGTTGGGAGGATAAGACATTAAAATGTTAAATACTAGAGTTTAAAAGCAGTACAAGGCAAATACAAGAGGTCACACATTTAGTGTTGGATAAGCTTCAAATGAGTTGAGGATCAAACTTCAGATGGCAATGACTATAAACATTCAGCTTTGTAAATGTGCATTTATCCAAATAATTTGTCCTTGTAATTTGTCCCAAATGGGCAAACCTTTGAGAACTATTTTCTCATGGATTGTTCTTTTAGCCTGAAATTGCTTTGACTTTTGCCTTCCCTTTTAGTACTCCTTGGGTTGTCTCCACTTCTTCCCACTACCCTTTTCTTCTTTTTTCCTCAAAAGTTTATAGTATAGGAAAGTCGAGGAAGTATGGTTGGTTAATTGAAAAAACAAAAGCAAACACCAGCATTACCTTTGAGGTAGAATTTTTGGTTAAAACTTTCCCGATTTTTTGACTAATTTTATTCCTTGTTTATTTCAGCAAATGATTTAAGATGGTAGTTGTCCACTCCATTTTCATATTCAGTCACTGGCAGAACAAAAATTAAAAATTTTTACCTGAATAAGCAGAGTAAATTCACTATCTCAAACACCTAGGTAGAAACACCTCTACCGGAAAGCGGCTGTGGCTCAATCAGTAGGGCTCCCGTTTACCATATGGGAGGCCCCGGGTTTGGTTCCCGGGGCCTCCTAGTGAAGGCAAGCCCGCCACGCACAGGCGTGGTTAGCTGACCCAGCGAGCACAAGCAGCAAGGGGGGGATAAATGAATAAATAAATAAAAATCTTTAAAAAAAAAAAAAAAGAAAAGAAACACCTCTACCTCTGAAGGGGCCACCACTCAGCACCTTGCCCAATTCTCCTTGCTCCTAGGTCCGCTGGAGCCTCCTTCTGACAGGGACTGAACACACTGCCTCTTGGCGTGCTCATTTTCTCTTGGGTTGATGCCTATGTTCATCTCAACAAAAACAGGAAACAAAAATATAGTACAAGCATCCTAATAAATAGGCAAGCCTGCTAGACGGAAGAAGGAATCCCAATATTCAGGTCTATACACCCTCCCATCCTGTGTCTGACACCCTCATTAGTTCCTTCAGCTACCTCCCCACTCAGCAAACTGCCTACATGGAGAACTTATTTAGTGAACACTGTGTACCAGAGAGCTTTCAGTTTTGACTTGTCCATTGGGGCATCATTCCAGACAGGTTTCATCACCACCCTCTCTGAGTATCTGAAGCTCCTGTCCTCTTTTCCCCTCTGCTCCTCCAGGAGAAGCATACCTTAGCGAAGCTTCCCCCTGTTCTATGGTTCATTTGTAAGGCAAGTGTGTATGTTTTGAGGTGAGGGGGGAAAAAAGTGGCCAATTCAAAAAACATGAAGATTTACCTGAGACGAAACCGAACAGACAAGAGAAAGTAAGAAGAATTTCTGTTTTGATGTTATGAGGTAATTGTGGTAGCCAGCCTTTATTTGTCATTTAATAGGTTCCAGGACCTTTATTTGCTGTGATTGATTTAAGCCTCAAAATGACCTGCTGAAGTGAGCATCGTAACCTTGGGATGTTATTTAACCATAGAACCTCAGTTCCTCATCCATAAAATGAGAAAATACCTTCTAGGATTGTTGGAAACATTGAGTTAAATGAGATTATGAATCTAAAGCATTTAGGATTAGAATACGGGGGTGGAGGGCACTTTTAAAAATAGTAATGCCTAGGCTCCATCTAGAATCAACTGAATTCAAATCTCTCGGGCAGGTGCCTGGTATTGTTTGTTTGAGAGTTTTTTTTGTTGTGTTTTTTTTTTTTTTTAGGAGGTAGCGGGCATTGAACCCAAGACCTCGTACATGGAAAGCAGGTACTCAACCACTGAGTTACATCCACTCCCCTGTTTGTTTTTTAAATTAGAAAAGTTGTAGGTTTACAGAAAAATCATGTTTAAAGTACAGTTCCAACACCCCCCCACCCCCACCCCATATACACAGTTTTTCCTATTATTAACACTTTGCATTAGTTTGGTAACTTCTGTTACAATTAATGAAACAATGTTATTATAATTATACTATCAACTATAGTCTATAGTTTACATTTAGGTTCACTGTTTGTGATGTACAGTTTTATAGTTTAACATTTTTATTCTGTTACTATATATACAATCTAACATTTCCCCTTTTAATCATATTCAGATATATATATTTCAGTGCTGTTAATTGCATTCACAATGTTGTGCTACCATCACCAACATCCATTACCAAAACTCTTACATCACCCCAAACAGAAATTCTGTACCAGTTTAACCATCAACTCTCCATTCCCTAACCCCTCTCCCTGGCATTGTTATTTTTAAAAAACATTTTCCAGATGAATCTAATGCAGTGGAGGTTGAGAATACTGAGCTAGAAGTCTGCACACTTCTCCCTCCAGTATTGGCCCTCAGTTATAATTAATTGGCATCGGCTTAAGAATGATTAACAGACCCACTAACTGCACACAAGGGGACAGCTTCCATACACTTAACATCTCAGTTAATCTCTAGAACAACCTACCTCTTGTTTTATAGGGATTTGCCCTAGGTCACTCAGGATAGGATTTGAGCTGAGGTCTCTCAATCTGTGGCTTGTGCTCCTTCTCTCACCCTGCACTGCCTCTCCAACCATGTTTCTTTAGGTGGACCATTTGACCTGGAGAAAAGAGACTGGAATGAGACAAGCAAACATAACCCCAAGCGTTTCCCTGAGTCCAAAGCCAGTGAGTGGATATCTGGCCCAATCTGCCCCCCACAAGGTTGGGTTTTGGCTCCCCCAAGGGTTTTTTAAGTTTTTTAATCTGTTGCCATCATTTAAAAAGGAGGAGATTTCACCTAAAAGCCAGATTTCCAGCTCTTCTTGAAAAATTAGAAGATCAGGTAACATTGGCACCATTCTCCGATGGCAACAATTAACTGGCATATGCTCGCCAGTTTACCTCTTTCTCATCAGGCCATCTCCTGGCTGATGTCTGGGCATTTGACTTAGCCAACCTAGCTTGTATCTTCAGTCTCTGCAGTGGCATGCTGGAGCTGGCTCATTCCAGCTCTTGAGAGACAACGGTCCACATCTCTTCCCAACTCTTTGTTCAGCAAAGCAAATTGGTAGCTTGAAATAGACCACTGTGGGAGTATTTACACCACAGAAATCAGCAAACACTAACAATCCAGCCTTCTTTTTTTCCCCATAGAACCAGTTTGCCAGTACACCATTGCTGCTACTCTGCTTAGCCACTGTCTTGAGTTCTGAAACGGAAGAATTGTTATGAATAAACAGTGAAGGAAAAAGAAGCTGTTCCTGAACTCTGCTTTACCAATTGATTATACCTTATCTAACCTTGTGTTTAAAGTGCTTCAATTTAATATGGTGGAGGAGATATCCAGAACACCACTCTTGATGAAAACTAAAGCCAGATAAGGACTTTAATTTTTAAAAATGAATCATTGAGTTGGCAAGAAAGCAAGGAAACCATAGAGACCAAAAACAATATTAAAATGGGACCCCTGAGAAGTCTAGAAAAGCAGTCAAAGGACTGTTTTGAGTTTCCATTTTGACAAGTATGCAAGGTCTGAGAGATAGAAGACAAAGCCTCGAGTCTATCCAAGAGCAGGATTTATGGTGCTTTAAACAGCTGACAGAAGCACACACAAATCCTTTCTGGAGGAATATCTTGAACCTAGACCCCAAAGAATTTCCGCAGATCAAATTTCAAGGACAGAAGCTCACAATCAGAAAATACAAAACAAGCAAGCCTTCCTAAATAAGAGTGGGCAGGAACAAAAGAAAGCAAAGTCAGACACACAACTGGGTACTGGAATAAAAAAAAAAAAAAAAAAAGAGTAGAAAATACATGTACTTAACATATTTCAAGAAATTAAAGAGAGGTTTAAAAATATAAGCAAGGGATAGGAGTCTACACAAAACAGCCCAGTATAGTTTTGAAATTCAAGTACTTGTGTTTTTTTGTTTGTTTTTTTTTTTCTACCCAACTAGATTTTAGGTCCTTGAAAACAATGGCCAAACTGAACACCTTGTAGGTTTCTGTTTGCCAAATGAAGGAAGTACTCAACTCTTCTTTTGAAAACTGGCATTAAGAATGAGAGCTTAGGTGGATGTGGCTCAAATGGTTGGGCATCCGTTTGCCATATGGAGGGACCTGGGTTCGATCCCCGGGACCTCCTGGTAAAATAAAAAAAAAATGAAAAAAAGAATGAGAGCTTAGGACTCCATTTTAAAAATCCTATTGTAAGATCCAACAAATCATGTGTAAGGGCACAGAGGAAATGAAGGCAGAATTAATGGTAACGCTGCCAGCTGACTGGCCTGCAGCAAAGGGTTTGGGGCCTTGTAAGTGGTTCATCTACCCCACTTCTCATCCTGGAAGAACTTGGGAAGTAAGCACTTGTCTATGTCTACTGTTAGAAAATGTATTTAAAATGCCTAGTAATTGAATCTTAATCACAAATTACTTTAAAACATTGATGTGGTACTTAAAAAAATCAAGGAACCAGTCATTACTCTTCAGTGTATTGCATCTCCCTGGTGCAAGTTGGCCTGTCCACTAATGTGTAAAGTTTTCTGAAATAGTCTAGTCTAAAACCCCCACAGGGTATAATTGAGGGCTTGGGCAACATCAAATCAGATTATTGGCCTTCCCACATCTTCCATGGAAATGGGGCAAATCTGTGAAACAGGAAGACTGCAGAGGAAAGATGAAAAGTTTGGCAAATTTGTAAGCGTGATATAAACATCAGCTTAAAATTCTCAGCTAGCAATATAGGAAGCATAGGCAACCTATGCATAGGTCACACCAAACCATGGCATAGAAGAGTACCAAGTAGAGTGACAGCAGTCGTTAGGAGGATGGTATCTGAGTTTGAATGTGATTTGTAGTGATGGAATCAAACCCAGGTCCCTCCATAAGGGAGACGGATGCCCAACCATTTGAGCCACATATGTCCCCCTGCTATATGTCTTAAGGTTGACCAAAGATACCTAGAGTTACAGTCTTTTCTCATACAGGATGGTCATATAATAAATCAGGCTTAGTTTATCAATAGCATTCTAAAAACCAGACCTATGGAGAAAAACTAGGTCTGGGGACACATGCATGGTTTCTAATATAGCAAATGTTTAGCCCACCCTGATTATCACAAAATCAGGTGAGTGAGAATATTCGCATCACATTCCTTTAATATCACATGCCCATGCCTTTTTAGGGGCTACTTGTGCTCCTTCCTGGAAAGACAGCTGGTGCCTCCAAAATGAGTGACACTGTCATTGAGACATGTGAGAAGGATGTGTCCAGGCCTCCAAACATGAGCTATTTTATGAAAGCATAACGTCTGAACCTCACACTTTCACACACAGTCCTTTTGCAATTTCACTCCTCAAATGTGTAATATGAAGGCTTTTCTTTCACACTTAAACTTTTATAAAATCTGTATTTTGGAAACAAGATGAAACCAAGTGAAGAATCCCCAAAAAATGAACACCATCCCTGGACTTGTCCTGTTTAGGGAACTACCCAAACTCAGTCACTTTTGGTCAGGTCTTCCTATTTCCTATTCTCTATGGAGAGTGAGTGATCCCACAGAGATCCCCTAGGAGTTTATGGGGATTTTGCAACCAGTATGAAGATAAGATTTGAGCTGAGCCCTTTTAATTTTACTTGTGCCATGAAAATAATGTCGTTGAAGGAGTAAGTTGTCATGACAACCATGAGTACAAGGGTCATGACCTGGGGGTTGGATGTGGCTCAACTGGTTGGGCGTCCACTGGTTGGGCGTCCGTCTCCCATATGGAGGGACCCGGGTTCGATCCCTGGGACCTCCCGGTAAAAAAAAAAAAAAAAAAGGGTCATGACCTACACAGAGTGTAGAAACAGAAGAGGCCAAGGGCAGAGAGGAGGGATGGCTCAGCAGCTATGGGAAAGCTCAGTGGCCTCAGAAACCACTGTTAGCAGTCCTCCTAGACCTGATAACTCTCTGGGTTAAGTGGTAACTTCAAGTTTCTTTGCCTGGTAAATGGAGACTCAGACCTGATCTGGGGAAACGGCAGGCAGGAGAATTCCATGAGGCCAAATCTGAAAGAGGCTGCCATTCAGACCCACTTTTTCCTATAAATTCAATATTATTAATAAATTGTTCTTTTCAAACTAAATGACTCTCAAGTGAATAAAATTGCATTCCTTTCTCAAAATAAACTAGTTTATTTCTATATCCTTTAAGTTAGCGCCCCCCCCCCTTTTTTTTACAGTTGTTGTACATTGATATTGAAATTAGGCCAGGTCAAAAAGTCATGTGTCACTGTTGCTTAACTTCTGGATTCAAGAAATTCTCAGAAGACGAGAATGTTAGATAGCTTGGAAAGTTCTTTCTAGAAGTCCTTAATGCAGCCCTACCTAAGGCTCCTTCATTCTCTGATATAAAACATATTTATTAAACTTAAATCTTGGGAAGCGGATGTGGCTCAATTGATAGGGCTCCCATTTACCATATGGGAGGCCCCGGGTTCGATTCCTGGGGCCTCCTAGTGAAGACCAGCCATCCCGCGTGGTGCAGTCAGCTGACACAGCAAGATGAAGCAGCAGAGGGAAATAAGCAGACACAGAAATACGCACAGCAAAATGGACACAGCGAGCACAGGCAGCAAGCAGGGGGATAAATTAAATAAATAAAATCTTAAAAAATAAATAAATAAACTTAAATCTTTCAATTTAGCCAATATGAAACAAAGGCACTTAAAATATTGTAAAAGATACAATATTTTTTCTATGAGGGTGCTACTCCTGTCTCCTCCTTCCACAGATACTTTCTCTTTTTCACTTTTTATTGAGAAATGTAACACACATGCAGAAAAGCACAATACAGATTTGCTTATCTAATAGTGTACAATTTAATGAATGACTATAAAGAGAACACCCATGAAACTACCACCCAGGTCAAGAAAGAGAATATTACCAGCACCCTAGAAATCCCTGGGGTCCTCTTCCATCCCATAAAAATCTTCCTCTCCCCACAACTCTCAACATCTGTGGTAATCATTTCTTTGCTTTTCTTTGCAGCTTTCCAATTAACACTATAATTTAGTTTTGTATGTTTTTGACCTTCAGATGAATGGTCTCATACTGCATATACCCTTCTGTGTCTTGCTTCTTTTTCCCCATATTTTTTGTTTCTTTACTTTTTTTTTTAAACTTTATTTGTACATTTAATAATTGAAAATATAAACAATTAAAAACTAAAAAGTAAACACAGATGAATAAATATATACATTTCTCAATTAAATGTAATGGATACATATAAATTTTTTTTCGCCCCATATTATGCTTGTGAGAGTCACCCATGTTGCTGTGTTGCTATATTTCATTTCATTTTTTTTTTTTTTTTTTGTACTGGGAGGTACCGGGGATCGAACCCTGGTCTCTCCATATTGTAGACAGACGCCGAACCTCTTGAGCCACATCCGTTTCCCTTCATTTCATTTTCATTGCCATATAGTATTCCATTGTATGACTAGACCACACTTTATCCATTCTAATGTTGATGGCTAATTGGATTGTTTCCAATTTTGGGCGATTGCAAATGTTGTTATGAACATTCCTGGGCATGTGTGCATGAGTTTAGTATATACTTAATAAAGGAATTTAGGAATAGGTGCGGGCATCTTCCACTTCACCAGATAAGGCCAACTGTTCTCCAATGTGGCTGTACACTTTACACTCTCTCCAGCATTGTATGAGGGTTCTCCTTGTCCACATTCCAGTGGTACTCAGAATTAGATCACAACAGCCCTGTAAAAGAGAGAATGTTCTCCCTATTTCAGAAATGAGGAAACTGAAGCCTGACCACAGACCAGAGATTTTCCCAGATGAGGCCCTGACAGAGCAGGGACTTGAACCCAGGCCTGGCTGACCACAAAGACCACACTCTGCACTGCTGCTCAGTCTACATCCCAGCTCTCTGTCCCTCTCATCTTCAGCTGGAAGACCAAGTGCTGGATTGGAGGCTATTGCCCCCCAGCCCCCACCCCAACCCTGCCCACATGGGGCCCTTGCTGGGGACTAGGTCCAGGTCCTGGGTCTCACTTCACACATACCCTGCTTTAGCCAATGGAGTTCACCACCTGCAAGGAATATTGCAGAGGGGCCGTGTGCAACCCCCAGCAGAACCAGTTTCTCTCGTTGTAAAGGATTCTTTGAAATTCTTCTTTACTTTATTCCATTTCATTTAACCTAGAAGCCCACTCCTTTGTCTTCAGCCTCCACCTTAGGGGGCTTCTTAAAGCAGCTTGGCCTTGTCTTCTGGGGGTATGTCTTTTGCAGTAGGATCTTCCTTCCCAGACTCTGAGCTGCTTGAGGTCAAAGACTATATCTTAATTCTTTCTTTTTAATTTTTAGTTAATAGACTTTATTTTTTAGAACGGTTTTAGGTTTACAGAAAAAAATGAGCAGAAATTAGAGAGTTCCCACATTTTACCCCTGTCCCCACCCCACAACACAGTTTCTCCTATTATTAGCTCTTGCTTTTAGTGTGGCACATCTGTTGCAATGGATGAACCAATATTGATATATTGTCACTAACTGAAGTTCATAGTTTACATTAGAGTTCCCTCTGTGTTATACAGTTCTATGGGTTTTGACAAATGCATAATGTCATGTATCCATCATTACAGCATCATACAAAATAGTTTCACTGCCCTTAAAATTGCCTGGGCTCCACCTAGCATCCCTCCCTCCCTCCCCTGGAACTCCTGGCAACAACTGTCTTTTCATTGTCTCTATAATTTTGCCTATTCCAGAATGTCATTTTGTTGGACTCATACAGTATGTAGCCTTGGCTTCTTTAACTTACAGTATGCATTAAGGTTCCTCCATGTCTTATCATAGCTTGATAGTTCATTTCCTTTTATCACTGAGTAACCATTGTATGAAGGTACCACAGGTGTCTATCCACTCACCTATTGAACGACATCCACTCACCTATTGAACAACATCTATGTTGCTTCCAAGTTTTGGCAATTATGAATAAAGTTGCTATAAATATTTGTGTGGCCATAAGAGTTTAACTCATTTGGGTAAATACCTAGAGGCATGATGGCTGGACCATATGTTGCATGCTCAGACCAGCAGTCAATGTGGGAGAAAGAGCAAAGGGACAAAGAGACAGGGCTGCTGTGCTCTGTTTTGTACCTGGCTCACCCAAGCCATTTAACCTGCCCCAGTCTCAATTTCCTGTACTATAAAACCAAAGGACTGGGCTAGAGAATCTCAGAGGCACTTTCCTGCATTAACATCTGTGACTGTTAATTAATTTGTCCAACAAGCATGTATCAAATACCTTCTGTGTACATCCTTTTACAGACAAAACTTCTGGCTTATATCACATGGTACACAAGTAAAATGCCACAGAGCTATGTTGTTTTCTCTTGTTCACATGTTCATGGGTGTTAGTTATTTCTTCACGGTTTACCTATTTCTAACCATTTGATTTAGTTCTTGTTTAGCAAGGACCATCTTTGCTGTTCCCCCCACTAGACTGGAAGCTCAGTGAAACCAGGACTTGTGTCTTATTTGCCTTTGTGTCTCTATCACGTAGCAGACACTCAATAAATGTAGGAGGAATGAGAAAGGGCTGATTCTTAGAATCTTCCCACACCTGTAATATCACTGGGCCCAGAGACAGTCAATATTTGAATCATAGTCCCTGCCCACAAGAGGGTATCATTGGTAGTAGGCACTGACCCTTACTGAATCAGCAAATCATCAGAGCTATAGAAAATTAAATTATTTCTGTTGAAGCCTTTTTCAGGTGCCTACTATAATTGTGGCCATGATGATGTAAAACAATGCAGAGTGAAAAGGAGGAGAAAAAAATTATTATAATAAAGTTACCAAACTCATTGACACTTCTAACCACAGAAGCCTAGTGCTCTGGGAGATCCTTATTTCTGCTGAATTGGCATTGCTGTAAGACATCCTGTTACTTTGTTTCTCTTAGTGGGTTTTACAAGTGTTCTTTAGGAGCAAGATCTCATTTTCTTTACCTGAGTCCAGCTCTGAGCTCTGCTAAACTTCCTGGTGGCCTGTGGTTTATTACAAATATGCCCCAATTACATTTCCTTCCCAAAGCTGCCACCATATCCCTCACTCAAGTGTAAAATACATTTTTTTTTTGGTGTGTGTGTGCTCAACTGTGTTCTCCCGTGCTTAGCCAGGGTATCAACCTTGGCAATCCCTTGTACTCTAGACTAAGAAAAGTGCTTGGACTTCCAGGCCTCTTCCTGGGGGAGAAGGAGTAGGAAATACTCCCCACCACTCTCCAACTAAATAAAGTCTGACCACTGGCTGATCTTGGAAGATCAGGTTGCTGATTGATTTTATCACTTTCCTCTGAGGTATCCAGAGCAAGTAGACTAATCCCCAGGTAGAGAGGTGAAATCTTTTTTTCAAAGTGCTGCAATTCCCCTGAAACAGAGCCAGACTAACTGCTTCAGGCTGAGTTTCTAACTATAAAGTCTGCCCTTCTCAAGCTGGCTGCGTATTGGAGGGCTTCTGAAGGAAGGGCCCAGGTGCCAAACAGCTAGACAGCTATAGGCTTCCCGTGAGCAAGGGTCCTGTGATGGCATCTGCCCACAGGTGACTTGGCCATCACCCAGTTTTGGTTGGGGAGGGCAGAAAGGAAAATGATCCTCAGCTCTATACCTGGCAATGCCAATATCAGGGAGGGACTGTGTCCTGAGGTAGAAGAACATACGAGACAGATATTCATCTTATTTTAGCCCCTTCTGGCTCCCTTGGGGGTGCTCATGGCAACAGGCTGCAGAGCTGATTATGGCAACCACCTTCGCTCCCCTCCTCTTCTCCTTAGTAGTCCCCAGTTATTCAGCAATGCTTCAGGAGGGGACCCTGTGTGTGGAGGGTGGAGTTTTGTGTTTTGTGTTAAGTGCCAAGTAACTGCCTGCCTTGTCCCCAAGCTCTCAGTCAGCCAGTGTTGGGCTAATGCCAAGGCTGTGAAGTTAAACTCTGTATAGGTCAGTTTTTTTAAATCAGACTTCTTAAAGGTAGGGATATATCTTAGCTTTTTTCCCTGCTGGGTTTACTGGAGCTGGTACAATGGCTCTGACAATATCCTCCAACCATTGCCTGAGATTGAAAAACAATATCTCACACATCCACATTACCATTTTTGAAAAGTATTTAGATGCTGTTATGATACTTACTGATAAATTCTTACTGATGAATTATTATCATTATGAATTGTTCTCAATCAATGAATAATAAAGTAAAATCACCATCATGTGAGGGGCCTTGGAACTTTTCAACATTAAAAGGGGCCCTCATATACAGAAAGTTTGGGCAGAAAATATCAATGGATATTTTCTGTCTGCTTACCAATTATCCTCATTCCTAGATCCCTGGCTTCCTTTTCTTTGGAGATGTGACAAAGAAAAGATGCCAACACTTTCTTATTAGCAAGAGAATTCTGCCTTAGTAGATGATTGGCTGGATGTCTTTGCACTTTTGCCTTAGCTGACCTCTAACTGCTGTTATAGGAATGATACAGTTTGGGGAAAAAAATGTCCCGTTTTGAAATGAGATGAGCTACCTAATAAAGCCCTTAATTTTTTTCTGGGTTTTATAACCATTACCTCCCTCATTCTAATCTTGCATAACTTTAGAAAACTGAATAGTTTCTAAAAAGTGAATCATCTTAGGGATGAGACCCAAGATTGGAGCATTTTTCTCCAGAAAGTATAATTTTTTTCAGAACAATCTGGGGAGGTGAAACTGGGACTTGCCAATGTATGCCTCAGTCAGCATTTGTGCCATTGTTTTGCCTGCATGAACCCTGCAATTAACCGGGTGTGTTGGTTTACTTTGTGTCCTGAGTCAAATGCTTTCCTAATATTCCTACTACCACTTGCCACTGCCATCCTTGCTGGAAGCAACTAGTGTGATGCTGTTTTGTTTTTGTGTGTGTGTGTGTGATGCTGTTTTGACACCATTCTCTCTGTGGAGGGTAGATGTGGATCATCATTAGCCCCCTTGCTGTGGGCTCCCCACTCTTACTGCTGCCAGCTGCCACTGTTCCCTGGATCCAAGAAAAATGGCCAATGTCAGGGCACCCCTGTGCACCTTCAGCTGCACAGCTGGGCCGTGCATTTGATTGCAGCCTTCTTCGTGTTTCCAGCGCATGCCTCCACCATCTCCACCAAGGCCTCCCTTGTTCCATGTCTTCACTTTAATTCTCTTTCTCAAGTTCCTTCCATTTGAACCATCAGACTTTCTCCAGGAGCCCATTCCACAAAACACTCCTGCTGAAGAAGGGTTTGGTTTTAGGCCAGGTTTTCCAGTTTGCCTGACAGCTAGTGTTAAGCTACTCTGTGGCTACACCTGGGGAGAACCAGATCTCTTGTAAGACACTCCTGCCAGGTCTGAGCACTGCCTCCATCTCTAAGGCTTTCATCCTAGTAATTCTAGAGCTTAACAAGGGGTTCTTAACAAGGGATCTGTGAGCTTGAATTGAAATTCAAAAGAACATTATTCTTGTGGGGACATGTTGGTGCGGGTGTGATGTATTTATTAAATAATATACAGCATAGTGTAGACTTAGTATAGGGCCCTTGGTTTTCACCTGACTGGCAATGGGGTCTGTGGAACAAAAAAGGTTAAGAACCCCTGCTCTAGAGGCTTCTAGAGTTCAATTTGATTTTCACCTCCCAGCCCCCATTTGTAAGAAATTTGAAGGGGCAGGATGGGAACAGAGAGAACTTTGGTGAAGTCTCAAGAAGAATTTTCTGATAAAAAATGAAAATGTTCAGTGAACCCCAGTTATGTTGCTCATCTCACAGCTTAAGAAGACAAGAAATAACAATGATGTTAATAAGTTGAGGCTATTCAGTAGAAAGAAAAAGAAGACAAAACTGGCTGAGCAGCTGGCCAGACATAGTGCCCTCCTGCCACACTCCTGGTGCAAGGAAGAAGCTCTGAACACAGAGCCTCCAAGTATCCCTGGTAGGGATACTCAGACACCCTCAGAGGAGGGTGAAATTCGACACAAAGGACCAGGAAGAGACAAAGGACTTTCCAGGAAGAGGAAAGTTTCTAATTTCCACAGGGATTATGTAAAAATAAATTTAAAAAAATAAAAAAGGTATTCAAATCAGAATTAATGTTTTTCCTGGCATCTCCAGCCAAGCCTGTGAGACAGCTGCAAGACTGTCCTCACTTCACAGCCCTAAGAGTGAGCCCACAGGGTCAGACGTGATCAGGAACAAGGCTGAGATCTTAAACCACAGCACCTATCTCCAAACCCGTCAGTCCTAGAATCCTGTCTGTCTTCACTGCCTCTGGCCCCTGTCAAGGGACAACTTTTGCTGGCGGATGTTTGTAACTCAGTTGGTGTCAAGGGCCTCACTTGAAGCAGCCTTAACAAGAGAAAAACGTCAGAACTGGAGGCATGCTTAGAGACCTTAACAAGGCCCACAAGGCACCAGAATACTCGCCAGTACTCGGAAGCTCCGGGGCCAGGCACACAGGGCGCACGGACGCGAATCTTTGCGAGAAAACCTTCTTTCATGTGAGGCACTCGGGTCACCTTACTCCTCTCTTTCCAGCTCCGTCACAGTGCAGATGGAGAAAGAGGCAGAGCAAGAGAGGAAGACCCAGAAACACAGTATCTCCGTCTCATGGTTACGTTCACGATCAAACTGTCCACCATCCAGTTGCTTTTGCCAGCACCTCTTACTGTGTTTTACAGTGAACTCTAAAAAAAAAAAAAAAAAAAAAAAAAAAGGAAAACCATTTCTCTACGTACTAACTTACCCAGAAGGACAAAAGCTGGCCAGGTCGAGCAAGTGTCCCCAGCGCCGGCTTCCGCCTGTGTGTACTAATCCGCTCCTGCCATCTTGTGGCCTTGAGCCGCGCGTACATGCAGTTTCCAATCTCTAACTCCTTCCGGTGCTCCTGAGACTTCCCCCTCGGGCGCTTGTACCTGCGGCTTCCAAGGTACGTTCTTCCTTAAGTTATTCCCCCTCGGTTCAGCTACAGATAATGGTCAACGGGAGGCAGAGACCCAGCAGTGCAGTTCCGTTAACATTTTACGGAGCACCAGCAGGAAGATCCGCCGCCGCTGCCCTGAAGAATTCATCAAGATTTACTTAAAAATGTACTTTAGTCTACAGCTGCCAGGTTTTCGAATACACCCCCATTCCCCGCCTGAAAACCACGGCGCTGTTTCCACACCTATCCCTTCTCTGTCTATGGGGTGGGTCCAATGATTTGTTTGCTTTTATCTACATTATGAAACGAAAACATCTAAAAACGACAAGGTTAAGAACTCTCTGTCACTTGTGTTTCAAGTATCATTTTTAAATTAAACTTATAACATATTTTGAGATAATTATGGATTCATATACAGTTATAAGAAATAATACAGCTTCCATGTACACTTTCTATGAACATAGACACAGTCAACATACAAAACATTTTCATTAAAACAAGGACCTCTCCTGTTGCCCTTTTATAACTGCACTCAATTCCTTCCCACCACACCTATACCTTCATTATCCCCATAGCAGCCCCTAATCTGTCCTCTATTTCTATAATTTTATCATTTCAAGACTGTTCTATAAATGAAATCATACAGTCTCTAGCGTTTTGGGATTGGCTTTTTCCACTCAGCATAATTTTCTGGAGATTGAGTTAAGTTGTTGTGTGTGTCAATATTCTGTTCCTTTTTGTTTCTGAATAGTATTACATGGTATGGATTTAATCACAGTTTGTTTAACCATTCACCCATTGAAGGACATTTGGGTTGTTTACATTTTTTTACTATTATGAACAAAGCTGCTATGAACACCATGTTCAGCTTTTTTGTGAACACAAATTTTCATTTCTCTGGGATAAATATCCAGGAGTGCAATTGCTGGATCATATGGGAGTTTCATGCTTAGTTTTTTAAGAAGCTGCCACCCTGTTTTCTAGAGCGACTGTACCATTTTGCATTCCTACCAGCAGTGTGTGAGTGATCCAGTTTCTTTGCATCCTTGCCAGAATTTGGTGGTGTTGATATTTATTTATGTATTTGTTTACATTTCATTTTAGCCATACTGATAGTTATGTGGTAATGGATCGTTGGGGCCTTTCCCTAATGGCTACCAATATTGAACA
Source organism: Tolypeutes matacus (assembly GCA_026826555.1). NCBI lineage: Eukaryota > Metazoa > Chordata > Mammalia > Cingulata > Chlamyphoridae > Tolypeutes > Tolypeutes matacus. The sequence goes on from JAKSZT010053792.1 coordinate 9,563,831, forward strand.
TCTTTCCATGGGCTTATTTGCCATCGGTATACCCTGGTTTTGGTGAAATGTCTACTCATGTCTTTTGCCCATTTTCTAACTGGATTGTTTGTTGTTTTACTGTTTGGTTTTGAGAACTCTTTATATATTCTAGATACTAGTTATTTGTCAGATGTGGGTTTTGCAAATGTTTTCTTTTGGTCTGGAGCTTTTCTTTTCATCCTCTCAATAGTCTTTCACAGAGCCAAAGTTTTAAATTTTGGTGAAGTCCAATTTATCCATTTTTCCTTTAGGGATTCAGTTTTTGGTGTCAAGTCTAAGAACTCTTTGCCTAACCCTAGATTCTGAAGATATTCTCTTACAGTTTTTTCCTAAAAGTTTTGTCTGTGGTCCATTTTGAGCGATCTATCTATCTATCTATCTATCTATCTATTTTTGGCCTGTGGCTGTTCAGTTGCTCCAGCATATTTGTTGGAAAACCTACTCTTTCTACATTGAATTATTTTGCAACTTTGTTAAAAAAAAAACAGTTGGGCTTATTTGTGTGGGTCTTCTGGGTCCTCTATTCTGTTTCATTAGTCTCTATGCCTATCTCTCCACCTATACCACACAGTCTTGATTACTTCTGATTTTCTCATTTTATTCTTTTTCAAAATTGTTTTAGCTTTTCTAGTTCCTTTGTCTTTCCATAAAAGTTTTGGAATAATCTTGTCTATAGCTATAAAATTCTTGCTGGAATTCTGATAGGAATTACATTAAATATGTGTATCAATTTTCAGAGTTGATGTGCCTCCTATACTATGTCTTCTAACTCCTGAACACAGTATGTCTCTCCATTTATGTAAATCTTCTTTGATTTCTTTCATCAGTATTTTGTTGTAGATTACTTGGAATTTTATACTTAGACAAGCATATCCTTTGCAAATAGGGACAGGTTTTTTTTTTTTCTTCCTTTCTGATCTTTATGCCTGTAATTTCCTTTTCTTGTCTTACTTCACTGGCTAGAGCTTCCAGTACTGTGTTGAATAAGAGTCATGAGAGTGGCCATTTTGAATTTTATAATGTGGCAACTCTAGAAATCAGATTCTCTCCCCTCTTTGGTTAGTGGTTTGGTTTGGTTAGTGACTTTTCTGAACTAATTCTGTCAAGTCTGTATTCTTTGTCCTGTCAGGCCACTGAAGCCTCTGCTTGGTTAGTTTAATGGCCAGCTAAGGATTAGAAAGATATTTCCTTAGATTTCTGGAACCAATAAGTCTCCCAGTTTTGTTGAGGAGCCCTGTGGGCTTGTTCAGGCCTGCCTTTAACATGAAGCCAGGTAGTTTACCACTCTGCCTTAGCCTTCACTTCCTGCTTGTACAGTGCTGCAAATCCAACCAAAAGTGAGAACATAGGACAGTCTCAGTTCTTTCCTGAGCTTGCACAGAGTCTGGGCATGCATGTGGCCTTCTAGAGTCCCAGGAATATGTCAGAGTTTTCCAAAGCCCCTATAGACATCTCATTCCCTAACTTTCCCTTTTAAGCTTTTTGATTATCCTACTTTTTGCCTCAAGCCTAATATCTACTGCCTCAGGAAGCTGTGATGTTCAACAGTTACCTCTGATAATTTTAGACCAATGCTCCCAGAGAAAGCTTTGCCCTGGGTGAGTACTGAGTCAGGTCAAATAAAACAGCCTTGTGAGTGGGGTCTTCCAGAGAATCACTAGACAGGCAAATAATGACAGTTCTCTGGGAATGGGGCTTTGAATGCACTCCAACCCATTTGCCCCTTACAGTGGCTGATAGGCTGATGGTTTCACTGTGGAGCTGTGGAGGAGGGAATTGGAAGGGCAAGTGAAAACACCGCAAAAGTCACTGTTCTCACCAAGTTTCACCAGTTTTTCTTGGATATATGTTCCCTGGATTGCTATAAGGCTTTGATTAATTTCCAGAGTTCTGCAAAAATTGATTCTAACATTTTTTGCGAATGTTCTTGTTGTTTTTATGGAGAGAATTTTTGGAGCCCTTACTCTGCCATTTTCACTGATGTCAGCCTCTGGTTTTTCTTAATATCTTCTATTTCTTTGCTGAGATTTTCTATTTCTTCACTGAGACTTTCCATTTTTTTCCATTTGTTTCAAACATGCTATGATTTCTTGTTGAAGCATTTTTATAATGGTAGCTTTAAAATTCTTATCAGATAATTCTAACATATCAGTCATCTAGGTGTTGGCATCTATTGATCTTTTTCATTCAATTCTAGATCTTCCTGGTTGTTGGTATGACGTGATTTTGATTGGTATGACTATATTTTGCATATCATGTTGTTAAATTCTGGGTCTTAATTAAACCTTCTCTTTTGTTGGCTTCCTCTGGCACCCATTTATCAAGGGACAGAGGGGGCACACCACCTTGTTACTGCCAGGTGGGGGTAGAAGTCCAGGTTCCTTTCTTGGCCTCTATTGACACCTAAGTTGAGGGCAGGGGTCTCCTCATTACTTCTGGGGAGTAGTGCAAGTTCTAGCTCCCCATGTGGCCTCCATTGACACCACTGTAAAGGGACATGGCTTTGTTAACTCTTGGTGGTGGTGAAACTCTGTATCTCATAAATGCCACATGAAGATTAAAGTCCCAACTCCCTTCTCGACCTTCTCTGGTGCCAACCTGGTGGGTGGGTATGATACCTTGCTACAGCCTGACAAGAGTGAAATTCTAGGCTCCCCACTGGACTTTCCTGATGTGGGTATGGGTGGGGGTGTTTGGCTGGAATAAAGCAGTTATTATCTAAAAGATTTCTGTCTGGCTAGGCTGCCCCTTTCCTATTCCTTTAGCTAGAGCTAGAAAGGGAGGCTTTTATTGAGGCTTTTTTTGATCTGTGCCCATTGGTCTTTCTAGATGCCAGCTTCTTCAGCTCCAAATCTGGGTCATATGAGGCAAAAAGAAAACCTGGGAACTTACTACTGTGTCATTCCTTGAGGCCTGAGGTCCCCAGTCACTATTCCTTCTTTTCTCCATCTTTCAGAGTCTTCTTATGCTTGTTTTATATGTAATGTTGAGAGTATTTAGTTGTATTTAGCAGGGTTTAGGGAAAGGCATGTGTTTTAGCTTCCCAAAGGGTTGCCAATGCAAAGTACCAGAAATGGATTTGTTTTTATAAAGTGGATTTATTTAGGGTTAAAGCTTACAGTTCCAAGACCATGAAATGTCCAAATCAAGGCACCATCAGAGGTGCTTTCTCACCAAAATCAGCTACTATTGATCCTGTTGTCTGGCCACATGACAAATCAAGATGGCCACCAACCTCTGTCAAGGTCTCCGCCTTCTCCTGGGCTTCTCTGTTTTCCTGCAGTCCTCTCTCTCACATGGCTGAATCAAATATGGCAGAGGTCTCTTTTCCTATGTGTGTCTCTGTTTATATCAGACCCAGCAAGAGGGCAGAGACTCAACTTGAGTCATGCCTCACTGACGTATTCCAATTGAAAGGGTCTCACATCCACATGAATGGATTAGTTCAGAAACATAATCTTTCTCTTTTGGGGATTCATAAAAGAATTTCAAACTGCCACAGCATGTCTAATCTATTTTCCAGGAGTTGAACGTCCTCAGCTCTCATTTTATAACAATTTGAGTGACTTTTGCATTCAATATATTCTAACTCAAAGTATATAATATAAAATGATTGGCATGACTGGTAAAATCTCCTGTAGAGCTGTATGAATCTAGTATTCTAGATATTATCCATAGTATATAGATCTGTTTTTCAAATCTAGGATCAGGAGTGATATGAGATAGTGAGGCCAGCCCAGAGAAGGTGCTATTCTTCCCCAGCCCAGCCTGCCTGAGCCTGAAGTTCCACTGCCAAAACCTCAGTCCTTTGATTTCATTCTTTGTCCCCCATAGAATTAAATAGATTCTGTCCACTGGACAGGCCAAACAAGATACTCATCAGCCCATAACTTTTTCTAAAAGGGTCCCACCCAGCCTTTTACTGAGGAACAGGCCCCGGACAGCTCTGGAGGCAAGCAGGATCATTCCTTAAACCCCCTGCCCCTGCTGACAGGTCTAAGCTGGTCAGTTGGAGGTTGACCAGGCCTGAAAAGGCCCACCCCATTAAGAACAACGGAGATGAGCGAGGCCAGCATACAGTGTAAAGCTAGCGTTTAGGATGGAATGCTAATCCACTAGAAAGTCAAGCGACTGTTTTATCAGGAGTGGTGAGAAGTTGCAAAGAGAAACAGACACCACACAAGGAGCACACTGACCTTAAGGCAGATTTAGCAGCACCACCAGGCTGAGAGGAGGTGATCCAGCTCTTTGGATCCCCAACAGCCTTTCAGTTCAAGGTTGTAGACACTAATAGCAGTCATGTATTGACCACTTACTCTGTTTCAAACATCATACTAAAGCCCTTTTCAAAGAAGACCTCATGTAACCTTAGAGGAGATATTACAATTCCTAACTCACAGAGGTAGGAATGAAAACATAGAGGGGATACTTAACTTGCTCAAAGCGGCCCTAACTCAAAGCCAGGTCTTCCGGACTCCTGTGCTTTTAAATACTTGGTTCCTTATCCTCTCACTGCACTCCTCAACCTCCTCCCCCTACCTGAGGTAGGATGAGTGAGTCTTGGTCCCTGGCAACCCTCACCCTTGAAGGGAGAATCCTTTGGACCCATCATTCATTTATACTTTAGTATGAAATAGGTAAAAAGATGCTGATTGTTCTGAGGGCATAGGAGAGTTACCAAAAAGAGAAGACATCAAGTGCCAACTTTTAGTAAATTGAACTTTTCCTGAAATTAGGTGGATGAAATGCCCTGAGAGATGGGGTCTTCCCTTCAATCCAGCTTTGTTCTGAAGTACAGAGCTCACCATACTTCACGCTAGACTTTATGAAGAAGTCTTTCTAATCTAATCAACAAGGCAGCTCTCTCCTTACTGTCATTCTATAACATTTCAGCCATGCCTATTATGCCTCGGTTCCACAGTTTGGCCAGATTTACTATTTTCTGTTCTAATTGGGACTTTTTATGTTTTTAGTAACATAAAATACCAACAAAATAAAAGGGATTTCTTGGCTTGTACAACTGAAAAGCCCAGAGGCAGTGCAGACTTCAGTCATGGCTTGAGCCAAAGGTTCAAGTGGTCTCTAGGGCTCTGGGTCCATTTCTTGGTCATTCTTGCTACTTTGCTCCCCTCTGTTTGTTGGCATCATTCTGAGGCTGCAGAGCTCACTGTCAGTGGCTGACCAGGCTTTATATCTGCATGCTACACAGCCTAGTGCCCAGGGATTGAAGAAGCTTCTTGGCCAAGAAGCTCTTAGTAAATATTTCCCCTTGTCTGTGTGAGGCCTAGATTGGACCTTGTGCTCATTCCTGGGAAAATCACAGTGTTCAGGGGCTGGGATCCTCCGGCTGGCAGAAGCCAAATACAGTTCACTCCTGGTTGGGGTAGGATCAGAATCATACAGCACAAGTGTGTGTGTATGTGGGGGGGACATTCTCCAAAGAAAACTAGACCCTGAATTTTGGTGGAAGAATAGATGCTGGAGAGGGAACCAATAAAAGTGTACCACATTAGTAATCTTCAAATGTTTTTCATCATACATCCTAGTCAATAAACATGTTATGCATATTTATATATAAATTATCTATATAATATATATATATGTTGCAATATACATGTACATTATAATACACATGAAATCTATTTAAAAGGCTGAAATAAAGGTTGAATCTTATGTTATTTTATTTATCATCAGGGTTCAAATAGGTTTTTGCTCTCAAGAAGAATGGGCTTGGAAATGTTTTATTCTCTTTGAGAAATCTTAGTTTAATACTTTATGATTCAAAGGTCTGGTTTTAAGTTTAACTTATTTCCATATTGGGTTTTAATGGCTCTCATATCAGAGGCATCTTAAACTAAGATATTGGGAAAATTGCATTAATGGCTGCACTTACAAGTTCATAATACTAGTTTGTCAGTTCCATCCACCACTTACGCAAAGTGGTTTTTCCCCCCATTTTTGTGAAACAACTTAATATTTAAATTGTACTTAAGAATTAAACCAAAAGGTATTTTATTTTACAATTTTAACAAATGAACTTTTAATTTGGAAGACTTTAAAACTTCATGATTTTTAAATGTGCAGATGTGGGGGTTTTTATAGATAACACTTAACATCAGTTTTGGCCACAAATCACAACACAATGCAACATTTCCCGACATGTTCTAAATGTTCTCATTTTAGTACCCCTTACAACTGCTGTAAGGCTTCTTTCTCACCCTTGTCAAAAACATCACCCATTCCCTGATGGTACTGATTTCAGAAATACTTGTTAGCAGCATACTACGAGACCATTTATCACAGCAAAGGTCAGCAAATTTAAAACAATTAGTTTTTTGTTAGTCAAAGAAAATTATATAACTCATCTTTAAGTCCAACAATTGTTAAACACTTTGCATAAGCAATTCTCTTTCCCCAGCCTCAGCCTTATGGACGAGTCACATGACCACAGCTGTCTGACAGTGGCCCTAGGGAAGTGCGAAGGGCAAGCCAGATGGTGAAAATGAGAAATGAGTGAAACAGAATTCCTGTGATTTCTTTCTGCACTCAGAGACCATCACATGCTCCTGCAGTGCCCCCCAACACACACACAGTTGGAGATTCTGGCCCCACTAGTACTTTCAGTATGTCAGCCTTGACGCCTCTAGACCCTGTCTCCCAAACCGCATGGATTTCTAGGCTTCTCTTCCCTCCCAAGGACCTAGCACAGGGACAGCAAAGCTTAGCTGCTCCATGACATTGGGTTATTAGACCGACTCGATTCAGCCAAAAAATGAGCCCTACTATATGCAAATTTCTGTGCAGACCCCATGGGGGCAGGGCCCAGAGATGAGTAAAATCCAGACCCCATTGTTGGGGCTTCGTGATGTACTGGGGTGAGGGTGTGCAAACAAGGACTACAGACAATCCAGGGCAGAATGAAATGATTGCTTTTAGATAAATACAGGCTGTAGGAGAGCAGGAAAAAAGGACTCTTGGTTCTGATTCATTCTGGGTGAAAGGATTGAGAAAGGCTTCCCAGAGGAGGTGGCATTCTGTTCAGTGGTATAGGTTTTTGTACAGTTGAAGCAAGGGAGAAAGGATTGAGAAAAGATGATGAGGTGGCTTAGGAGATGTCATCAAGAAGGGCCTATCAGGGGAAAGCAAGGACAAAGGAGGAAGGACTCACCATGTTACACTCTCAAGGACAATTAGGGAAGCGGCTGTGGCTCAATCAGCCCCGGGTTCGGTTCCCGGGGCCTCCTGGTGAAGGCAAGCCCGCCCGCATGGCGTGGTTAGCTGACCCAGCGAGCACAAGCAGCAAGGGGGGTATAAATGAATAAATAAATAAAATCTTAAAAAAAAAAAAAAAAAAAAGGACAAACTAAAAAGTGCACAGGTGATGGTCTCCTACAGTATTCGACATACATTGGGGCTTTAATAAATATTTTTACCCAATGGGGGGTTGTTAGATGCAAACTCAGAGTCTTCCTTCTTCCCACATCCCTAATGTGCTCCTGCCTTAGGGTCCTTGCACTAGCTCCCCTCTAAAATGCCCAGCCCCAGGGGTCATGCAGCTGAGTCCCCCAAGTCATTCAGAGCTTCAGTCAGATCCCACCCCTGCAGAGGCCCTCTCTGGCCTCCTCCTCAGCGGGAGCTCCAGCACTCTCCACTATGACACCCTTCTTCATTTCTGTCTCAGCACACATCACACCCTGATGTTGCTTATTTTGTGTTGATTCTTTCACCCTCTGTTCACACATATGTGTGCATGCAAAGAATGTAGACTCTGCCAGAGCAAGGGTCTGGGTTGCTGTGATCACTGGCCATAAATACTGATTGACTTTGCCCCACATCCTCTTAAATGCTTTTTTATAAGGTCAGTTTGGTGAAACAGCCTCACTTGAAGTTACCTCAAATCCACTTTCAGGGAAAAAAATAATAATAATACAAAATATATGAGAGTAGGAATTACTCCAGTGAAATCTGGTGCAGGAAGTTGCCAGATAGTTTTGGTTTAATCCCTATTTAAATCTAATTTGCCTCATTTCTCTCACTTTATTAAAAAAATCTTACTGTGCTTTATCACTCTAAAAGCTGCCTTAAGAGAGGTGGTAGAACTAATAAATATATTTTAAAATACTTCGGGGATATAATGTTGAGTATTTGATTTCCACAAATTTCTTTAAGAAGATTAAATGCCACTCAGTTTGAAGTCCCTGTTTTCCAATTTTAGCTAGTCATCAGATTCACTTACAGCATTTATTTAAAATACAGGTTTTTGGGCCCTTCCACTAAAGATTCAAATTCAGTAAGTTTGGGGTGGGTTCCCATAGTCCGTATTTTAACACAAGTTCCCCAGGAAATTCTGATGGCTCACCAAGTTTGAGGAACAACATAATAAACTATCCTTTTCTAAACAACCAGAAAGCAGTATCAATGGCTAATTCTACTGATTGGAAGCCCATTATAGTGAGAAATAGTCTTAAAGAAGTGAAAGATTTTGCTTAAAATTCACCACTTAAAACGTTGACCTATTTGGCCAGACCTTGGGGGTGTCCTCTCTGGGGGGTCCCCTTGGGTCACGGAGGCCCTTACCCACCTGGGCCCTGCCTGGGAGGCGGGCAGGGCTGTTCCATAGTGCATTCTGCTACCTCAGCACACCTGGCAGCAGTGCCCTGGCTGGGCATGCCCTGATTTTGCCTTCCAGGGAACAGGCAAGCACTGTGAGCCCCTCTCCTCGCTGGAAGGGGCTGCCGGACACCTACGGGACATGACTGTAACTCAGGGCTCTTAACCTGGGGTCCACAAGCCTCTGGAGAATCCAGGCAAAGGCCTCACAGGATCTGGATGCAGAACTTGGATGTGTTTCCATTCTTCTGAGAAGAGGTTTCTGAGCCTTCACCCTCGGCTTTTCCGTGGACTCCACAACCTGGAAAGGTCAAGGTCTTGGCTTGGAAAGCGAAACTGCTTCTATATATCATCGTAGTGCAAATCGGCCTCACTCCTTTGCAGTGCCACCTCACAGGTGAAGACAGTGGAAGTCCCCTTCCACTGGGCTCCCTCACGCTGATGCCCCAAACACAGATGCAAACACAGAGGGCCGTGCAACAGAGGAGGCTGACTGAGCAAGAGAGCCGAGCTGACCCAGGCCATGGTTTGGGAGCGGGGTGGAGGTGTGGAGGCGTGGAGGGGTGGGGGTAAAGGGGTGGAGGTGTGGAGGGATGGGGGTGAAGGGGTGGAGGCTTGGAGGGGTGGAGGGATGGGGGTGAAGGGGTGGAGGAATAGGGGGTCGAGGGGTGGCATCCAGCTAACGTCTGTGCCTCTGCGTTCACCAGAACAGGTCCCTCAGGATCACCTCTAAGTCAAACTCATCCTTCAGGTGCCCGCCCAAAGAACAAGCTTCCCTGCGACCCAGCATCTCTCTCAGAGCTGGAAGGGAATGTGAAAGTAATCATAGATAACAATTACTATCTAATGAAGGCCTACTCTGCACCAAGTGCTTTCTGTAATTAGAAATCCCCATAACTCCCTCCAAGGTAGGTCATCTTTCCCCCATTTTACAAATGAAAAAGTGAAGGCTCGAAAGCTTAGAGAACATGCCTCTGTGAAGAGGCAGAGCAGGCATTTAATCCCAGGTCTGTCTGATGTCAAATAGCAAGCTAACCCTCACTGGACAGAGGAGAAAACCAAGGCCCAGAGGAGCTGGGTTGTGCCCCCTCACAGAGCTGGAAGTTGAGCCAATGCCCCACCAGCCCCTTTCTAGCTCACGGGGACCTTGGAAAGAACACAGATGAAAGCTGAAAACAGAAGCTGTGCTCCTCAGAGGACTTCAATGGGGCAAGTGCAGGCTGTGAGGTTGAGAACAGGTTTGAAGACGCTTCCCCAACCTTAGAGCACAATTTCTAGCCTTGAGAGAAGGAACTGGAGGGATACAAGCTGGGGACAGACCAGGACCTTGGAGAAGAAGGTGCCTCCTGAGACAGGTGCCCTGTGGAGCCAGGCTAGCTGCAGATCCAGTGTGACAAGGGGTCCCATTGTAGGGGACAAGCTCACCCATACTTCGGATGTCTATTTTGCCCCAAACCTAATGTTACTTTAACATGGCTTAAGGATTATTTTTATGCTGTTAAGTCTGATTGTGTCAGTACCACAAAAGTATAGGCAATTATTTTTAATTCTACAGACTATGTTACTCTAATCAACAGAAATCAACCTATACTTCTTTAGCAATTGAATTTAATATTCTGCATGTTACAGAGTTTGGTTAAAAATATGATAGGCTATTAGTGCAAAATAAGGGGCACATTTTGATGATAGCAGCAGTTTTTACACTGTGCACCCTACATTTTGGGTTCTAAAGATAAATTAAGTCCAGGGAGACCAAATTGCATTTCATTTCTCCCTGAACATTCAGAATGACGTTCGAGTCATTATAACTCCCTCTTCTGAATTTCCCGAGCACTTAGTAATTTCTCCTGATACTTATCACACTCAGCCTTGTATTAGAGCTTCCTCTACATCCATTTTGTCTCCTGGAGAGCAGGGTCTGCATCTTGTCACCCTGCACCTCTCCTCCCCGGCACACAGTGTCCCACGTCTGTCTTGTCTCTGCCTTTTATTAAACATCCCACTTGTATGCCCTCATGCTCTGGGCATCTTTTCATGGGCTTCTTGACCATTTGTATCTGTCCACTATTTAATGCAATTACAAAATGTCAGCGCTCCACAGGAATAAACTTCACAGAGAGACCCAAAGAGGTGAAGTGACTTACCCAGGGTTATATAGACACACGTCCCAAACATCCTTGACTCCTAACCAGTGCTTCTTGTCCCACGCGGCTGCCACTGGCTGGATTCCTTTAGGGGTCAGACTAAGCACGTGCTCTGGTATTGCTTGACTTTGTGCCCTGCCTTTTCTTCTTTGGATATTTCATCTCTGAAAATAGGTTTGTCTGGATGCAGCCTTTATACTTGGGCAGATGGTTTTGATAACATGCTACTACTCAAAGCTTTAAACTACTGATGGTTGAGGTCTAAGCAATAAATGATTTGCAGCTGCTTTCTTGGCCCTCTGAGTGCCAGGGAGAATGGGTTTAAAGTCATATGATACATTTAAACCTGTCTGCCTTAATATTTTAACTGTGCCCAAGAACATAGAAACAAAGGAAGGAAATATTTAAAGATTAAGGAATGCAGTGCGGTCGCTGGGGACAGTTATCTATACATATGAATGTTGGGGTTTGGGGAGATATAGAGATGTGCTGATATTGCTAAGACCCACCACATGGATCTGGAGGTAAAACAGAAGAGAGAAGCCATTCTTAGTGTCAGTTCTCAGGCAAGAAACTCAAATGGAAAGGACTGGCCTGAGGGTTAGCTAGAATATAGTCAAGATAGGCTAGATTATGCTGTAATAACAAATGACATGAAAAACCTCCAGGGTTTACTGTGGTAGACTGAATTATGTACCCCCTCGAGACATGTTCTTAACCTTAAAACACGTTCCTGTGGGTGTGAACCCATTTATAAATAGGAGCCTTTACCTTATCAGTAAAGATGTGTACTCATTTGTGAATGGGGTCTTCTACAATCTGATTTAGGTATGGCAAAACTGAATCAGGATGGACCTTAATTCATATTTCTGAAGCCTTATAAAAGCCTGAAGTCAGAGAAACACAGGAGGAGATCAGGGACCCCCCCCCCCTGTGCTGGGAGACAGAGATGCAAGCCAAGGAGACCCAAGGATGGTGGCAAGCCAGCACCAGGATGCTACAGGCTTCGGGGAGACTTGGCCTTGCTGATACCTTGATTTTGGACTTCTGGCCTCTAAAATTGTGAGCCAATAAATTCTTATTTCAAATAACCCATTGTGTGAGTTTTATCTTAGCAGCCTGGAAAACTAAGACACTTATTATAATAGACTTTGATTTCTTGTGCATATGTAATCCACCATGGGTTTCCAGGCAGCTGTTTTCCATGTGGGGGCTCAGCAATCCAGGATACTTTCACCTTGGGTGCATCAGTCTCAATATGTTTCCAGGTTTGCCATGGCAAGAGAAGAGAGAACTAGAAGATCTCAGAGCAGCTTGCTCTTGGAAGTGATACATGTCACATCACTTCTGTGCACAACCAGCTACCCAGAACTAGTCAGATGGCCCTGCCAGGGGGCTGGGAAGTGTGATCTTCCTGTGTACCTGGAAGGAGAGGAGAATCGGAGGTGGGCAAGCTTGAATGATGTCTACCACAACAGGAGAGGGAGATGCTTTCTGGACCTTGTTCTTTCCAGGACAGCACTTGGAGGCATCTTCGTGTCTCTGAGAGCTTTGCCTTGTGGTAGAGAAAAGGTGTCTCGGATATGGAGGTGAAGCTGGAACAAGGGGGAGCTGCAAGCTGGAGATGACCAACTTTAAATTTTATTAGGCAGATCATCTAGTCTCCATGTATTTTCTGAGTTTATTACCTTTATCCCCCCAAATTAATGGAGTCTTTGAGTTAGCTGAGATTTGGGGAAACTCAAAAGAATGGCTGGGGCAGACTAGGAAGAAGGTGATATTAGGGGTAGAGGAGGTGGCGCATGTTCCAACAAGTTTGGCATCTCCAGTCAGGAGAGTATCATTCGTATGCCCATCTTGGCAATTCTAGGTTTTATCTTAATTCAGATTGGCAACCTTTCCTTAAGGAACAATTTCATCAACATATAGAATCTCCTACCAAAATAACCACTATTTTTAAAAAGTTTTTACATCTTTATATCACACATAGCATTGGGCAGAGTACCTTGGCCATAAGAAACACTCAAACAATATTTATTCAATAAGTGAAAGAATGAACAAGAGGAATGCTAACTATCAACTCTCTACATCCAAGAGTCTGCATTTCTGTAAGACTCCAAAGTCCATCCTCAGCCCCATGGTGCATAATGAAGGCTGGGAAGAATCCAGAACTTCTGTGGGAACTGCAGAAATACTCGGGACAAGCCCAGAGCCCTTGGGTTGTTCAATCTGCTCCTATCTTCAGACTGTTGGGTTTGCCACATTCAATGCCATTCACTCCATAATTAACTGTTCACCAAGTCCTGTCCTGCCCTGATTCTTACCTTGAACTGTTCCTCAAACTTGCATCAACATGATTGTAATGTCTCTCCCTTCCTTTCTGTTCCCAACATCACCAGCCCTTGTAAACTCACAGAATATTGCAGCTGCCTGAGTGCCTCGGACAATATCATTGCAAGAAGATACTGTGGGCATGGAGAAAGTGGGTTAAGATCAGCACCATTTTACACAGAGTTCAAGAAACATTCAAGAAGAGAGATCCAACAGCAGCTGGAAGTGCATAACAGCAGACTGGGGGGCTCAGGGATGGGAATAAGCTTTAGGGAATACTTGGCATCAAGTGGTATTTGTAGTTGTGGATATGAAGTGTGAAGAAGATGATCTGTGTGAAAGTACTTTGTATAATATTGGGTGTTGTTTTTATGATTACCCAAATGGGTCCAAGGAAGAATTCAGGCATGCAGGAAAAGGGGAAGGAACCACAGGCATTCAGAAACAGAGTTGCTGAGAGGTAGGAGAAGAACCAAGTGCTTGTTGGTTCGTGGAAGCTAGAGAAGAGTTGTTAGAGTAGGGCTGGGATGGTGAAGTGCTAAATGCTTCAGAGCTTCAGAGCAGCAGGTGATAATAAGGACTAAAGCAAGGCCTCTGAATTTGGTGATTAGGAGGTCAGGGTTGGCCAGGGTGAGAGAGAGAGGTTTCAGTAGGTAGACTGGTCACCATCTTCCCCTGCATTCAAATTCCCATCCAGCTGAGCCCCACCCCTTGACTTACACTCAGTGACCTCACCCTCTCTCAGTTGCCCACATGAGTGCTTACCACTGGGCTCCAGCAAGCTCCCTGGAATCCTTATACCATTAGCAATAAACAACCTTGTCAAAGTATGGTCCAGGGACCACAGGGGGCCTGAGACTCTTTCAGTGAGTCTGTAAGGTCAAAACTATTTATCATAATAATACTAAGACATTATTTGCCTTTCTCATTCTCTCAAAAACATACAGTTGACTTTTCCAGAGGCCACCTGATATATGTAATGACAACAGATTGACTGCAGAAGCAGATAGGAGGATCCAGTGGTATTCTATTAAGCCAGACATTTGCAAAAATCTAAAACAATGCCACTTTTCTTAGTAATAAAAAAAAACACATTAGTTTTCTTAATGCTATTTATGTAACATGTAAGATTTTATTATATTTTTAATATAAGTTAATTTTATATTAAATTTATATTTTAATAAATTAAATTTTAAATACATTAAATCAATATTTAACAAGTTATCAGTTTTAATTTTTAATACTGTAATACATGCACATATACACAGTCCACACAAATAAAAGCTCTTTGAGATCAGCAATAATTTTAAGAGTGGAAAGTGGTCCTGAGACTGAAATGAGGTCCTTACTTTCATATCTCAAACTCCCCCTACTCTGAGCACACTGCGTGAGCCTTCCCCTCATCCCTGCTTCCCCTCTCCCTCCCTCTTTTCTGCTGTACTGCTGACACCCCAGCCTTTCATGGCTCAACAGGCTCTTACCAGCACTCTAGTTTCCCACCCTGCATAGACTTTCTAAAATATCTTATTGCCAGTACCCAAAATGTCGGCTGTCATTGCACCTCCCTGGGGTCCCAGGGAAAGTCTGATGCCTGCCAACTGCTTCCATTAGCCTCAGCTGTCCCCCTCTACTGGGCCCTTGGGGTGCCATCCCTTTCCTTCAAGTGCTTTTCTCAATTATTTTCCACTCTTACCCTTTTTAGGGACTCCTGGTGCATCAGGTTGTGTTGCTCATACTCCTCAGTTTATGAGGCACTGACATCATTGGTCCCTGAAAGACCATCTTTTGTTTCTTTTTCATTGTTCACATGCCCAATCTCATTTCCCTCCTCCCATAAGCATCCCCTCTGGTGTATTTACTTTGTTTCCCTCCAATCTCTCTTCCATACATGTATTTTGATTTTGTGTGCCCTAGGAAAATATTTAGTGTTGTTTTATTTATGGATTTCAAAATTTTTATTAATAGTCTTGAATCTAAGTTTCCTTCTACATGGCTTTTGAGATTTGTCCATGGTGCCATATGCAAATCTAGTTCATATGCTGCTGCTGAGAATTCCATTGCAGACAGAGTCCTCCTTACTTAGACATTCCTGTAGTAATGGATTCCCAAGAGGCCCTCCAGCTAGTTCATTTCTTTGATGCTCAGTTTTCTCATTAAACAAAAAAGTGGTTCTGGTGGCACTAAGATCTTTTTTTACAGAATTATTGTGCAGCAATTCTTCAAAGTTTTGCCAGCCACAGTGATTTCGGTTCTGGTCTCTTACACATATTCCTACACCCACATCTCTCCTATCCCGCCTTCAAGGCCCACAGTGGATCAGTAAATGGAGGCAATCATTATACTACTGCAAGGAGGGCCACAGAGCACAGGAGCTGGATCCAGAAGGCACAAAGGCCACTCACCAGCCTTTACTTTGGGCAAACCACTTAACCTCCTGATGCCTCTGTTTCGTCATGGGAAATTGATAATCACATCTCTTTCAGACAGTTGCTGTGGATGAAATGAAAGTGTAGGAGCAAGTAATCTGTAGACCAGGAAATCTTACCCAGTTAGCTATTGCTGTAGTTGTTAGGGTGGAAAAGAAAGGCAAAGGGTCTAAGGCAGCAAGGAAAGAAGCAGGCACTGGGAGCGCCCAGGGAGGACCTTAAGATGACCTTGTGTGCCAGTGACCTTGGCTCCAGGACCTATCAGCCTCACAGCTGCAGCCTTTGCTCCCTAGAAAGTTGCCAGGGCAGGAGTCAGGAGACCCAGCTCTAGGCCCAACTTTATGTACCAACTGGCTGTTAAAGAGCTTCACAAACAGTCTGATCAGTGGTTCTCAACCCTGGCTGCACATTAGAATTCCGTGGGGTACGTTAAAAGGTATGGATGCTGGGGTGCCACATTTGTCCAATTATGTATGAATCTCTGGGGGTGGGACTTAGTTGCAGAGCGAGAACAGTAGAGAACCACTGTTCAACCCTGTTCCATTCTTGGTTTTTTTTCTGTCAGTTCATCCCACTGACCACTAGATGGTGCCCTCTTTCTGGGAAATCTTTAATGCTCACTAAAACAGAAGAGGCAACAATCCATTTTCTGTATTAATCATGAAAGAATGGGTTTGAATTTAACAACCATCACAGCATCTTATTAAGGCAGAATTCTGTGCCTTTGGTTTCTAGCCATTTAATTTGTACTTTTTCCCTTCTGCTAGAAACAGTATTGGGTTGGGATATCTTCTACTGCTTTGAGTTCCTCAAAAGGCCCTAAAGCAAAGCAGACAGTAGGCATCATTTTCACTCTATGATCATAATCATTAGAATCAATAACAAATAATATTCATTTAGTCCTTTACCATTTGTGAAGTGTTTTTCACCAACTATCCTCAAAACAGCTCTATGAAATGGGCATAAATAGACCCATTTATAGATGAGAAAACTGAGGCTCAGAGCACTCTTGTTCAGGTCACAAAGCAATAGATGGCAGAGCCGGGTGTGTGCCCAATCCAGAGCCCTTCCCACCATGTTCTGAGGAGACAAGCAAAGAGAAAAGAAGTCATCTGTTGTGGGACCAAAAAGCACCATACTGAGAGAGGACACTTCACAGGACAACCTCTGGAAAATTTCCTAAGCAAGCAAGACAGTTGCCCTCCTGGAATTTCAGAACATCACAGACAAAAGGTCAGTAGAATCAATATACAAAGCAGAAAGTCTGTTTTATAAAAGTAGTTTCTTATACTTTAACCTTATTGCATCCTTGGTGAATTAAGAAAATCAAAGGTTCTCACTCTTAAATAACATAATGTTCAACTCTAATAACTTTTAATATTTTGCTTTCTCAAAGTCAAACTCTGAAAAACATATTTTTTATTTCAAACTATTACAAATGATTTGTTCAAATTTCACCTTGTAAAAAGCGAAATAAGTTCATTTGATATAAGTTGAATGAAAATTGTTTAGAAAGTGTATAAAAATTAAAAGAGAAGACCTTTAGCATTGTCAGACTCTCTGTGCGTTTAGACCAGGCCCCCAACACCATGTATTGTGTCCTTTTGAGTTAGTGGCTAGATCGGGCATTACAAAAGCTAAAACAATAAAAGTATCTGCCACACACACACATACACACACACACACACACAAAGGTCAGTAGATGGTGTCAGACCCAACTCTCAGTGGAAGTAACAGATGCGAGGCCCCTAAAGAGTTGCTGGCCAGAGCACCAGACAATCAACAAGAGGACACATTTTATTATTTAGAGTTTTCTGTCCCAGAAAAATGAACTGCTATGCTAATGGGAAAAACTAATCTTAATTCTGTCTTAAGAAAGAGTTGTCAACTCATCTCCAAAGAAAATCCTTTCCTACCATCACGTGATGTCTTGTGTGGTTAGTGGAACTGATGCAGATCATTAACAAGATCGCTTATAGCCCTGCTGCCAGATTCCTATAATCGATCAGGAACTGTTTGTTTTCAGGACAGAGGCAGTTAAATTGGAAGTTTAAAAAATTAGTGTTTTGATCATTACTATTCCAATGTACATTCTGATGTACATTTAAGCAATTCAATATTCTGCTTTACCCCTGTTCTGTGCCTAAGCTTCCATGCTTTGTGCACAGTAAACACCATATGTTTCTTAAATTAAGTAAATAATATTAAAATAATATATAGTTAAATGCACATCCCTTTATATATTTTATAAGTGAAATTTTAATTTTTTCAAAACTCCAAAGTAATTTTAAAACTATGTTTGTTGCAGGCTTGTACAGACAGGAAACATGCTTTAGGAAAATTTAAGTATTGCTTTATGATTAAAATTTGAAATCTCAATGAAAATGCATAAATTTGATTAAAAGAGTCCTTTAGTTTTTTGGGCCATATTAGCATGAGAAACAGGGTTAAAGTTTTTTAAGTCCAGCACATTTTTCTTATTATTACTGATGTCAGCAAATAAGCTCCTCCACTGCTTAAAGAAATAAATATAAGAAAGAAGGAAAGATTTTTCCTTCTTTCCTTCTATGAAATGTTTTCCTTTTTCTCTACTTGACTTCTTTAAGTCTGGGAACCATTAATCACATAGGAGGGCAGTACCTGGCACACAGCATTTTCCCCCACCTACAAAGGACTCCGTTGGTCTGGATTTCTAGGCAAGTAGAGCTGTTCCACAGCAGGACTCAGCCCAAGCCACATCTTCAAGTATAAATTTAAAGCATTCGAAAAAAAGAGCATTTGCTTTGAGAGATTTTATGCAGCCCCAGAGAGGAAGACTGGAATACTGGGAATGGAATAGCAGCAGGACTGGGAAGAAAAACACATGAATTAAAACAATGCTTTCCAATCTGGGGGTGGTTTTTTTCACGTTTCACGTTGGCATTAATTTTCTTCTAGTGGAGCTACCATTTTGTTTTCTGCTAACCCCGGCTATTGTTTAAGAGTTTTTATTTCTTTTTCTGGCCTGCTATTTTATGAAATGGACTTTGTGGAGAAGACCTAGAGGCTTGATGTACCATCTCAGGCCACCGTGGACCTCCTTGCTCTCCTGTCCCTGTACCCAGGCCACTCCCCAGCAACCCCCTGCAGCCCTGTTCCCCACATGAACCCCACCCCGGCTCGGAAAGCCTCTTCCCCTGGCAGGGGGCTGGGGAATGAGACTGGGATGTGCTCCAGTTACTCAGGTGGAGCCTGAACTACAGTTTTACCTTACAGAAGTAGCATTTTCTTTTTTTTTTTTTTTTTTAGGTAAATATATGAAGGCCTCTAGAAGTAGCATTTTCAAAGGTGAAAAATGAAATTTCAGTACCAAATACCTTACCTCAAACTTTTACAACAGAACTTGAGACTGGGGGGGGGGGAGCTATTTTAAATATACCCACACATAGGGACAGTTCCTCTTTCTTTCAATCAGACTGTCCATCTATCTGTTTGACCATCCAGTCACACTGTCTTTTTATTAAGGTACAGAATACTTGCCAAATAAATTTGCAAAGCAAAAAGCTATGGTTTCAAGAATAAAATCAAACATTTTATACTTACTAAGTTCAAAAGCAATAGTTCTGTTGTAAATTCAACTTCACAAAGTTAAAAAAATAATGAAATCAATATTTTTTTAATATTTTCTTTTTTTTTTTTCCTGACCTGACAAAAGTGAGGACCAAGTATTAAATTGATTTTTATAGTAAGAGTAGGAGGCAGTGTGGTATAACAGGAAATACATGAGTTTTGCAACTCTAAGTTGTGAATCTTGGGTCAAGGTTCTTAACTTTCCCAAGGCTCAGTTTCCATGTCTCCAAACTGGGATGCTTATCTTAACTTTACAGGACAATTTTTAAAAACTGGACTAATGTAAATACCTCACATTAAATCTGGCACATAGTGGTTATTATCACCCATCCTTTCTCTCTATTACTTAGCTTCTTTTGAACTTACCGCACTTCACCTCAGTAAAAATATTTTTAAAACATATTTAATTTTCAAAAGCCTCAATTTAAATTTTTCTCTGTACTTGGGTACTCCATCCATCTGTTTTACTAAAAATAGGCCAATACCTAGAATGGATTTTCAATTAGTAAATATAATAGGTTCAAAGAATTTACTTATATTGACAATTGCTGTCATTTGTTGAACTGACTCACCTGTGCCTACCAAAATAAAATGCTTGGTTTTCACAAGAATTTGTGGATTGCACTTCTTTCTTTGTTTCTTTTTTCTTTTCTTTTCTTTTCTTTTTAAAAAGAGACCTGGACTTTCTTCACAGCCCCAGCCAAGTTCTTTTTTGTGACAATCATTAGCAAAGTCAGGTTTTACTCCATGAATCGAGAAATGACCTCAGTGTAGGACAAATGGGATTTTATTTAAAGTAAGTTTGTCAACTGTTCTTTCCTATTTTACTGTAAGGCCCATCCCCCACAGAAGCGGCAGCAAAGGGTGGGGCGGGTGGCAGGTAGAGGGGAGCAGCAGGCTGCAAAGAGAGCAAATGCCTATCCACTTAACGATGGACCCCCTTGCCCGCTTCAGATGAGCCCGCTGAGTTTGACTCCGCCCCCTCCGGATGCTTTCACTGGTCACCATTCCCGCTATCTGCCCTTCTCCTGCCAGATGTGGGTGGTCTGCCTGGAATTTGACACCCTTAGTCCATATTTGATGGTGTCATGTCCTGGATTTCTTCAGCCAACTCTGTGTCTGCTTGATATCACATCCTGCCTAACAAAACAAAACATACTTTCTGCCATGAGGGAACCTGAGGGCCTGGGAGGTTTATTATCATTTATAGCTCCCCAAATGCACGGTATAAATCTATATTCCAAAACAGTATTCCCTTAGTTTGTGATACAGTCAGAAGGCTTTCTTTGTTTTCAATTGAAATGTAGGGTTGTTTTTTTTTTTTGCTTTTCCTTTCATTAAAGATGTATTTCTATTCATGCATCCACCACGTAGCCAAATCAGACACATCCAGACACACTGCGTTCACCGTGTGCTCTTGTACCCAGGGTTCGTTCAGGTAACTTAACACGAAGCGAAAAAGCCTAGGCTTACATTAATCTTCAAGAGTGCTGATTATAATTTTGTAGTGCAGAAATAAGGCCAAATAAATAGGCAAAGAGTAGACTATAAAAATGGCTTTAACTTACTCATCCACTACCTTTTTGACAGCAATTTTAGAGGAAAATGGTCCAGAGCACAAAGTGACTAAATAATGAGGAGAAAATGATTCCTTCAAATCCCACAATTAAGATTCTCCCTGTATTGCTCATTTGTCCAGAGTTTTATTCATGTGAAAATGGCTGCTTCTTGCTTCTGTCCCCTTCATTCCAGTACTGTTCAGTCTGCATTTCTGTAAGTCTGGAAATTGTGCGCTGAAATGCAAAGATTTCCTCTTCTCCGGTAAACATGGAAAGTCTTTCCACTGAGTCCTGGTTAGGGGGGGAAACCCAGCACAAATAAAAACCAACACGTGAAAATGTACACGGGTTAAGAACTGGTTTTAAAAAACAATTTAGGTTGACTTTTATATTATAAATGACCAGGGAAAAAGACTTAAAAGAGAAAACAGTAAAGGAATAAATCAGGCTGAAACAAAAGCAAAAAAAAAAAAATCCAAATAAGAAACTTTCTGCTCAAAATGAAAGTTCTCTGCAAAAATCTAAAGAAAAGAAATTCCAGATAAAAAAGGAATTATTTTCTCCAAAAGCATATATCAGAGATAATTATCAGCAAAGAACAGTAGTTCTAGCAAGTTAGGAAGAGGCTAATGCTTCCTGGGCATGCTCACAGGCTGGGGGCAAATGTATGAAGAGCATTTTTCAAGTGGGATGACTGAAAGATCCCCATGAGGTCCTGGGGTCCTGGAGAATATGCCTGGGGACTTACTTTACAAAGGCCAGAGGTGCTTTGGGTCCTGAGCTCCCTCTACCAAGGGGCCTTGTTTCTATGAGACCAGTTAACTGTCTGAGGCTGGAGACACCAACGTGAGCTCCTGGGTGGGCTTTGAAAGTGGGCTTTGAGTTTGCATCTCATTCCTTAGGGGGTTGCTACCATGTTCTTTCAGAGGAAAATTCTGGACTCCTAGGTCCATCTTCCCCACTGATCCACTAATCACACTTCATGACCCTGAGGTCACCTCCCCTGCCTTCTTCATATATTATTCCCCCGCACACTGAGCTTAATTTGCCTTGTACCTGAACACTGCTCTGAGGGGGCAGGGGGTGTTAAGAGCCAGGGATTTAAAGGCCTTTAGAAACTGAGACAATGTAGCCTACCTCAAGAGTACTCTTGCACACTGTCAAAGACAATATTTGCCTATGACTATTGCTCTGAGAGAAAGCACCATTTCAAAAGGTCCTAGCACCTGTGTTTATTAACAGCTATTTATTTCTACATATAAATTAAGTAATCCTGTTTTGAAAGTATTCTGAAAGTTCACTTTTTAGAGGATCATTGGCCTTATTCTCCCAAACTCCTGAGAATGCATAATTTCTGCTCAGGTCTATGAGGAACTGTTAAATTGTTGTTTTGTTTTGTTTTTTGTTTTAATTCTAAATGACCTTTCCCTTTTGGGGTTAGAAGCACAGAGCTCCCCTCATTCTCAGGGTATTTACTGATAGCTTAAAAAATTCAATTAATAATTGCAACTATCTGTAGCTGAGAAATATCCCCTGTAATGTTCTTACCGAAGAAGGAAATGCAAAGTCACTTTTACTTGGCCTGGAGTGCATCGCCAGCCTCTAAGCTCCAGGAGGACTGTGCCAGCATTGGTTTGTTCCCAGCAGTGTGTCCCCGGAGCCTGGCACTCTCAGGTACTCCATAAATGTTTGCTGAGTGGGGGTTGGGAGATTACTCATGGACATCATTTAAGCCAAGGGCCATGGTCCCAGAACGGCCAGCCTACACACTTAGATACTGTACCATGCACTCCAAATAGCCATCAAACACAAAGAAGAACATCCAGAAAAGGCAGCGTGGTATAGCAGAATGAGCCTAGAACCAGACACAGGTGCCCTGGCATCCAGCCCTGACCTTCCATTAATGGGCTGTGTGACTGCAGGCCTGTTAGCGCACCTCTCTGGACTTTGTTTTTGTCATATACAAAAGGAAGCCTTTGCCCACATGATCACAGAGGCCCTTACACTCTTAAGACTGTAATTCTCTGTCTTTAGTCATGCTGAGAATAAATCTGCTGCACTGGCTTTAGAAGAAAGCAGCAAATCAATGGTTAAGTGTACACTGCATCCCTTCTTCAAAATGTAGCCATGATATCAGACCAAAACCAATTAAGCTGTTTTATAATAAAAAGAGATTATGCTAATATAGCCTACCTGGCTCAGCCCCAAATCATCCATCAGTATTCTGCTGTGCTCCAACTCACTGTCATGATGTTGATGTAAAAATAAGCTTGATATAGGAGTCGATGCAGAGCAAATTATGCGCACCTGAAAAAGAGGAAAATGGGTAAATGGTGCTACTCCTTACGTTTCACAAGTTGAAGGTAAGAACAAATCTCTCACTAAATAAAAACCTGTTTGTCAAATCTGGGAGCTTGTATCTTTGCTTTTAAAATGTCTATAACTTTTATAATATTTGTGTCTTTTTAACATGCTATTTTTTAACTGCTTAGTGCTTTTCAAACTATTTCCATGCATCTTACACTGTTCTATGAAGTAGGGAACAAAAGTTTTATTGGGAAACTTTAAGTCTGTATAGGTCTTGGCTTGTGATACCAGCCCAGATCTTTAGGTTCTAAGTCCAAAGCTCTGCCCATTATTCCCGACGCTGACAGTGTATACCTGGCTGTTTGGAGCCAGTTTCTCTGTGGGAACCAAAAATGCCCCCCAGTGCACCAAAAAGAGGGTACCACTTTGCCGCAGAGGTGACTGCTAAGTTCAGTACATTGTTACTATAATTATATCCTGTGTTTCCTGAAACTACATTTATATCAGCATCTTGCCAGGAGAGTCTTCAAAAAGACTAAGATTTACATTAATATATCTTGATTACCCAAGTATTTAAGTAAGTATGCATATGTGATCATATATTGGAAACAGCTTTTATATTTTCCATTTGTTTAAGTATATAACACAATCTTCTTGATTTTAAAGAGTCCTGAGTTTGCTTTTAGGGTTTGCAGCTATCCTTTAAAAATCATTATTTAAATAAATACGTCAAAACTTTAAAATAATGTATTGGCATTTGCGACTGACTTCTCCATATCCAAGTGGACTTCTACCTCCTCTTCTAAACTCTTTTAATGACAAATGACACTTTTTTGTCCTTTTTTCATTATTTAGACAGGAATACTCATAATCTCACAAATTTCCATGAGTACATTCTAGGATACTATCTGTTTAGTATTCCCAGTTTCTGAAATAAGATCATCTCAACTACTTTTTAAAGAATAGTATAAAATTTAAAGTATAACGTTTAGTTAAAGTATATGTTAGCAAAGTGGGTCAGGTATTCCATCATATTGCCAGATAAATCTCTTTTCCTTAATTAAAACGTGAAAAAGTGGGGCAGAGGTAGAATTAGCGAGTGAGATTAAGGGATGGGGGTCAAAAGCTTTAAGGGATTCCTAGCTGAACTATAGAAAATTGCTGATCAATTCTGCACTCTAGGAACCACTTACTCATGCCCCTCCATTGCTTTCTTCTTGAAGAATTAGCCCTCCAGGAAAGAGTGCCCATTTCCAGCCTCACTCCCTTCACCCTGGACCCCACATGATGACTGCTGTGGAAGGCGAACCCTGACAACCGATGGGGCTTGGTCCCCTAGTGCAGTGTTCCCAGCCTCCTGCCTCTCCTGCCTCCTGGTTCACACATGGGCTGGCCCCTGGAGAGCATGCAGCAGACTTGGATGCCACCCATGAAGGCACGATCCTCCCAGCCACTGCACCACCCCCTGCAGGGCCTTTGCTGCAGGCTCCCCACCCGGCACATGGAGTTCAGCCATCACTGCGCTGGGTCTTTACAAGAAGTGCCTGAGTTGCTGGGAAACACTCAGGTTCCAGGCCACATCCCTGGTCCTCATTTGCTGAAGTGGGGAGAGGGGTGGGCCCTGGAATCCAGAAATTCAGATCTTCAGCAGCCCAGGTGATTCTGATGCCTCTAGTCCCGGGTGGGACTTCCTAGATGCCTCCCCCCCTCAATGAACCAGTCTGTCCTCCCCTCCCAGAGTCTCACAGGGCTATACTTCTCTCTCTTTCCTCCCTTTCTTTCTCTCTCTGCCCTGCAAAGATGGCTTTACATTTAGTTCTGCGGACATAGGATTGAGGTTTCTCCAACACTGTGTATACTATAAGCTCCATGAAGGCAGGCACATGTCTTTTTTTTTTCTTTTTTTATTTTTTATTTTTTATTTTTTGGAGGAGAGAAACCAATTTTATTTTCCATCATTATGTTTTACAAAAATGCAGAAATAAGTTTTATAGAAGGAACAAATGAATAGTGAACAAGAGTGCAAGAGAACTAATTTAAATTAGAAAGTTTTTTCATGATATTAGGATGATAACCATTTCAAAGCACATATAATGTCTGGCCTTCAGAATAGGTTTTTTTCCACTGGCCAAAGCCTGCCCTAAAATGAAGGTTTCCAACACCTTTACTCTACTGGCTCTTGACAAAACTTTTGAGGTCTTCTAGAAAGGTAATGTATTCCTGGTGCTCCAGGGCTGTGCTGAGCTCCACCAACTCATCTGCAAAAGTGTTGTCCACCCCTCGGTCTGCTAGGAAATCCATAAGGTGGTCATACAATGCCCAGTCCAGAGAATCTGTGTTGAGCGTGTAGTTAGTGTCTTTCCAGTCAGGCTCGACGGTACACTGAAAGCTTACTTCCCTGATGGAGAAAATGTCACTCTCGTCCTCCTCTTCTTTTCCAACCTCATCCTCTGGGTAGTGACAGTCCAGCACAAGGGCCTTCTTGCCATCACTCTTTATAACTTCAACCACAAAATTGGGAATCGACATCAAATCAGGCTCCTGCTCTTCAGCCTTCTGCCCCTGTGAGCGCTCCTCCTCCCCATCAAATGGTGGTGGGATGCTATTGTTAATGTTGAAAGTGACAGTGACCTTTTCCCCAGCAACTTTCCGCACTAATTTAGCTTCAGTCCCATTCACTTCCAGCTCCCAACCCCCAGACATCTTGGGGAGGGACTTATGCTTCTGGATCTTCTTCTCTTCCTTAATCTCATCACTCAAGAATTCTGCAAAAGCTTTGTCCCCTTCTGTGTGCAGCGCGCCGCAACCACAGGAGCAGGGCTCGCGAGTCCGCAGGAGGCCTGGCCGCCTAACCGACCCGGCGCGGACGCTGAGCAGCCCGAAGGGCCGGGTGCACGACCGGGGCACCGGCTGCAGCAGCTGCCGGAGCGGCGGCAAAGGCGCGGCGGCGCGGAGGCCGGCAACCGCGGAGCTCAGGGAACGGGGCACGCTGCGCAGCAGAGGTAGCATCGTGGGAGAAGCGACACGTGCAACTGGAAAGGACTACTGGGGCCAAGGCTCAGGCACCATGTCTTGACATTGAATTTCTAGCACTTAGCACTGCACTTGGTATAATAAAGGCTGTTGAATGAATGAATGAATGAATGAATGAATGAATGAATGAAACAAACGTTAAAATCTCACCTCTCCACCCAGCATATTCTGTTACTACCCTCCTCCCCTGGAAACTCCTTCACTGCTCTATTTCTGTACAAGGAATAGGGAGAAAAAAAATTGTATCTAACATTAAAATAGTATTTAAATTAATTTCTAAGTAATTGTAACTTGTAAATGTACATGTGCATTTACACATATATACTATTAATAGTAGCTCACATTTATCAAGAGTTTACTATGTACCAGATAATGTTCTAAGTGCTTTGCATATTCATTTAATCTTTGCAACCACCTTGTGAGAGAAGTACTTATTATCTCCTTTTTCTAGAGAAGGAAATCGAGGTTCAGAGAGGTTAAGTTGTTATTCAGAGTAGACATCCTGGCCCCAGGGCCCACTCTTTTTTTTTTTTTTTTTTTAAAGATTTTATTTATTTATTCATTTATCCCCCCCTTGCTGCTTGTGCTCGCTGGGTCAGCTAACCACGCCGTGCGGGCGGGCTTGCCTTCACCAGGAGGCCCCGGGAACCAAACCCGGGGCCTCCCATATGGTAAACGGGAGCCCTACTGATTGAGCCACAGCTGCTTCCCCAGGGCCCACTCTTTAACCACTAGGCTACACTGCCTCTGATGAAGGAGCAATGGCTCTGCAATTCATACTAAAGTGCTCTTTGGATTGAAAAAAACAACCAGCAAGACAGTATAATGCTAACTCTTTGGCTTTCTTGGTCATAGGGAGAGAGAGCTCCAATACTGAGAAGGGTCTTTTACCCATTCTCTTATTTGTTCATTCATTATCCAATCAGTCAATCATTTACTCATGCCATAAATATTTATTGAGCACTCACTCTAGGCAGGGCATTATGTTGGACATGATCATAGATGGAGCCCGCGATCTGTCTGGCAGAATGTTGGAATCGATGGTTCAGCAGGATGCTTTGTGATGGAGTGTTACAGTATTGCCATCACTGCTCATTATCATAGTACTCACATAGCATGCAACTTGGCCAAGCACTGTTTTAAATGCTTGACATGGATGAGCTTAGTTAGTCCTCACAACCACCCTAGGAAGTAAATACTGTTATTAGCACCAAATTGCAGGTGAGGAGAGGTGAAGTAAGTGGTGGTAGAGCCAGAATTCCAGCTTAGGGAACCTGGCTTCAAAGTCCAAAAGGTCTAGTTTTGAGAAAATGCACTATATCCTTACCTTGAAATCATAGAACATATCGATGAGAGTTATAAATCTCCGTGCTTGAGTCCTCTTTGCCAGTGTAAATTGTGGAATGTTTCGTAAAAATACTGTATCAAAATTCTTTGATAGTTCCAAATAGTCACTGGCTCCAAGAGGCTGCAATTAAAATGAAATAAATAATAGAAAATTAGAATCAGCCAATTCTGGTTGCTCTTGGATTGGTTTAATTTGAAAACAATTTTCTTCCCTGTCATGATGGTGGTAGTTTTGGAGAAACCTGATCAAAGGGGGCTAATTGTTTTTCCTCGTTCAAAAGGACGCACATTGGATAGCAAGAAAGAAGATGAGAGTGTGATGGGGAGTGGAAGACTACCTCCAGCCAGGGCCTCAGTTGGTACCTAGTAGGTTTCTGTCCTAAATTCAGTGTTCAATCTTTTTATTCCTTTTTAAAAATATGATGTTACTTTAACTCAGCTTAAACATGTCCTAACAAATCCTTCCCAAGACTCAGCTGTTAATTGTCACTATCATTAAATGAAGCTATTTTATAATGGCATGCTGAATATTATTGCACAATTTCAAAATGAAGACATTACTGGAAAATATTTTTCATTTAATCTGAGGCATAATTATTCACGTACAATGTCATAAGCACCGTTAGCCTCTGTGGGAAATACCAGAGGTTTTAATGGCCACTAGTAGACTGAGACCTCAAGCACCATTTGGAGCAGCGTTCCACCTCTGGATACCGGAAGGGTACGGGCTCGAGGTCTACAAAAGTGCCACCTACAGATGAGAAGCGCTGGTTCCTGAAACATGAAGTTGACTCATGAAACTGAAAACTATCTGCAAACACATTATCTGGAATTAGGAATATTTCCTAATGATCAGCAAATCACAAGCAGAGGCTCGGGAATGTTTGGGGCCCTGCTAGAGTGGGGAGCTCTGAAAGCTCCCAGATCTCCATAGCCCATCCCTAGGAATGGGCAGCTGAGCCACCTCAGTTTCTGGCAGAATCCATCAATACTCCTTCCTGTCCAGAAATGTCTCCCTTCCTTGGGGACTCATTTGCACTAAAATCTCTTCTTTCAGAAATGCAGATAGCACTATGTGCCTAGGAGAATTAGGGAATCGTGAGGAGGTGGGGAGTAAGTCCTTTTCATCTTTATATCCATTCATTTGGGCTTACCACTATCCTGACATCCAGCTGAAATCAATTATAGTCAAGGAAGAGGAATTCCCATGGAGGTGTGGAGAGGTAAGGATAAACCAGAAGAGGATAAACTGTGGAGAAGGGGTTCCCTCAAGAGAGAGCAGTTCTAAGAACGCAGCAGTGATGGAACCTACGGCGAAGGCGCCCAGAATCAGAGAAAGAGAGCACAAATAAGGACCCGACTCCTTTGGAAATCTGCTTGGAGCTGTCCCAGTTCCTTTCACCAACCTGATAACAAATGAGGACACTAGGAGATGACCCTTGCCTTTCCCATTTCCCTTCCCTGGCCGGACCCAGTACCTGGCTTCGGCTGACACGCCACTCAGCTCAGCCATGTAGGGCCTTGAGTGGCGTTTTTATTGGGTTTAACGCTGATTCTTGCAAGGGAACCCAGCTGTCCAGCCTGAGCTGGACCAGGAACATGGTGCAACAGAGCAGCTAAGAGAATGCGCTCTATATTGCTTGGGTTTGACTCCTTGAACTGGTATTTATCAACTGTGGGCCTTTGGCAAGTTAAGTCATCGTTCTGTTCCTTAGTTTTCCTATCTGTAAAGTGAGAATTTGATTCTTCCCTCACAGGATTGTGAAGATCAAATGCAATAACACATGTGGGGAGTGGCATGGGAATCCCTATATTTTTTGTTTAACATTTATGTAATCTAAATATCTTTTAAAAAATAAAAAATAATTACTAAAACAAAAGCAACAACAACAAAAAAGCACTTAGCACAGTGCCTGGGGCATATATCAGCACTAATACCGTGTTGGCAGCTTTTTGTTATCATTTTGAGCACAAATGATTGGGCTCAGGACAAAGGAGTTGAGGATGTAAAAGACGTGTTGTTCTCATTGGGACTAGTAAGTTTTGTTCCACCACTGACTATATCCAAATGTGAAATCAGCCTCTGTGCATTTGCCTGTCCCCAGAGTCACAGCAGGGACCAAATGAGACCATGGAAGATCCAGTGCAACTTTTTTTCCACCTGCCCCCCACCCCCAAACACCATGTAAGGGCAACAATTCCTAAAAGGGAGAGGGGGGGAAGGCAAGAGAGAGTCTTTATGTAAAAAAGATAATTCCTATTATAAGACTCTCATGCTCTGAGGGTGACACCCACTACTTTTTTGAGATCAGTTAGAATTTAATGGCTCACCTTTTGTAAACCAGCAAGTATACAGAAAAATATAAAACCTCATTTTAGGTATGTAGTTATGTAGGAATGTATAATTAAGTTCACTCTTTTGCATAGATGTGATTTCTATCAGTGTTAACTAGATGCCCAAGGAAAATCATTATCAGAAGTGCACTGAAGAGCCAAGGGCAACTGAAAATCAGAATTTTGCCCACTCAGCTATTTTACGAATTATACACCTTTGTCAGTGGGTTCTGAATTTTCCATTATATTAGCAAATATCCTTTCCCCCAGATCCCTAAAACAATTATTTGCTCAGTCACATAAAGAAAACAAAGCTTAATATAGTTATCTACTCCCTTTAAAAACAATGGCCATTTTTAAAAAGGAGAGGTTATTAGTTGCCAAAAACAATCCCAATTCGGGCAATAATACTTTCCTATAAAACATGAGAAAGAAGATTGAAATGTATTAATCAAAGTAGGAAGTTTTTGATAAGAAATCAGCTCCCATAGGATTAATTTAACATATGAAGTGCCTTTTTAAAGTAAATATTTAGAGTTTTTTTTAATACTGGAGTCGTTGTTTAAGTGCCCAAGAAGTAACACTCAATCTTTCAGAACTGAATTTGGTGAGATACGGGAGATTCTTGTCAGTGCTACTTTTCATTAATTAAATAAATTAAACAGCTGGGAGTGACAACAGGGTAGAGGCTTTGGAATCCCTGGCTCTGTCACTTCTAGTCATGGGACTTTCAGCACAGCTGTCTGAATTTCAGTTGCCTCATCTGTAAAAGGAAAGCATAACAGGTCCTATTCTCATAGCATTGTCCTGAGGATTTGCCGTATTGACTGCACATAAAATCTCACATAGTAAGTGCCCAATAAATGTAAGTTATTATTTCATAGAGTTCATGTGAGAAGTAAATGCATGACATATGCTTAGTACACTACTTGGCATACAACAGATTTTCAATAATAGTAGCTACAATTTTATTAACTAGTAAATAAAATTTTCCCCAGATAATGGAGCCAGGCAGCCTAAACAAGTTATATTATCTTCAGTCTGCCTCTCCCTTTCCACTTAGGAGGTAGAAGAAGCTGCTCCCTCTGGTCTATGGTTTGCCAAAATAACTGGCCTTCCAGCACCTTAGCCCTCCATGAAGTCATCTGTAGATGACAAAAATAGCTTATGCCCCAGGCCTTCTCCCTCACACCTGTCTTGGTAATACCATTAGCACTATAGGTGGGGGGCAAAATCCAGGCCACATGATCAACAGCCCCTAACCCAGTAAAACAGCACATAGAAGGACGTATTTGTTGAATGAAATATTGAGTAAATGAATGAATAAAACACAACACAACCTAGGGAGCAGGCCTGTTCCTACTTTTATATCCGTTTTTTTTGTTTGTTTTTTTTTTTAAAAAAGGAAACTCCTGAAAAAAATCTAACTCTTTCTTAGTTGGCCCAAATCCCCTACTCCCAAGGGAAGCCTTTGTTGCCTTTCCTAGTACACACATAAGAAAATGTCTAGAAAGATATAGGCCAAGATGTTGACAGTGGTTATCTTTGGGTGTCAGAATACAGATAACTTTTTTCCTTTGTTATTTTTTTGTGGTTATTTTCCTGCACTTGGGTTACTTTTAAGCAGCAAAAACAATAGTGAGTCATTTTTATAATGTGCATCTTATCATTTACTTTTCATCTGTGTAAGGTCATAATATCACTTTTGACAAGGACATTTCTCTTTTTCTCCTGTGAAGTTTTCCTAATCCACAGAAGGAGAATTTTTCCAGGGACATTTAAAAAGAAAATAAAATGTAAGTTAAACATATATTTTCCCCTTTAAGGTTTGGCAAAAGGCTAAAGGGTTTGACATCTGGGATGGAATAGTTACATTCAACTAATGATTCTTCACACTAGGATGACAAGAGAAAGGGAGTACAGAACGGCAGGATTCCCAAATAGCTCACATTTAGCTTGGGGACATATTTGTACACTTGAAGTCACCCTTAAGTGTGCTTGATGTTCATGTATTTATTCAATTGTTCATTCATCAAATACTAATTGAACACCTACAATATTTATCTAGTGCTCTCTATGGGTGAGACACTGCAATGGTCTGGGGATTCAGAGGTAAGCAAGATGGAGAATACCTGCCCCCTGCCCTTGTGAAACCTGCGTCCTTCTTGGGGGTGGGTGAGGAGGCACAATGAGAAAGTTAACAAATGAGTGTGGTAATTACAGATGATGAGAAGAGCCACTAAACTGGTAAACCCTGTGATGTGACCAAGTAGGGATGGGGTCAGGGCAGAAATGACTCTAGTTGGGTTGGTCAGAAAATACCTCTTTAAGGAGGTGACAGCTGAGCTGAACCCTGAAGGATAACAAGAAGGAATATGTTCTGGGTATTCACCTTGAACAACAGCCTTATGCAAAGACCCTGAGCCATCCAGGGTCCTGTCACTGCTGCTGTCCAGGCTGTTGTGTCCCACCCCACTGGTTACTGGATGACCACAACCAAGTGGAAACCTGGTGATTCCATGTTAGCATTTTTTTCCATACTGTTATGGTATCGACTGACACCATAGGGATTTAGAATGGATTCAGTCCAAAAGTTTTGCCCCAGTGAAGGATTGTTGCTGAAAACCTGCTTCTCAATCATCTCTTTTGCTCTGGAGGAATATCTGACCGATAAATAGTGAATTTATCTTTTATTATGAAAGTAAAAAAATAATAAAATACCCACAACCCCCCGTACTAACATAGCAATTGTTATCTTTTTGGAGGATTTCCTTCCAGTATTTTTTTTCTAGCATTATGTTTCACATAATAATGATCTTAATTTGCATACAATTTTTAATCCTCCTTTCCAGAAAAAAATTCACATCTTTCTCTACATTATGTAGTTCTTATAACTATCCTTTTAAATCATATTAATGAACAAAGCATAATTTATTTCTCTATTATTGAACATTTAAATAGCTTCTAATTTTTATTCGAAATATAAAATTATATATAATTTTCATTATATATATTATATAACAATTCAAGTCGGCATTTTTGTATACATGGCTTTTTCCATATTTAAAATGTTTCCTTCAGAAAGACTTGCCACAATGGATATAAAAATTTTTATGGTTCTCCATATCAACTGCCAAATGGACTCCCAAAATCGTTAAACAAATTTATAATGTTCTTAGATATATATGATACACCTTTTCCAGGACCGAGTGGAAACAAATTTTCATAAACATATTTCAAATGTCCTTAACACTGCACAATATATCCCAAAGTGTTTACTCCTTATGAACTGATTATAATGAGTCCTTAGAACACTTTTATAAGGATGGAGCCAGGATGCAGGGCAGCTTTTAAGAACACTTTTATCATTTATTGAGTCATGCATAGTTCTAGGACATTGCTTCTTATCTTTATAATTTTCCCTGAGAGGGAGGCATTATTATTTTCATTTTGCAGATGAGGAAATATCAATACAAACTTGGGAAATTGAAGAGAAGGCTACACGGCTAATAGAATACAGAGTTGAGATTTGAATTTAATTCAAATGCCATGCTTTTCTGATGAAGACAGCTTTTGATTCTTCAGTTCTAGAAAAATAAAAGAAGAGGCCAAATTTCTTCAGGAGAGCCTTTAAGGGACAAATAAGTATTTATATTTTTGCTTTCCTGATAAGACTATTAGTTTCTTGTGTGCAGAGCCCATTTCCTATTGCATCTCTGAGCCTAGCACCATTCTCAGTACACAGAAGGCACTTAATACCTTAGTTACCAAATGAAAAGCATATAGGCGTGTGCCCTCTACTTTCTCCAGCAGCAATTCTTGAATTTCTACATAGGACATGATTAAAGGTGGCAATTTGGTTGGAAGGTATGGTAAGAGATATGTCGAGAAGTTTTTTTTGTTGTGTTTTTTTTTTTTTTTTTTTTTAAGATTTATTTATGTATTTACTTTTTTATCCATTTTTAACCCCCCTCGTTTCTGCTGTATTTTTTGTGTCCATTGGCTAGGCAATTCTCTGTGTCTGTTTCCTGCCCTCTCTTCTCATCCTTCTCCTGTCTTCATCAGGAGTCAATCCCGGGAACCTCTAATCTGGGACAGAGGAGTTCTGCCACCTGCGCCACCTTAGTTCCTGGTTTTTCGGCACGTCTTGTCTTGGCTCTCCCTTGTGTCACTCTCCTGTTATGTCATCATCTTGCCTAGTGGCGTAAGCACTCTCAGGGCCTGAGGCGCACCCACTTGCAGGGCCTGACAGCACACCCATATGTGGGGCCTGGGGGTGGGGTGTGGTGGCGTGCCCTCCCATGGGGCCTGGTGGCGAGCCGTCTGTATTTTTCTTTATTTTACTGTGATGTCCCAGGGATCAAACTCAGGTCCCTCCATATGGGAGACAGATGCCCAACCATTTGAGCCACATCCACCCCCTGAGAAGTTATGTTTGGATGGGGAGTATACCTTGATTATTTAAATTGTATGTTTCTTTAGGATGGTTTTGAAGGGGCTGATGGAGACTGAAAGAAGCCAAAGGCAATCCAAATGCCTACATTCGTCAAGTTAGACTGGATTCGTCTGTGGCAACAAAATAACCCTAAAATCCCAGTGGCTTAAAAACACAAAGGGTTATTTCTCACTCATGTTACATATCCATTGTGGGTCGGTGAGGGGCTTCAGGGATCCAAGCTGCAGAGGCTTCCCCGTATTGTAGCTACACCATCTGAACACAAGGTTCACATGGCCTTCTTGGCTTCCTTGGTCACTGAGGCAGGGGAGAGAACACCAGCAATGAAATACTTTGGCAGGGACACATATCACTTCTGCTCCTAGCTTACTGGCAAAAACTAGTGGGCAAGAAAATGTAATTCTCCCCAGTACCCAGAGTTAAAAAAACCAAATATGGGAAGCACTGGGAGTCTCTACCATACCATCTCTTGGTACTGCAACAGGCCTTCTCTGTTTAGGACTTTTCCAATTTCTTTTCAAATACTCTTAAAAGAAAAAAGGTTTGAAGTTCAATATAGTGTGAATTAGAAGAACTAGAAAATCCAGTGGACAACTAACAGTATATTCAACCAGAAAGTCCTAAAAACCTAGCTCTAAAGAGAAAGGACATCTGCTTCCCAGGAGTACGGACTGAAAGACAACATGATGTCCTTAACGAGGGAGATGATGTCTACATTTCTCCAGAAGTGAATCCCAAGTTATTTCTTTAAAATCAGTTTGTCTACATCAAAAATGTCCATCTGCCAAGAACATGTGCATTCCCAAATGCCTATGCTTTAGAATATGAATGATATATTTTCATGAAATAACACTATTAAAGAATTCAGACTTCAGATTAAAATGGCTTTTAACCAACAATCCCTGAAACAGCTGCTCCCCACTTTTCTTGAAAATATCTACAATGATAAAGAAACTGATGAAATTCTCAACACCACAAACTCCAGTTATAGTGAAAAGAGCTAAACTGAAAATCACAACTGACAGGCAAGAGGTGCTTTGACATCTCAACAGAGCAAAACCGCCAATCTGAAAGAAGGCAAGGAAAGCCTTCATCTCTCCCTGGACCAGTAGTTCTCAACTGGGAGTGATGTTTGCCCCTGAGGGGACATTTGGCAATGTCTGGAGACATTTTTTATTGTCTTGCCCTGGGGAGTGGATGTGGGGGTGCTAGGCATCTAGAGAGTAGAGGCTAGCGATGCTGCGAAATATCCTCTAACACATAGGGCACCCCAGCCCCACAACAGAGAAGTATCTAGCCCAACATGTCACTTAGGGCTAAGGTTGAGAAACCTTGGCCTAAATCAAGCTTATGGCATTGATGTTCTTGCCTTCTATCAGAGCTGGCAGTTCTTGGATACCTGGATTTAGGGGTCCAGTGTATCTTAAATCTGTTGGGCTGGAGCTCTTCCTTTTAGCTTTTAAGTAGGCATTGGGTCTAATCTAAGATTTGGCTGCTATTACAAAGCAAGTGTTATTTCCAGTTGTTCAGAGGTGATTGACAACAGTTTCCAACTTTTGGTTCACCTTCTGGTAAATGAAGCTATACAGTTTGGTTATTTCACTCATGTTAGTGTGAAGCTGGAAAAGTTCCCAGCCAAGTTTTCTCTGGATTACTCAGGACTTGGAGGTTTAAAAATCCATCTGGTAGCTTGCCTGCAAGCTCTCACAGCCAAGCACCAGAGTTCCCCAGATCAAAGGCCTAGTAATGTCAAAATCTATGTTAAAGCACAAGATGATATTCTTCCATTTATACCCTGTCTTAATTTTAGCACTATTTTCCATGTGATCTCAATAATTAGTGGTTGTCAGTATTCCTTTTCTCCGTAACTATTAAAGAATATACAGTCCATCTGTATATGTATATTGCCTCTGCTTCATTTGTTCTCTCTCCTCTCCTTCTAGGATTCTAAATGAACCCTAGGTTAAACTCAAATTGCCCATGTCTCTTCCCCTTTCTTTTTGTATATTCCTTCTTTTACTTATCCATGATTCATTTTGGATAGTTTCCTCTGACTTATGCTCTGATCTATACTTCATTATGTTTTTCTGTAGCTATGTTTTATCTGCTCTTATGCTCATTCATTGAGATCTTAATTTTGGTCTCTGTATTTTACAGTTCTAGAATTGCTATTGGTTCTTTTTCAAATCTGATAGTCTTTTTTT
Source organism: Tolypeutes matacus (assembly GCA_026826555.1). Classification (NCBI taxonomy): domain Eukaryota; kingdom Metazoa; phylum Chordata; class Mammalia; order Cingulata; family Chlamyphoridae; genus Tolypeutes; species Tolypeutes matacus. The sequence continues at coordinate 9,600,212 of JAKSZT010053792.1, forward strand.
TTTTTTTCTAATAGTCTCCAGATCCCTCCTAAAATATCCAAGCTTGGTTTTTTATCTCCTTGAACATAGCAAGGTAAACTGCTTAAAATATGGGATTATAATTCCAATATCTGGAGCTCCTAATTTTATTGTTTGTTGCTTTTACTTACTTTCATTCTCATAGTGACTTTTCTCCTCGTTTGTTTAGTTATCTTTGTGTACCATATTTTATCTTTGGGTGGAAAAAAATGTTGTTTAAAAACAAATCTAAGTTCAAGGTTTGAAGTCTTTTGAACTACCTAGCTCACACAAAAGTTGGCTGAAGTCCCTGAGAGGGCTCTTCTTCTTCTGGTTTCGCATTTATTTCTAGAGTGCAGTTCTTCAGGGCTCCACCCAAAGCAGGGAACAGCTTTCTAGGTCTCCATCCTTGGCTGGCCCTAGTCTCTGACTCTTGTCCCATTGGTCCTGTAGAGCTGCCAGAGTAAGCTCAGCTCAGCCCACTTCTAAAAGAAGATGGCTAGTGCTTACCAGGATCCATGCTTTCCCTTCCTGGGCAGACAGCTAGAATATATTTCCCAGCCTCTCTTAGATTTAGGTGTGGCTGTGTGATCAAGATCAGGCTACATCACTTTCAGGTTTGGTCCATAAAAACCTCCCACACAGAATCCTCACATCTGTTAATTATCTGCTGGCTGTGTGGAGAGGACTCTGAGGATTTTAAATAGAGGCATAACAGGGACGAAGTCTGGGTACATGAAAGACTACATCTAGCCTGCACTGGATGGTGATATGAGCCGTACATACAAGTTTGTTTGTTAAGCCTTTGATATAAATATATAAAAGTAAGTAAGGAATGGGTTAAGAATTGTGAACCAACAGTAAAGAATGTGCAGGTGCTTTGGGTCTTCTTCCCACAGGCACCAAGGAATGTTAACAGGGGTCTGTTCAGTGGGAGGATGTGCCTGAAGGCCATGCCTGCAGGCACACAGATAGCTATGTCAAAACTTTCCCATGCACAACTTGCAAGATTGGTAAGAGTTCTGAGATTCAGAATCCCTTATAAGGGGCAGCCCCAAACTGCTGGTGGAAGTCTCACCCAGGAGAGGACGCTCTGCCTGGTGGTGTATTTTACCCAAGGTCTGATGGTGTATTTTACCCAGGGCCTGGTGGTTTATTGTACCCTGGGAGAGGCTGTTGCTACTACGCTCTACCCAGGTGTTGTTGCCAATCAGCACCCTGGGTGGCTGTTGACCGGGACTTCCCAGCCTTGTGAAAGACCAGATGTTGAGTTTTCCCCCGGTTTGGCAGGTGTTTGTAAATATATTCTCTTTCCTTTGTACTACCTAATTGGTTTATTGCATTATATTGTGAGTAATCAATAATTGTGAGTATTGACTGTTTATTAATATTAGATCATCTACATACCAATTGTCAAATAAATTGCTAGTCTTTGGTGAGTGATTGTACATATACTTTCACTTTTCCCTTGTTATCTAATTAATCCATTTCTATTTGTTATATTGTTATTACTATCTAAATTCTTACAAGTATTATCCATTTATCTAAATAAAGCGCTCTTTTAGTTAATATTCTGAGTTTCTGCCTCCCCCTTCACAGAACGGCCTCTTATTTGTTAAGCCTCTGAGAATTTTAGGGATTTCTGCCCCACCCCCGAAATTAGCCTACCCTAATATTATTTCAGCCAGCTTTCTGTGAACAAGCATTCTTGTCAATGGCAACTACCAAACATTTGAATTGATTATCATACAAAGTCTTCATCAGGAACTGCATTTTGCCATTCCAAAACCTGAGTCTGAGAGTATGTTCATGGAGGCAAGTTTCTTATTACAAATTTGAAAATATTTTCTTGGAAGTTTTTTTCCAATTCAATAGCTGATATACTTTAAAATGTCTTTAAATTTTTCTTCTCCTAATTATATAATGTACAGAAATGATAAGTAAATATATAAAAATATCCACTGTTGGAAGCGGCTGTGGCTCAATCAGTGGGGCTCCCGTTTACCATATGGGGGGCCCTGGGTTCGGTTCCCGGGGCCTCCTGGTGAGGGCAAGCCCACCCGCACGGCGTGGTTAGCTGACCCAGCGAGCACAAGCAGCAAGGGGGGGATAAATGAATAAATAAATAAAATCTTAAAAAAAAAAAATATATATATATATATATATATATATATATCCACTGTTATCTTTAAATGGTTTGAGTGGTAGATTTAGAGATATGTTTCATGATCTTTATTTTTTAGATTTTTCTGTTACTTTCCAAAGGGGTGAGAAACAAAAAATATGACTGAAAAGAGGAAAAAAAAAAAGGAACAATGTTGCAGAGAAACAAGTTTGAAGATCTTTACTAATACCCAACAAAGTGTCAGTGGCTTACACACTCTTTGTTTTGGTCTTTTGACTACGTACATTTTAGTCTCCTGCATTTTCCCTAATGCTGAGTGAATGTGTAAAATAGTCAACATAATGAATATACTAAAGATTTTGGGGAGCTACCATCTATTCAAAGTCTCAGCTGCCACCCTTACTTCATTGTACAAGACAGAGTCCCAGCTAGGTCAGTACTATCTTATTTACCTGTGTCCCCAGCACCTAGCAAAGATCAGGGAACAGAGCCCTCCATAATACACTATTGGTGAATAAATGAATACACCATCACCAAGTCTTCTTCAAAATCAATTATAACTACTGAATGCTTGGTAAATACAAGACATTGTATTAACTCCTACAAAACCCAGAGAAGACACATTTCCTCACTCTTTTGACCTCACTGACATATCACTAAATTGCATGCCCGTGATATCTATGACAGTTGCAAATATTTGTACTTTTGTTTTGCACTAGTTGGTCCTCCTATGTAAGGAAACCATGGCGTAAGACATTTTCTGAAACCATAATTGATATTGTGAATTCGTGCATTGTGCCCTATGAACAATTAAAGCATATGCTTATTTTTGAGTACTAAATGGCACTTCAGTTAGTAGCATCCTTCCTTGAGTATGTTATTCTAGCTCAAAATTCAAACAGTATTATCTAATGCAGATTCTTTTTATGATAGATAATGATGACATTCTCCATCTTCCTACCTGAGCAATTTAAAAGTTTAATAGTCTTTGATGTGGCTGGTTATCTGAATAATTTTCTGAACAGTAACAATTAAAATCCACTTATTCGATGGTTTGTGCATTCTCGGCTATTGTTTCAAACTCCTTGTTTCTGTGGAAACCTGATGAAAACTTAAAGAACTTTAAATCTATAATGAGTTTGCAAAGAGCATTTGTTTTCCTTAATTACCAAGAGTATACAGCTGGATTATATGTAGCACAGTTTGTCTAACAAACTTTTAGGAATAAAGAGCTTGCTTGCTTCTTCCTTCTCCTGTGTGAGAAATGGCACAGCTGTCTGCTTTGGTTAAGACCCAGGGGGAAGGAGTGGGAATTTTCTCAATGCCACACCAATCTGAAATTCACAAGTGTTACCACCAGACTACCTTCTGCCCTGAAATGTGAGGTTGATCCACTTCAGGATACACAGCAGAGCTGTCAGCTTGAGTTTCTTTTATCTCTGCCTGGTTAATGCTTGTTCTGCCACCATTATTTCAGCTCAAGTAGGATGATTATAATTTCAAGCTCTGTCTAGATTATACTGTTCTAAGGGTTATTCTTTATCTATATAGACTCCTCTTTATAAATTCTTTATAAATTCCATGTATCACTACCTCATTAGACAAGTGTGTCAGGCATTCTGCTCTGTTTATACAGAAATGACAATACTTCATGTCTTAAAGAGGAGTACCTTTTATTTAAAAAATATATATAAAATGCTTGAACGGAATTAGCATGAATGTGTTCTTTTCAAAACAAACTAAAAATACTTTATGAATTGATGTTAAGACAACTTACTTGTGCCAAATTAATAAAGGTAATAGAAAAACAGAACACTGAAATAGGTATTTGCAGAGAATATAATTTCCCAAGATTATCAATATGGCACTTCAATATGAAAAACTTCATTAATATGAAATCATTAGCACCTCAGCAGGAAGTATCTCACCATTCCAGGAAATACTACCAAATTCTTACACATTCCACATCAGAAGGTGTTTTTTTTTAGTGGAGAAGAAAAGGTTTACTACTTGACTTACACGGTCTCAAAGGCAAGGAGCTAGTTCTACTGAAATGTGCCAGAACTTGCAGAACTCCCTAACCCCTCTGTGGCCAAATAATAAGATATATATAATTTTTTAACCGAGAGCATATATATATATTAACAGAGAGCATAATGACAACAAAAAAATCAAGGTGGCAAACCAGAGACTGGTTCACCCTTCCCTACCCCTACTTGCCTGTGCATAAAGCTAGCCTTGTGTATGTAATAGAGAGGGCTCCAAAATTCTGGAGATGCCTAATTCTGAAGACTGTGAAGCCAACACATTTCTAAGATTCAATCCACATCAAATCAGATCTACCAAGTGCCTAATATGTAAAAAGCACTGTGCCTGGCTTGTTCCTGTGAATATTTCTAGTTATTTTGGGAGGTGAAGAACCCCAAAATTGGTATAAAAACATTTGGCTTATAGTATAAGAGACCTATATAGAAAATGTGGAGATAGGTTAAAAACTCATTAGCAGAATATGAAGCAGGAAATCATTATCGCTAGCATCATCGTCATCATTAATAAACACCCATGAATGTAAACATTAGTACAATTTCAAGGCAGTGCATAAAAACCGCCAAAGAATCTTCATGAGACAGTAAAAATTGGAAGGATGGGTTCTAAAAGCCATCTGGGATTGAGTAAACCAGAACCATATTTGTTAAACAATCCGATTAGGATGGAGTAGCCAACTGTTTAGCAGACATCTAAAATTTGGGGGAAGTTGAAAGTTGCCACTTTTGGAAATGGGATAAGCGGGATTCCACCGTGCCAGCAGAATAAACAATAGTGAACGAATTAGTGTAGCTCACAGCCCACCACTCAGAAGGGCCCCCAAATACTTCCTGAGTCAAAAAGTCCTGCCTATGTACTGTATCCATCTTAATTTTTCAGTTTAATGTAGTATAAGGGAGTCAGAAAGCAGCCTAGAACCTATGAAAAACAGGGCTACTGCTTTGCTTTGTAAGGCTGGGAGACAAGGGCCTCCACAGGCTCTCTCACACACCTTGGCTAAATAACCAGGATCTAGAATCTCCCTCTCCATGACATTACTCAGCCTGGTGAGACTCTCCTACTAGAGCCCATGGTAGCTAAATTTTCTGAATTAAAGTAAGGAGAGGTTTAAAGTTTAGATTTCATAAGAAACCATGACAACACTTTAGATTAACAGGTTTTGTTTCTCATGCTAAAATCTTAGCTTCAGGCTAATCCTAAGCAAACCCCAGTTTCTAGAAAAAAGGGAACAACATAAGTGAACCAAACAGAGCATTACACTGAGCATTTAGCCCTAATAAAAGAATACATATTCTCCATATCTAGGAACATAGACAGCATGGCATTTTCAAAAGTATGCCAGATGCACATGTATGTGGGTGTATAAATATTTCATTGGTTATTGCAATATTTTTAGGGAGCTTTTAGTTGAAGGTATTTAGTTTAACATGATCCTTTACTGTATAATTAACCCTTTAAAATCATAGAGAATGAGAAAATTTATCATAGCTATGCAGCTAGTTTTTTGAAATTCCTCATCTGAATACTAGCAATCCAGTAGACACTGAAAAAAAAACACTGGTGGGGGAAGAAAAATAGCCCAACTGTTGCTAAAATTATTTCACAAATTATTCTATTAAAATAATGCTATCAGTCGGCGGGGGCATGAGGGCGGGCCCGGGGAAGCGGTAGCTGAGCGGGCTGGGAGGAGCGCCGGTCCCCAAAGGATCCCGAGAGTGCGAAGCTCAGGCAGGGAGCTCGGGGCAGGGAGCTCGGGGCCTCAGAAACGTGCCCTGGGGCCGGCCTGGCCCGCTGTGCGGTTGCAGCTTCAGGTAGGTGAGGCCGTGAAACAATATGAAGAGGAGAAAATAGCCTACTAAGAAAATTGGCCCACAAAAAGGATGGCCTTCTTGGACAATCCAACTATCATTCTAGCTCATATTCGACAGTCACATGTGACCAGTGATGACACGGGAATGTGTGAGATGGTTCTCATTGATCATGATGTTGACCTAGAGAAGATTCATCCTCCTTCAATGCCTGGAGACAATGGGTCAGAAATTCAGGGAAGCAATGGTGAGACTCAGGGCTATATATATGCCCAGTCAGTTGATATTACCTCAAGTTGGGACTTTGGTATTAGAAGACGCTCAAACACAGCTCAAAGATTGGAACGACTCCAAAAAGAGAGACAAAACCAGATCAAATGCAAAAATATTCAGTGGAAAGAAAGAAATTCTAAGCAATCAGCCCAGGAGTTAAAGTCACTGTTTGAAAAAAAGTCCCTCAAAGAAAAACCCCCAAGTTCTGGAAAGCAGTCAATATTATCTGTACGCCTGGAGCAGTGCCCTCTGCAGCTGAATAACCCTTTTAACGAGTATTCTAAATTTGATGGCAAGGGTCATGTAGGGACAACAGCAACCAAGAAGATCGATGTCTACCTCCCCCTGCACTCCAGCCAGGACAGACTGCTGCCAATGACTGTGGTGACAATGGCCAGTGCCAGAGTGCAGGATCTGATTGGGCTCATCTGTTGGCAGTACACAAGTGAAGGACGGGAGCCAAAGCTCAAAGATAACGTCAGTGCCTAGTGCCTGCATATTGCTGAAGATGATGAGGAGGTTGACACAGATTTCCCCCCGGTGGATTCCAACGAGCCCATTCATAAGTTTGGCTTCAGTACTTTGGCCCTGGTTGAAAAGTATTCATCTCCTGGTCTGACATACAAAGAGTCACTCTTTGTGCTGCTCATGGATTCTCCCTTATTCAGGTGGACAAAACAAAGGTCACCATGAAGGAAATCTTGCTAAAGGCAGTGAAGCGAAGGAAAGGATCCCAGAAAACTTCAGGTTCAAGGGCAGACGGGGTTTTTGTGGAGGATTCGCAAATTGACATAGCCACAGTACAGGATATGCTTAGCAGCCACCATTACAAGTCATTCAAAGTCGGCATGATCCACAGACTACGGTTCACAACCGATGTACAGTTAGGTCATGCAATATTTAAACTCACGTATCTAAGCAATCACGACTATAAACACCTCTACTTTGAATCTGATGCTGCTACCCTCAATGAAATCGTGCTCAAGGTTAACTACATCCTGGACTCACGAGCAAGCACTGTCCGGGTTGACTATTTTGCTCAAAAACAAAGAAAACTGAACAGACGTACAAGCTTCAGCTTCCAGAAGGAGAAGAAATCAGGGCAGCAATGACACTGGCCTCCAGCTTCAATCTGTTGATGAAACTCAGAGCCTGCCTGCCAGAGCCCAGGTGGCCTTAGAGCCCACCTGGGGTCCTGCAGTCCTGGGGAGAGAGGCCAGCCACTGGCTCATGGACACAGGGCTAGTGGGCTTTTGGGGAAGGTATGGGAGGGACACACCCTAGGATGCAGCTGAGGAGCAATGGCTATGGTTAGTAGTGCCTGGGGGCCGGACCACCACCAAGAGGAACCACATGCTGCCCAGCCATTTTCACTGCTTGACGACCCTGCCTGAGGATGTACACAGCCATGCCCAGACACTTCTTTGCAACCTTGATCAAATTTCTAAAAGCAAATGAAGAACAAAAATGTACATTTCTTTTTTTCCTTTTAATCAACAGGTATACTCTTAATCAATCAATCAATCAATAAAATAAAATAAAATAAAATAAATGCTATCAAAACTCCCTTCTAACTTTCCCGCAGAAAAGGGATTTTTTAGCTAGTTCAAAACTAATGGAAATTAAACATTATTATTAGTGCCTTGGGCATAGTGCTATGAAATCTAATAGTAAAGACAGATTACAGAAGGTGCTAAATGGGTGTGGCCACGTTTGAAATATTTTCACCCTTTTGTTTTCTATTTTTGAATATAATAATTTTAATTAGAATGTATATGATAATGATGTAGTAATTAGTAACAACATTATTCTATCCCAAATCATTGAAATCAGTAGCCAAAGACTAACATTTGGTCATTAACATAACCGAGCCATTCTGAGCATCCTCTCGGTAGAGGGCAGTATTTGCTACATCTTCGTGGGAGGAAAGTGCGATAAATTTGGCTTTTTAAAGATCTACCCAGATGAAATTCGAAAGAGAAGCCACATGATGCAAAGTCAGGTTTTAGATCTTTTGATATTGGTCTTCCATTTCCATGTGAAATGAAAGGACATTGAAAGCTAACTTTTTCCTTTAGAAATCAGAGCTAAGAGGTATGAAAAGTGACATCTAGGACACTAAAAAGAAAAGAGAGAAAAGGCTTTAGAATAGCAAAGAATTTATTTTAAATTTGCCTTATAACTTCTGAACATGTTAAAGTCTTGTAAATGCAAAGATTTTTGAACTTTTGCTTTTGCTGTTGTTGTTTTGGTTTGTTTTGCTTTTCATTCTGAGAGCCCACATGGGAGAAACTGAATTATCTTAGGCTTGGATGTTTGAAAAGCCTAATCAGAGTTGGAAAAGAAGTGAATATCAAAGACTTATTATTCTTCTTCCTACTCTTTCTGCTTCCCAAATCATGGAAACACTTGGTGAAAAATGCTAATTCATATTCTAAAGATATTAAAAAATGAATCAGGGGAAGGCTGAGTGCTTCTCTGTACTGCTGGATACACAAAGAGCCAAATCCTTCAAATTATGAATAAGACCAAAAGAATTCTTCACTCAATTTTCTTGGTAGAAAACACAACCTTGAATTATCTGCTGCCCAGATTTCATTAAAAGATTTAACATTCATGAAAGGTCTGATCATGAGTCCAATCTCTAAACATTTAAAACTCTTTCTCTGGATCAAGCCAGATAGTAAAGAGAATTGCTTGTTTGTAAAGCACTTTCTTAAAAAAACCTCTATAGCACTAGTTTCATTGAACTGGACTTTGTCGTTATGCCCCCGGCTTGCATATACTAATCTATATAGTACAAACATGTATTGGTGGCAGGAATGAGTACCAAGGAAACTGTCCATTGGAATCAGTGACAAGTTCCTTTTTGCAAGATTCAAGTGGCAGAAAAATCTTTGCTTCCTTTGAGTAATTGATTCACTTCTACCTTCTAACTTAATGCATATATTAATCTCCTCTTTGGCTGACAGAAGGCTGAGAGTTGATAAAATTATTTGATTTTAAGAACTTTGTAGTTTATGACATGGATTTATGTACATTAATTTTTCCTGCCTTTCACTGCCTTTCAACTTAACTATTTTCTATTTTCCCTTAGCCTTGATTAAAAAAAAAAACTAATTTTTTTTGTGTGTGTATGTATCTGCATATATATGTATATACATATATACAGATAGGGCATAAATACATGATAAGTTTTTTTCTTTTTAATGCTTATTTAGTTATTGTCAATTTCTTTCCTAAACTTCCTGCATTATTTCCCAATCATTTCCTAATCTCCCCCTTCACTGCCCACCTGTCTTCTTTACTAAAGTCAAGGATGCTTTGTTTTTCTCAGACAATACCAAAAGGTATGCAAGATGATTTTTATATCCCCATGTAAATGTATTAAATAACCTAGAGTTGACAACATTTTTTCACATACATTAAGGTTGAAAAGGAGTAAGATTAGATTATTAAGAGCAGTTGCCTATCAAGACGTTATACAAAATAACATCCAAATCCCCAAATGTTACAAATCTGATAAATACTTCCATTAAAAAAAAAATTCCTCAATAAGATGGTGGGATATTTTTTTATTGTTTCTATTGTGCTTTTGATTCAACTTTACTGGTATCTTGGCTATGCTTTCTTCGGGACTCTTTTTTTTTTTTTTAAGGTACCGGGGCAAGGTATTGAACCCAGGACCTCATATGTGGGAAGCCGGTGCTCAACCACTGAGCCACAGGGGCCTCCCTGAGTTGTTTTTCCTGTTTGTTTTGCTTGTTGTTCGTTTTTTTGTTTGCTTTTTTCAGGAGGCACTGGGAACTGAACCCAGGACCTCCCACGTGGGAGGCAGGCGCTCAACTGCTCGAGCCACACCCACTCCCTTTTTCCGACTCTTATAATAACACATTTACCAACTCCATCCTGATCCCTCATGTCTTCCCTTTTCTATGTTGGTTCAGGTGATTTCATTGACTCCTTCAGACTCCACACTAACATATCTCTTTAAATGTCTTCCAGATCTTCATAGTTACTCCTAGACTTCCAATTGTTTGTGAGCCCATGCTCCTACTTCTGCTATTTCTTTGAAGGGTCCTGCCATTCCTCTGGTTGGTATCTTCTCCTCAGCTCTGATCCCCCTCCACATCCAGTCCTATATATAGATTTTTCTCATATTCTTCCTCTGTCCAATCTATCATGCTTACCTGGTTTGTTTTCTGACCTCCATTGCTTCTAATGAGAAGTCAGACTTCAATCATATTGTTATCTCCTGGCTGCTTTGAAATTTTTTTACCTTTGATTTTCAGTAATTTATCTGATATGCCTAGGAATGTTTTTCTTTGTATTTATTCTGCTTGAGGTTTGTTGAGATTCTAGAATTTGTAAATTTATATTTTTAAACTAAATTTGGAACATTTTCAGCCATTACTACTACAAAAATTTTTTTTCTTTGACTCATTCTCTCTTTCCTTTTCTTGTGCAACTCCAATGACACCTTTTGATATAGTTCCTTATGTCATCAGGCTTTGTTCATTGTTTCTTTCAATATTTTCCTCTTTATTCTTCAGACTCTATCACTTCTATTGTTCTATCGTCCAACTCACTGACTCCACTGTCACCTACAAATGGGCATTAAGCACATAGAGTGATTCCTTAAATTTCTAGTCCTGGAATTTTTATATTTTAATTTTAGAATCTCTATTTTTTATAGTTTCTACTCTGCTGATATTTCCACTGTTCATTCATTACTTTATATATATATTCCTTAACATCACTGAAGATAAATATAGAAGCTACTTTTAAATCCTTGCCTTTAATTCCAACATCTCTGTTATCTCAGTGTTAGTCTCTGTTGATTACCTTTTCTCTTGAAAATGGATCCTATTTTCCTGTTTCTTTGGCTTAACGGTGAACTAAAAAACTGAACAGATATTTCCAGAGTTTACAGTTGTGATCTACAGATGTGTTGGTCTAATAGGAGCTACTCTGCAGTTAATGGAATTAATTAACCCTCCTGAGCCTGCAATTCTCTGAATATACTCTATAAGTTCCTATCTCTGTGTCTTCCATAGAAACATAAAACTTCAGATCACAAAGGTTGCCCTCAGGGTCCTCTATGCTGGAAAACAACCATAAACTCACCATTCACACATCCCCTATCTCTGCAGCAGAATCCTCAACAACTGATACAGCCTCCAGTCTTCAAGGCCAAATTTCTCATTGATTACCCCGGCATTCTGGTCATAGAGATCCTGTAGAACTCATCATAATTTTCTAGTTATATATGTACTGATCACATTTTCTCTTCTACATTAAGACTGTAAATGTGGAGAGTGACTCTCTTATTCACCTTGGTAGCCCCTGCAGCACCTAGCACTATGCCAGCCTCCACCAAGTCGTCAGAAAATCTTTGTTGAGTGGCTAGAAGTGTCGTAAAATATAAAATGGTAGACTCTGTCTGATACCCAGCAGAAGGCTGTACTTTATTGAACATTCCAATTGGCAATGTACTAAGTTTTGCATTAACTGATGTAATCCTGGGAGAAAATACTATGGAGTATATCAAATACTTAAAAATTACAGGTTCAAAATTAATTGACTAAAAAGAAAAACATTTTGTTTGTGTTCTTTAAAAGAAAAAAAAAAACAAGACAGTTGATAGGTAAGCATCAGAAAAGCCATCAGTGTTAAAGTGATCTTTAAAAATCAAACAAGTGCTTTTAAATTGTTTAATGGTCATACTGATTGGTTGGTCTATATATTTTTTCTCAATGCTTTACCAATCATTTCATCTTATAGGTCTTCCGTTTTGAGAACTATTCTCAATCATTATTTAGGGCTGGGATAAATTTTTTAAAATTAAAAGTCAAGTGAGATAAGTTATTTTAAAATTAAAAACAAATTCTATTTTAAAAAATTAATGATCCCTTTAATTCTTAAATTTTATTCTTTCTTCTTAATCATTGTTGGAGCAAGTAAATGGCATAGTCCTCCTAAAGAATGAAGCAAACATTAAATAATAGTTTGCCATACTTTCCTAGCACAGAAGTGATTTAAAAAAGAATCTGAGGAGCTGTATCTATCAGGAGCTGTATTTATTCAAAATAATTTTATTCCTGAGACACAGCTCAAGGGTGATCAACGATTCTTGGCACACTTGCTCTTCCCTTGAGACCTTCTGTGAATCCAAAAATGACTCCTCCTTAAATCATTTAAGTCAGCAGCACCACATAAATATATTCACAGAGAATGAAAGCAAGTTTTCTCCCTCAGCAAAGCTTCAGGCAGCTCAGTCTGAAGAGCCCATGGCTTGCAGAGTTTAATCTCCACAGCCATAAACTGCACCATCTACAGTGCTGTCTTTGCCCTGGTTTGGAAACGGAAGCTGGGCGAGACTGTCCAGCTCTACAGTTTGTTCTATGATGGAAAACTTGCCAAATAAAGAAAGTAAGAAGGTGTTCTCTATTGACCCAGCTGACCCAGGTTTTCTTCTTCGCTTCTGATTTCTTTTCACCCCACCCCCTATTCATCATGGAAATGACCACAGTTATTTTAAGTGCTACGGTTTTTGAATTTCAAACACAGGCCCTCTTTTAAAGGCATTTCTTTAAAAGTCTTTTCTTTCCTTTTACCCTTTAAAATAATAAAACATATAAAAAACATAGCAACAATTTTAACTCAATACACAGCGATTTCTTCAGAAGACAAAAATCACAATCAACAATTAGTAAAAATGGATTCTTTAGTCCAACCTTGCAGAGAAGTCTATTTTTCTCTTATGTGCAAAATTTCAGAAAATTTCAGAAAATGAAATGAAATCAGGTAAGAAGTTGCCTTTTAAAATCAAGTTATGGTATAGGTGAGTTATGAGATTTTATTTAATAAGCTTCTTTATAATTCTGAGAGCCATGTGAAACGGGCTAAACCTAGGTGTGCATGTTGAACTTTTACAGCTATCTGCACATGCCTTATAGTCCTTCTCACACATTTAACTGAATCCCTAAAATTGGCATTGCCAGGCAACTGGAGGACCAAAGTATCATAGGGAGGATTCAGGATTGGCTGAATGGTCCGGTAACATGACTTTTAAGTTGCCTTCCAACACCAAGACTATGCCTCATTAGCTTAAGGGTCGACTGGGAATGTGGGCAAGGAGTGACAGAGGACAAAAGACTTAGGGCTCATTTTTGGCATTAGATTCATATTTCTCCCTGCAAGAATCTGACCCATTCTCTACTAACCCTCTTTGCATTCTTTCTTCTGCCCTATCTGTCCCCCATGCTTTAGCCAGGCTAGCTGCCTTCTTTGCACTTGGTACTGGCAGAGTCAGCATATTGGGAAATGATACTACAAGATTGGTTTTTGCTATTGGGAAGGTAAAGGGCCAAGGAAATTCCTGGGCTGCCTTAGTTCTGGTGATTAATGCCCTTATTCCCTGATGCTAATCACCACTGTTGGCATCCAAACACCATCAGCCTTGACACTTGGCCAAATAGTAGAGATAAAAGCTATTCATCCTTTAATATTTACTGAATGTACCAAACACAGGATATAAACCAGAAGTAGCTCCCAACCAGTGGTTTCATTTGGAATACATAAAACCAAATAAAGCATAAAGCAGAGAAAGAGAAAGGAAATGTCTCTGTAACATCACCCCCAAGAGATATTCTTTAGTTTAAGTCTAACACTGTGTAAACTAATAGGAAATCATCAAGATTAATAGAAAGATGAAGGCCAGGACACTTATCCAAGGGATCTCCATTCCTTGAGGACTTAAGAACCAAAGATGAAAACTTACAAACAAGAAGTTGATAGTGAACAATGTGGATACCCATGCATATGCATCAACTGATATATTTTTCTGCCTAGACTTTTTGCAAACACACCTGGCCACCTGGAATTATTTTTAAGACGCAAAGAACAAACTGCTCTTGTAAACAGTTACTTGTGCGTACAGTTATCAAATGAGGAAACAATTTTCTGCAGGTGTAAAAATTACATTTCTCAATAAGAGAAATTCAGGTATAGTCAGTTTACTCATTAAGCCTTTAGAATTGCATTTTGGCTTACTTTCTTTGGATAGGGTTCTTTTATTTTTAGTCCAAAGAAGTTTAACCCTAAAACAAGTGGTTCTCAAATTTTTGGTTTCAGGACCCCTTTACACTCTTAAAAATTATTGAGGAACCCATAGAATTTTCATGTGTGGAGGTTATTCCAATATTTACCATATTAGAAATTAAAACTGACAACATTTTAACATAGTATTAATTCAATTTAAAGTAGCAATGATTAAACCCATCACAGTATATCTGTTAAATTAACATAAATAATATTTTTATGAAAACCCATTATATTTCCCCAAATGAAAATTATTTAGTAAGAAGACCAGCATTGTTTTACATTTCTGCAAATCTGTTTAGTGTCTGGCTTAATAAAAGTCAGCTGGATTTTCATATCTACCTCTATCTCCAATCTATTGGAATATGTTGTTTTAGTTGAAGTATTTGAGGAACTCTGATCTCACAGAGATATGTAGTTGGAAAAGGGAAAGGTATTTTAATAGTCTTATCAGATAATTATGGATATTCTTCTTTGACGGTACATGAAAATTTGGCAAGAACTTCCTTCCAAAGAATACACTATGTAAAGTGGGGTTGGGGCAGGGAAAAGTAACTCCACAGATGGAGAAACCCATGAACACCATCTCTGCCGGGTGATCAAGGTGACATCAACAAGGATGCCTTGAGATGATGTGAAAATACTATACTTTATCTCAATGCTCTTCTTCCCCAAAGCCCATAATCCCAGGCTAACATGAAAAAAACATCAGACAAATCCCAACTGAGGTTCATTCTACAAACCACCTTACTAGCTAGCACCCAGGCTAACATGAAAAAAACATCAGACAAATCCCAACTGAGATTCATTCTACAAACCACCTTACTAGCAATCCTCAAAACTGCAAAGGTCATCAAAAAACAAGGCAAATCTGAGAAACAGTCACCTAAGGAAACATGACAACTACATGTAATGTGGCAGCCGGGATGGGATCCTGGAACAGTTTTACATTACGTAAAAACTAAAGAAATCTGAACAAAATGTGGACTTTAGTAAACAATGATCATATCAATATTGGTTCAATTAATTGTAAACAAATGTACCAAGCTAATGTAAGCTATTACTAATAGAGGAAACTGGGTGCAGCGTATACAAGAACTTTCTGTAAACCTAAAACTTTTCTAAAATGAAGTCTAATTAAAATAAAATGAAAAATTCAACAAGAAGTAGTTTTTAAAGTGTTAGTTACAATGTGGAATCTGAAACGATACCATTGTACTTTTTGAATCCTGTCATATTAGAATCCTTTGGTGCTTCACTTTAAATAGACCTTTTGCCATTCATGATTTGGTGAGAGGTTGAAATTGAATTGGTTATTGGAAAATATTGGTTCAATGAGTTATGCAGATCTTCCAAATGTTGCCACTTTTAATTATACAATATCAAAACACTGCATTTGTTAATATCATCATCAATCTTAGAAAACATGTGTAAGTACTGGGAAGCTGTCAAGCTTATGGCGATGGAAACAAGTTTTCCAAAATTCTAACATCCACTGTATGCTCAAAATTTTATCACTGTCAACAAATACTGTTGGCTATTTTCCTTGAAGTGACAATCTTACTATATTCATTTTCAAGAAAATGTTAGCCAAACATTTTGAGTAAACATCTGTCAACTCTGAATAACCACAGTTGGTCTGTCACTCATTCCTTCAAGTAAAAATGGTGTTGCATGAAAAAAGCGGCTAGTTCAGCTTGCAACTCAAACCATTGCACAAGCGCTTTTCTTGAAGACAACCACAGCAGGAGTGCTTTATATGTACTTCCTACTTCATCACAAAGAATATTAAAAAGATATGTTCCCAAGAGCTGAAATTTAACAAAGTTCATATTTTTTTACTGCTTTATCAAGGATATTCTTAAGTGGAATTGGATTTTTTTCTCTTTTTTACTGTGAGTGCATGATGCCAGCAGATTTCCCCACCACTGCTTTTGCACCAAAAATGTCATCACAGTGAAAAAGACAAATAATGTCCTAGTAATATTATGAAGAGTTTTGACCTCAAGGATCCTTAAAAGGGTCTCAGGGATGCCTAAGGGGGTGTGTGAACCACACTTTGAGAACCACTGACTTAAGTAAACATATTTCTAACTTCTCCACTACCCTCTGATTGAGCCAAGTAACTGTGTCAAGGTAAGGAAAGGACACTTGAAAACTCGTCATATGACCACAAAAATGAACCTGCTTCACTTTCCTTTAATTTACCACAGATCTTCTATGGAGGGAAAACAGGGCACATTGCCAACTAAACATGTTCTCCTTTGCCCTCCTATAGTTCTCTAAGGTAATGCTTCCCATCCCTGTTCACATTATGGCAAGGAGAGAAAATAACATTTTTATGAAAGGGTAAAGAGATGAGGCTGCCTAAGGCTTGAGGCCCCTAGCCTGAAGGTACAGGCCCTAGATAGCCTTCAGGAAGACAGAGAGATCTGTGTCTATAACCTATTCCCAGTGGGTATGCCAAAGCACACGAGTTGGACCATTCTGTACTTAGGTTCTCAACACAGAGTGAGACTTGCAGGACTGGAGGGTGTCTGTTCCTCAACCAGATGCATGTGTAGTGAAAGGCTCAAAGCTTAGCTCAGATGTGAGAATTCACAAAGTATCCCGTTGTACTTCATGGTAGATCTAGAATTATATCAAAGATTTAATGCAGAACTTGCCCAGATATAGTGTAGTGGTTAAGCACACAGAATCTGAATCCCAGACATCCAAGGGGTTCAAGCCTTGGCTCAGCTATTACTAGCTGTGTAACCTTTGGGAAAGCAACTTAACATCTCTGTGCCTCAATTTCTCCATCTATAAAATGGGGACAATAGTGCCTACCTATTGTAAGCATTACATGAGTTAATACATATAAAGTGCTTAGAATGATGCCTATTATATTGCCATGTAAGTTATTATTATTATTACCAAGGTGCAACAGGGTCTTTTACTTGGGACGGCTTCTCTGAGCATGACAGTGTTGAATTATAGATTTGCAAAGAACAAAATCCTGGAGATACCAAGAGGCTAGATGTTGGCCTGCAGGACTCCTGATCTGAGTAAGAGTGCTTAAGGCAGGGAGGGAGAGAGGTGTGTGAAGAGAGGATGTTCCAGGCCTTTTATAGTTTTCCTTGTGGCACACATCAAGGGCTTCCAACTGAAACCTGCTTTTACTTTAGGACACCTACAGATAGGTTTCTCCTTAATATATTTATAAGTTTATAAATTTTCATTTTTTTCTTGGAAGGGGCCAAGGTTCAAAAATAATAGAGGAGGTGTCTAGAGGCATGGTTGGATGAGTCTCAGAATTCAAGAGCCCCCAAAATGTGAGAAGAAGCATGTAAAGGAGCAGGCACCAAAGGTGACTATTGGGTGCCTGCTTCCTTACATGGAGAGGAGCATGTTTTCCACATTACTGAACAATTTTGGGCAACTATTTAAAACTTGCTCATAAGAACATTATAACTAAGAGTTTTAGATGATCTGGAAAACTGAATAATTTCAAGGGTCTTCTTCATGAAGTATTTGATATCTGAGTTGCCACAGTTATAAGGTTGTAAAGAAAAGCAAAACCATCTTAAGAAAAAAATAGTCATGAAGTAACTGACCACTTAAAGTGTAGCCTGTACTTAAACAACCTTTACAGCTTAATTGTAGGACCTTGCCCCACCCATCTTGTCAAGGTCTTTTGTCAGTTACTTAGCACTTGTCTACAAGTACAATGTAGGTAAAAGGCAAACCCATCCATGCAAAGCCACTGACAAATGAGAACCTGGCCCAGTAGAAGAAGGAAAAATAAACAAGAGTAATGACATCAGAAAAACTTTAAAAGAAAATAATTTAAACATTAATGGATTAGTAGTGGAATTTGGAAAACCTGATGAAATCCTTAAATATTTTTGTAAAATTGATTTTCTATGTGATTGAACAACCAAACTGTGAAAACGGATGTAGTATTTTATTATCTTACAATTTTGTCAAGAAAGTTATACCAAAAAATAATTAATTGATTAATTCATTGCTTACACTGAGAATTTAGTTCATTGTGGCTATTATAATTGGTATTTTTGTCAAATAAGATAAAGTCACTTATTGTTACATGTTACTTTCAGTTGTCAACTTTTTCCCCACCATTCCCACAAAGTAAATAGACTGTGAAGATTTTGGTTTCTGATACAGTGGACTTTCCTGGTAATAAATCTCCTCAAATAATGAACATATTAAAAAAAAAACAACTGGTAAATACCCAGTATCTGCTCCAAGAGACCATCTTTGCTTTATCCCCCTGAGAGTCAACAGGACTATTTTTTTCCCTTTCCCCACTGGGTTCCCTTCTATGGCAGGAGGAGGAACTTCATCTTCTGCCTATACAAGATTTTTCTCAAGTTTATTTCCCTGGCAATGAGATTTGTAAGAGCAAAGTCTTAATAAAATTTTGTCTGGAGATATTAGGTTATTAGGGCCTTAATGAAATTAAGCCAGTAGACATTTAAGGGGCCCATATGATCTATAAGGGCTTTAACTAACAGAGATCCAAAAGATAGATACCTTACTGGTTCTAAAGTGCTTTATTTCTGTAATAACAACTTCAGATTGAATTCACCTCTCTGGCTTAAAAATTATAGACTTGCACTGGTTAGAAGTAGTTAAATCACTAGCTTTGAAGAGAAGTACTCATAAAGTGGCTGGTGGGTATAAATAAAGCCTCTCTCTTCCCTCTTTCTGAAAAGCAATTTTCTTTTCGTTATCTAAAAGTTAAGATGAATTAGAGACCAGCTGGAATGAAAATTTATACATGTAAATGAAGGAATTATGCTTGAAGTTATGTGTGATTTGGTGGTATTCTTCTCAAGATTTATAATCAATAAATACATTGAATATCCACTGAGGAATGAGAATTCCAGAGCTTTTATTTATTTATTTTACTTTTTTTTTTTTTTTTTTTTTTTTTTTTTTTAGGAGGCACTGGGGATTGAGCCGGGGACTTCATACATGGGAAGCAGGCACTCAAACCGCTGAGCTACACCTTGCTCCCCTAGAGCTTTTAAAAGACATAATTCATATCTACAAAGAATCTGCAATCAAGGTGCTTCTCACTTATATGAATGTGGATGTATATACATTTCTTCTTTATTGAAATATGTTATTTATTATATAACATAAATGTCACACAAATAAAATTCACTTTCTTTGACTCTGGCCCAAATAAGGTCACATACTGTGGCAATATCTGGCAGGTCCTAAGGACGAGGAATGGAAATCCTTTTGTTTATGTCACACTTCCTTGGGTCATGGTAGTGCTACTTCAGCTTCCTTTCCCCACATACTAACCTGACTTCAATGAAAACAAAAAAATTCCTTATGTTCGACTTTCACGAAATATTCCTAAAACTGATTTTATTTTTGCTTCCAGCAACAGTTGACAATTCTCTCTGTATTTCTAATTTTGCTTTAAATGTCCCTCAAAGTGCAAATGCTGTGCCAATATCTATAAAAAGCACATGGCATAGACAGATGAGTATTTCCCTTAATGAGACCTTAAAATCAGTTCTGACTCTGTGAATAGTCTTTTAAAATCTGAAACGCGCAGAAAGGAAAACATGAAGTATTTTAACATGTGAAAAGGCCAATGAGTCTGGGCATGCTTGGACACTTACTCTCTCACACAGCTCTTCAAATGTGCAGTCGCCAACGGTTCCACAGGCTTTATGCAGCCGCAGCTCTCTGCCTTGCACTTTTAGAATCCTTGGTCTAGTTACTATGGGAACATGAACAAAGACTCAATCTTGTCTGGATAATTACTATAAAATTCATCTCTTACAGATAGGAAATGCATAGCTTGATGAATAATAGCACATGATTCAACACATAAATTAGACAAAATGCTGATACAATGACTGCCACTTGAGCGTGGCATCAACCCATATACAGCAATGGAACTTATTAATTGGTCAGTGGAGATTGGGCATTGTGTTCTAAATGTATTCTCTTTCAAGAGAAATTAACTTACGTACAATCATTTTGTTTCTGAGCCAGCTCATCAAACAACTTATCCATGACAGCCTCCACATCAGCTTCACTTGTGCTACAGTGAAAAGAATAATAGAATATGAAATTAATAACACTTGAAGCCAACATCAAACAGCTGCCTGAGCCTGCTTAGCTTTTTGCCCATAAAAAGAGAGAACAGGATGTTATGCTCTAAATACAAACATTAGATTTAGAATACACTTAAAAGCAGAGAATATTAACTCTCAGGTAGATGATTCTGCCTTATTTGCATACACTGAAAGACTTCTGTGCTTCTAGCTGTTTCCAGTAATGAGACGATACAGGCAGAGTAAATCCATTAATACTATGTGTACACAATGAGAAGAAAAGCTTCTGGCTCTCTCTTGCATGCAAAACAAGAGCAAATAGACAAGGCAGTCAAGCATCCAGCAAAGTACTCTTTGAAATCTCTACTGAGAGGGTACATGTTAAATTAAATATTGAAGCTGCATTTTTTAAAAATCAAGTCAAGCCACTGACTGGGAGGATCAAACATCCAGAATTAAATTACTAGCTTGGAAATCCAACTTGATCTGCACATCAATAACTTTATCAGACTTATAGTATAAGGACAATTACAGACGCCACAGTTTCTCTCAAAAGTGTCCTTGTTGGAAATTCAAGAAAACTCTCTCCTTCATGAAGCCCACCACCATGGCTATTATGAAGTTAGACTCATCACAGAATCTTTTGTATTTTAATTGGAAATCACCATATGGTTTAGGGAACCCACATATATAAATGTGATGATGCTGTGGCCTTTTTTCCTCTCACTTTTTTTTTAAAGAGGGGTTGATAAATTAGCACAGTCAATAAAATTAAATAACTGGCAGAAGAAATAAACACTGTTAAATTAAAATTTCCAAGTAAATATGAAAGTTTACTTCAACTCTACATATAAACTTATATAGGATGACCTGCCAATATGCTTAATTTTAACACACAAATCACTCTTGTCTAGGTGTGGAAGCAATTAAACTCAATTCTAGACATCCATCTTAATAAAGTCTTATTGAAAATTAACAAGACAGTCTATTTTTTTCTATAGATTAAGCTTAAGCTAAACCCAAACTAAATTCTCCCTTGAGATATTTATCGGGATTGCAGGCCTCTAACATATGTAATTCTTAACTATTTTAGAGCAAAGACTTTAAAATGCAACAAAACATATAGTAAATACGAAGGGTTTGGAATTGTCACATTTCAAGTAACAGCTGTGCCATACAATTCTTCAAAAGATCTTAAAAAATAATTTGCAATGGTTAACTTTGCAGGGAAAATGCTATCTGACATATAAAGGCTTGTGTGGCATTTGAATAGAACAGTATTAAAATAATAAAATGGCATCACAGAAAGAGTGATTATAGAGACCAAGCACTATTTTAAAGGTATAAAGAAAGCATACAAGCCAGTGTAAATGCCAATGACCATGCCAAGTCACTTAGATTATAGAGATTAAGTACTATTTTAAAGGTATAAAGAACATGTATGTTTAGATGGCTTTGCCAACATCATTCTTGAGAACGCATTTGGAAACGTGTCCACCTTGCTGTGGTGGTGTATCAGCATTACTGCTGAGAGCTGAGCAGCTTTTTAAGGGATATAGAAAAGAGGGAGCAATGCCAGCCACCCAGGATATCTGCTGGCTTTGGAAACCTCTCCTCAGAATAGGCATGTTACCCGATAGAGAGGGAAAACTAAATTCTGAAAAACAACCAAGAGGGAAGACAGGTAGATTTCCAAAGCCATATTTGGTGAACAAACAATTGCTTACAAACTTTCTCAGTGGTGATTTCCTTTTTACTCTCTGGTATCTTATATTAATAAAATGTGACCTGATGAAACTTTAGTTAAGCTATGTCTTCCAAGCCATCTGTGAAATTACTATTTGTGACTTTGCATATAGTCAAATTTTAGTTATTTTTATTGTAATAGTATCTTATAAGGATTTTATTATTTTAAAAAGTTACTCAGAAGTTACAAAATGCAAAATAAAAACTTTTGTTAGTGTTAAGTGGTCTAATAATAAATGTTCATAAAAGCAATTTTCTGGAGCTTTCAACTCATCCTTAAGCCAACTCATACCTCAGAGAATAAGTTTTGCTGATCTTCTGGAGGACAAGAACCTCATCTTCATATTTTGTCTTGAAAGCAGGAGGTGCTAGTGTATGTTTTGGGTTTTTGGGTTTTTTTAGATGTATGTCTATTGATATAAAGTAATTCAGGATGGCATGAAAGCCATCCTTATCAGAAATGAATATATTCATAAGCCCTTAATAAATAACTTTTAAGAAACACTAGTCTTCTCACACTCCACTCAGACTACAGATTTCCCTACTTAAAAAGATGAATCAGATATAAACGCATTACCTTCTCCCAACTCCCAGGCATGGGACATGACTCCTGGGGATGAGCCTCCCTGGCACCGAAGGATTATTACCAAGTGCCAACTAGCAACGCATCTGGAAAAAGACCTTGACCAAAAGGGGGAAATGGTAAATACAAATGAGTTTTTATGGCTAAGAGATTTGAAAGTGAGTCCAGAGGTTATGCTTATGCAAGTCTCAGCAGGATCTCATTGACTGCCACAGTAAACAGTGCCTCAAATACCGGGGTTCCTGAGGGCTCTAGAGACATCCAGAAACTATAAGCAGGGCAGACAGCTCAAGAATTCAGCACTCTGTCAGTGGGCCTTACTTTGGAATTTATGCTCCCCAGTGTAACAGAGTTAGACTCATTTATAAGTTCTCTACACCTGTGTAATACAGGGGCATTTTTGGGACATTGGAGTTGTCCTGCATGACATTGCAGTGACAGATACAGGCCATTGTACATTTTGCCATAACCTACAATATTGTCAGGACAGAGTGTAAACTGTAATGTAAACTGTAATCCATAGTTAGTAGCAATGCTTCAATATGTGTTCATCAGTTGTAACAAATGTACCACACTAATAGGGGATGTTGTTGACGTGGGAAAGTGTAGAAGGGGGAGGGAGTTGGGCATATGGGAATCCCTTATATATATATATATATATATATATATATATATATTTTTTTTTTTTTTTTACCGGGAGGTCCTGGGGATCAAACCTGGGTCCCTCCATATGGGAGACAGACGCCCAACCATTTGAGCCATGTCCATCCCCCGGAATCCCTTATATTTTTAATGTAACAAATTTTGTAATCTAAAGTTTCTTAAAAAATAAAAAAAAATTTTTTTTTTAATTAAAAAAATAGAAAGAGGGAAGCAGATGTGGCTCAAGTGATTGAGCTCCCGTCTACCACACAGGAGGGCCAGGGTTTGATTCCCAGAGCCTCCTGGTGAAAAGCAAGCTGGCCCACATGGAGTGCTGGCCCATGTAGGAGTGCTGGCCTGAGTGGAAAGCTGGCATAGCAAGATAACAAAACAAAAAAAGACAGAATAGAGACAATAGGAGATGTGGCAGACGAGGGAGCTGAGGTGGCACAAGAGATTCAGCACCTCTCTCCAGTCCGGAAGGTCCCAGGATCGGTTCCTGGTGCCACCTCAAGAGAAGACAAGCAGGCACAGAAGAACACATAGAGAGCAGACAGTGAGCTCAAAACAACGAGGGGGGAGTGGAGAAATGAAAAAATTTGTTAAACAACTATATTGGAGCAGGTAATCTACATACAGTACCACTACCTACCTCCCCAGGTAGTATGTTATTAGGTCATTTTTACAGAAGAGAAAACTGAGACTCAGAGAGTTAAGTCTCTTATCTAAGGTCTGCATACATAAAAATTTTAATTTTCTGTATAACAGCTTTTTAATGCCTCATTCTTAAATGTGAATAGACAATCAAGTATCTCCAGACATTTAAGGAAAACCCCATATAAAAGACTAAATATCATAAATAAAATAGTCAATGTCAAACTGGGAAACATTTGTGGCATATAATTAATAGTCTCAATGTATAAATAACTCCTACAAAGAAAAAAAGTTGAATACACAAATAGAAAATCTGGCTAAGGACCTGAACAAGCAAATTGCATAAAAAGCTCAATGGGCAAGATGCATATGTAAAATTGTTCATTCTCTGGAGTAATAACAAATGTAAAGTAAAACCACAATATGCCATTCTTCTATCCAAACTGGCAGAGATAAGGAAACAGATAAAATATCTCAAACATGCCAAGGTATGAGAAAAAGCACACTCTCATCCACTGCTGGGAGGAGTAAAAAACTGGTACAAGATTTTCAGGACAAGCAAACAATAGGTAATAAAAGTCTTAAAAAACATGCACCTCTTATCACCCAGCTATTCCACTCACAGGAATTTCACCTATGGAAATAACAATGGTTAAGTACTACAAAGACAATGCTTGTAACATCAAAAAAGTAAAAGAAAATCTAAATGTCCAGTGATGGGAATTTTGTTAAGTACATTTGGATATGTCTCTATAATGGAATACTATGTAGTTCTCGAATGGAACTTTTTCCTCTGGTCCTGGAATTTTAGTTAAGGCCTAAAGTTGATGGCTAGAAGTACTAAAGTAACCCCCAACTATCTAAAAAGAACTGCCAAAAACCCACCATTAACTGGGTCCAGACGTCTGCCTCCATGGTTAAATAAGCAAGAGAACCAACCCTAATCCACTCACCACCCCTTCTCTACCCTCCCCCACCCCCACTATTTTCCCCACCACAGTGTCTTTATAAGAAGAGAGAAGAACAGGAGTCATTGTACTTTGTGTCCAGTAATTGTGATAAGTGCTTTTCCCCTTCCATTTTGGAGAGAAGAGGTGATATACTCTCCCGAAAGGCAAGTCATTAGGGGATAGGTTCTCTAAGACAGTCACTTAGAAAGACTAGGGAAGCCTAGAAGAAGAGTCTGGCATTGCTTTCCTTAGGTAGATGAGAAGGATCTTCCTAGACTGGGAAAGCAGACAACTGAAGGTTGGATGGTGAGCCCAGATGAAGCAAACCAGTTTTCACCAGACAGCCCTCAAAAGGTTCGGCACTACCAGGTATGTAGGAAGGTACAGGTAAGGAGTCAGGCTGGAACCAGGGCATTGCTTGAAAACAAGACAAAGGCAGTTCTTTAGATTCCCTCACTCTAGCTGGATAGCCAGATTCCAGCCCATCCTCTATTCCAGCAGAAACTGGGAAGCTTACTATCTGGAGAGTTTCAACTATAGAAAATAGGGGAAAGACACCATACAGAAATTCCACATATTAAACAGTGAGATCAACAGCCCCTGTCTCTTCAGCATCCAGAACCCTACCAGTCAAGCTTCTATCTCAGAGAGTAGAGGGAAAGATTTATCTCTGGGGGAAACCGAACAGCCGAAAGAAAGACTTGCACATACTGACACTTGGGGGTTCTCCAGTGAAAAAGCTGGCCTGCCACTTCATCCCCCTCCCACCATCAAAACCCTGTCTATGCCCATAGTAGTTGCAGTTAGCTTTTTAATGTCTCATTCTTAAAAGTGAATAGACAATCAAGTATCTCCAGGCATTTAAGAAAAATCCCATATAAAAGACAATGACCAAAATAAAAAATAGAAAAAAAGATCTTGGAGGAAGCAAAGAAAAAATACAGATAAGAGGAAAGCAAAAAAATAAATTCTGACACCCCTAGAGAGAGAAAAAAAGATATTGCATCCATAAAACAGCAGCAAAAAAAAAAAAAAAAAAAGGATGCTGTAAACTAAAAGAACAATTAGCACATTAGAAAGTGCTCTAGATATGACTGCCAAATTAAAAAATCAAATCATGAGGAGTGAGTGTAGTTCACTTGGTTGAGTGCCTGCTTTCCATGTACAAGGTCCCGGGTTCAATCCCTGGTGCCTCCTAAAAAAAAAAAAGAAAAAACAAAACAAAACAAAAAAAAAAACAGGAAAAGGACTGGAAGATAAAGCTGATATATTCTTTCAGAAAACAGAGCAAAATAATAAAAAATGGAAAAGAAAAATTTAAAATTAAAACAGGAGTTTAGAACCAAGAGGAATTCAAAAAAATAAATAAAGAGGTAAAAAGTAGGAAAAAAATAAAGAAAAAATTTAATTTAATTAATTTTTTTTTTTTTTTTACCGGGAAGTCCCAGGGATCGAACCCGGGTCCCTCCATATGGGAAACGGACGCCCAACCAGTTAAGCCACATCCGACCCCCCCTAATTTAATTAATTTTTAATTAAGTTTCCTAGAACTAAAAGATATGGGTTTCTAAGTTGAAAGAATCCAAAGAGCATGCAGCACAAAGAAGGGGGGGAGGGACCTTATTCCAAGGCACATTATTTTGAAATTACAGGAATCCAGGAATAAAGAGAGAACATTCTAAAAACTTCAAGAGGAAAAAACAGGTCAAATATTAAAGATCAAGAACTAATGCACATCAATTACAACGGCAATAGAAGCTTGAAGATAATGGTATCAACATTCTCAGGGAACATTACTGGAAAACTATGCATGCTTAATTAAACCATTAATTAAGGGTGAAAGTAAAATAAGGAAATCTTTAGACATGTGAGCCCACAAAAAATATATTTCCCATGAACTCTACTCAAGAACATACTAGAAGATATGCTCTATCATATAAGGGGGGAAGAGTTCTGCTTCTAAAAGAACCATATAACCTCTGTCCCACTGATCCTCTTGCTTATAGCAAATATTAACCCTGGACAAAATACAAAAACCAGTACCTGAAGGCTTGGACAGTGATCAGAGCAGGCAGATTCTGGAGGGAAACTGACACTTGGAAGAAGGGAAAGCATGGGGTGAGTCACCCATATTTTACAGGTTTCCAACTGAGGACAGCTGCAGTCAGTACGGTGCAGGGAACTAAACTCCAATACAAAATCTGCAGGCCTTCTGGCATGAGGAACCAGAGGAGAGTTGGGGACAGCCACACAGCTGGAAAATGAAGGGGAATCCCAGAAAAAGGGTTTCTAAATTCTCAATAAATATTCATCTTGAAAACTCCTGAAATCATCATCAACCACAACACTTTTAAGTGTTTTCAAATAATAATGAGTGCCTATAATAATAAATAGGGACTCATTTTTCTGTGATAAGGTTAAACTAAAAGTTTCAGAGATTTCTGTAATACAAAAATATAGGGGACAGATGTGGCTCAAACGGTTGGGCATCCGTCTCCCATATGGAGGGACCTGGGTTCGATCCCCGGGACCTCCTGGTAAAAAAAAAAAAAAAATATATATATTTTTTATATATTTTTTTTTTTTTTAAATATATATATTTATATATATATATATATATGCCTGGTTTATTACTATTATAAACCAATACCCTGTGACAAGATTACATCTTGTAATAAGGTGTAAAAATGGTCTCTATCTGACACAGACATTTGATAACAGAAAACATTAACACAAAATAAATGCTAAATAAAAATATTTAAAACTTAAATACCCAAATATTTAATATTTAATTTATCACTCTTAAAATGAAAGATTTTAATACCAAAGTATTAATTGCTCTATCCAATAGTCCTAATCTTTGCTTGTTGACAAATATTCCAAACAGAAAAATGTCTTTCACTTTGCACTACATGGGTCAGATTAAGTTGGGTGATACAGTACATATTGCTTCATATAATCTCATTACCTTTTTGAACAATGAAATATTTTGTCTACTTGTCCTGATTTTGTTTTGAAATTTATATCACTTTTGCCATTCCAGATTTTAGATCAGTTTCTAATTTCATGTTGGAATATTCCACAATATTCATATCTTCCCTTTACATTTCTTCTGCTAAAACATTTACAAAGAATTATAGCCTATTGTGAATATTCAAACAGTGGAAAACACCAATGGACTTTATTGGGTAGTAGATGAATAATACAGCATTTGTATATCCCAGCAAGGTTAACAGTACTTTGGCCAAATCAAGTATCAAAATTGCTTATTTAAGGACTTATTTTGTTTCCAAAGCTTATTTCTTGGAATGCCATTCATAGGATATGTATATTATGTGTGTAAATTTATTTAATTTGTAAGAATGTCCCAACTTTAGCAAAAGAAAGGACCACCAGCACACTTAAAACAATAGCTATGGGAAGCGGATGTAGCTCAAGTGATTGAGCTCCTGCCTACCAGATGGGAGGTCCCGGGTTTGATTCCCAGTACCTCCTAAAAAAGACAGCGAGCTGGCACAAGGGGCAGTCATGGCAAGCTGATGAGACAAGATGACACAACAAGAGACACAAGAAAAAGAACATAATGGGAGATACAACAAAGCAAGGAGCAGAGGTTCCCGGTGCCTCCTAAAGACTAGCAAGACAGCGAGCTGATGCAATCAATGGGCAGGCGTGGCAAGCTGACACAACAAGATGATGCAACAAGAGACACAAGAAGAAAAACAATGAAAGACACAACAAAGCTTCCGCAGGAGGTGGCTCAAGCGATTAGGCACCTCCCTCCCACATCGGAGGGCCCAGATTCAGTTCTTGGTACCTCCTAAAGAAACAAGGAAGATGAACAGACACAGCAAGTGCAAACAACAAGGGGGTGGGGAGAAATAAACAAATACAAATTTTAAGAATAAAAAAAAAAACAATAGCTACAAGTAAGACTGAATGATCAGATTCCCTTCTGTGTGCTCCTCTCTCACTTCCCCAGACACGTAAAGCTTAATCTTCGACTCCACTGTCAGCCTTTTCTGCTCTTGCTTTCAACTTGTTGTCAGTGGATTTTTAAAAATCAATCCCTATGTTAACTGTTAAATTTTAACTCTTTATTTCTTTTTCTGTTTTCCTAATTTCTTGACCAAGTTTTCTTAAAATTCAGAAAAACATATAGTTCCCATGCTGGAAGGAATTCCTGCATAGAAACACTAGAAAAGAGTTAGATGGAGGAGTCTAATTCTGCCAAATCTCTGGTTAATCCCTAAACCATGTTTATGCAAGGTAGACTCTGAGCAAAACATCTAAGGATTTAAATACTGAACTGAGTTGATGTTTTACCCAAGACACAAAGTTTGCAGTTTAGTACAACAAAGTTAATTATTAGCAAAAACAAAAATATGAATACTTTTAGCTGAATATAATAGAATCCAGAGTCTCTAGAACAAAAATATTCACAATGTCCAGGATACAACCCAAAATTGCTCAACAAAGGGCAGAAACAGGAAAATTGTGACTCTTTATCAAGAGAAAAGGCAATAAACAGAAAATGACCTTGAATGTAGGACTTAGCAGACAAGGGGTTTAGAGAAACTTTTCTAATGCTCAGTGATGTGAAGGAAAATATGTTTGTAATAAAAGATAGGAAATCTAAGGGGGGGAAAAAAGGAAAGAAAATAGAACCAAATTTCTAGAACTGAAAAATACAAGAACCAAAATTAAAAATTCACTGGATAAGTTTAACACCAGAATGGAGATAACAAAGGAAAATTTCAGTGAACTCGAAGGCAGATAGAAACCCAATCTGAAAACTAGAGAGTAAAAATGACTTTTAAAAAAGAGAAACAAAGCCTCAGGGATATATGGGGTAAAAAGCCCAACACATGTGCAATTGGAATACCAGAAGGAAAGAAGAGAGAGAGAATGGGACATAAAAATATATATATTTAGAGAAATAATGGCCAAAATTTTTCCAAATTTGCTGAAAGACCTCATGCAGGATAAACATGAGAAAACTAGGCCTAGGCACTTTATAGTCAAACTGGTGAAAAATTAAAATATAAAAAGAAAATCTTGAAAGCAGCCAGAGACAAGGACACATTACATACATGGGAACAACAATACAATTAATTAACTTTTATTAAAAAAAAAAAAAAAAAAAAAAAAAAAAAACAGGCCAAATAAAAAAAAAAGAAAAGAAAAAGAAAAAAATTCCAAACCAACAACAACAACAACAAAAACCCAGTGATACAACATCTTTTAAGTCCTAAAAGATGGCATTATTCACTGTGGCCAAACGTTGGAAGCAACCCAGTGTTCATCAACAGATAAATGGATAAGCAAACTGTGGTATATACATACAATGGAATATTTCTCAGCTGTAAGAAGGAATGCAGTATTAACACACAGGACCACAAGGATGAATCTTGAAGACCTTATGTTGAGTGAAGTAAGCCAGTCACTGAAGGACAAATATGACATGACCTCACTGATATGACTTAAGCAAATTAAGCAGACTCACAGAGCTAAAGTCTGGAAGATAAGTTATCA
The DNA here is from genome assembly GCA_026826555.1 of Tolypeutes matacus. Lineage (NCBI taxonomy): Eukaryota > Metazoa > Chordata > Mammalia > Cingulata > Chlamyphoridae > Tolypeutes > Tolypeutes matacus. Next base: position 9,630,760 of record JAKSZT010053792.1, read on the forward strand.
GGAGACAGAAAGGGAGTAGAGTGTGGTGAGCCGATGCTCAATATGGGCAAATCCTACAATAAAGTGGAAGGGGGTGGTGGCAGTGGATGGGGGTGGTGATGGTGTAGGGATGTGAGGGGGTTGACAGTGCGGGAACGTGAGGGGGAGTAGGGTGGGGGAGTTGAGTTATATTATCCATTGGACTGGGGAGAGGGCTGGAGGAAGAAACAGTGAACTCTGGGGAATTGTAGGTCTGTGGTTAAAAATACAATGGTGGGGATGTTCTTTTAGCAAATATGGCAGGGGAGGGTTACTGGTGAAGGGCATCAGCGTGGGGGGATATGGGGGATATGTGGGATAGGGCACACCTGGGGCATGCTTCTATGGAATATGAAAATGTTCATCTTGTCAAAGTGAGTTATCTCTGGGTGGAGACCCACACAATAAACAAAAAAATATTAAACTCCCATTTGGGAGTTTAATTGTTCTCAATCAGAGGGGCAAAAATCTCTCGAGAACATATGCAGTGCCTAATAAAAGAAAACAGTCCAGTATGTCAATCCCTCAATATTAATTTTTGTAACCATGAACCTTATTCTTCAAAAATTGAAACTTAGTGGTTACCATATATTCTGAGGGGAGAAGGAGGGAAGAACAGAAAAGATGGAACATAGGACATTTTTAGGGCATTGGAACTGCTCTGCATGATCTTGCAATGACGGATACAGGCCATTATAAACTTTGTCAAAACATAAAAATGTACGGTGCAAAATGTAATCCATAATGTAAACCATTGACCATGGTTAGTAGCAATGTTTCAGTATTTGTTCAATTGTAACAAATGTATCATACTCATGTAAGATGTTATTAATAGGGGAATATGTGAGAAGGGGAAAGGGTAGGGTATAGGGGAATCCCCTATATTTTCTATGTGATATTTCTGTAACTTAAAGTTTCTTTGAAAATAAAGCAAAAAGAATAAGACACTGGGGGAACATACAGAAGATGTGTCTCTGTATATAAAAGATAATCTCATATAGTGAGGAAAGACACAAAATATTTTTTAATTTTTATATATTTAATTTTTTATTATTTTTAATTTTTGTATTTTATTTGTTTTTGTTATTATTTTTTTGTTGTTAATTTATTTTTTTGGCTTTGTTTTTGGGGAGGTTTTGGATTGCAGAAGGGTCACAACTGTGGCAGGGGAGGATCACTGGTGTGGGGGTGTCGACGATGGGGGGATGTATGGGGAGGGGTACACCTGGGGCATGCTTCTGTGGAACATGAATATGTTCAAGTGGTTATGAGGTATTGTCTCCGTGGGTGGAGACCCAAACAATAACTGAAAGAAGAGTGAATTCCCATCCTGGGAAGTCCTGCTACATTCTCTAATAAGAGGAGCAAGAATCCCTAGAGTGGGGGCAAATGTAGCTCAAGTGGTTGAGTGCCTGCTTCCCATGTATAAGGTCCTGGGTTCAATCCCCAGTACCTCCTAAAAAAAATAATAAAAGAATCCCTAGAGTGCATGGGAATCCCCCTACATTTTCAATATATCATTCACATAATCTAAAGCATCTTAAAAAAAAAAAAAAAAGTCCTAAAAGAAAATGAGAGAGTAAAACAGCAAAGAAAAAACAGGGACTCGAATGAACCCAGGGGAGAGTAAAAAGAAATTTCCTAAAAAAAAAAAGAAAGAAATTTCCAGAATAGGATGATGAAAAACAGTGTCAGGTCCACAGTTATCCAGAAGACCTAGGAAACAATCAGTTCAGATTGAAGAAGGAAATTGGGAGTCCCAGAAGGGTTGTCTCAGAGAGAGAAAAAAATAAATGAAGCTAACATAGTTCCTGATGTGTTAAGACTATTTTGAGAGGATATGTATAGCTCTTAAAGTAGAATTTGGAAATTAATTAGTGATAGATTAGGACATGGAAAACCTAGGAAATTTTTTAATTTAATTGTAGCAATTTTTAAATCTACAAGAAACAAAAAAATTGCACAAAAAAAGTGAATGTAAAATCATAATAAAATATGTGTTACAACTTTAAAAAATAAAGAGAAAAATATAGTCATAATAATGTAAACACTGAATATCAACTTAAATCAAAATGATAATGTAACTATATTGGGAGAGTCAGGAGAGTAAAAGTGTATATGTAAAGTAGGGTAAGAGATTTTAATTGTCATATTCCATAGACGAATGTGAACAGATAATGTTTAACACTGAGAACAAATTTGCACATTTCTCAGAAAAAGTTAAATGAATTGAAAATAGTTTCTTCTGGGAAGCTGGACTGGGGTGAAGAAGGGTGGGGCAGGTGATTGCTTTCTCTTCTGATAAGCCAACAGAGATGGTTGAACTTTTAAAGATGTAAAGTTAAATGAATTACTTTGATAAAAAGAAATATCAAATTAAGAAATAAAGAGTACAAATGCTGAAATAAAAATAATAGTAGTGGAGCAGGTGTAGCTCAGTGATTGAGTGCCTGCTTTGCATATATGAGGTCCCATGTTCAATTTACAATACCTCCTAAAAAATAATAATAATAATAATATATCTTATAAAAATAAGATCTCTAAGAGAATGCCTTATATTACTTATTATTTAAGTGGTCTTCTTCCAACAGAGACTTTCCCCCTTCTTATAGTTTCTAATTTTAAGAGCAGCTGTCTCGTGAAAAGCTGTTATTAATGCTTTCTTTTTTTATTGAGGTATAATATGCATACAGAAAAGTGTATATATCATTAAGTGTACAGCTTGATGAATTTTCACAAAATGAACATGTCTATGCAACCTGCACCATATAAAGAAATGAACTTTACCAGCATACTAGAACCTTTCCCTATGTTCCTTCCAGCCACCACACACCTGCAAAGATAACCATTATTCAGACTTCTAATACTACTGATTAGTTTTGCCTGTTGTTTTAGTTTCCTGGGCTTCTCAAGCATAAGCCATGAAATGTGTCAAGTTAAACAATGGAATTTATTTGCTCACGGTTTTGAGGCTAGAAGAAAGTCCAAATCAAGGCATCATCAAGGTGATTTTTTTCTTCCCAAAGATTGGTGTTTTGGCTACCAGCAATCCTTGGTCCTTGACTCCTCTGTCACATGGCAATGCACAAGGCAGTCTCTCCTGGCCTCTCCATTCTCTTTTGGATTCCACTGAATTTCAGCTTCTTGCTTCCATAGCTTTCTCTCTCTCTCTGTCTGAATTTCATTCTGCTTATAAAGGACTCCAGTAATAGGATTAAGATCCATCCTGACTGAGTTGGGCCACACCCTAGCTAAAGTAGCCTCATCAAAAGGTCCTACTTACCCTGGGTTCACACCCAAAGGAATGGATTAAATTTAAGAACATGCTTTTCTGGGGTATATACAGCTTCAAATCACTACATCTGTTTGTTTGCTTTTTTTTATATATAGTTTTTATAAAGTTATATAAATTTCTATATAAATGGAATCATATGCCTGGCATCTTTCACTCAATATTATATGTGACATTCCTCTATAGTGATGCATGTAGAAGTAGTTTGTTTATTTCATTTATTATAATTCTATCACTGACAAGCATTTGCTAGTTTCCAGTTTGGGGCTACTATGAACAGTGCTAGGAACATTACAGTATATGCCTTTTGGAAAACATATGCATACATGTCTGTTATATAACTAGGAGGAGATTGCTGCATACATTCAGCTTAGGAGATACTGCCAAACACTTTTTCAAAATGGTTGAATCAATTTATACTCCCAATAGCAGTGTATGAATGCTTTTTTATTTGTTCCACATCCTTGCCAACATTTGGCATTTTCCATCTTTTCCATTTTAGAAGTTATGGTGGGTGTATTATGAATGCTTTTATTTATTTATTTTATATGAATGCTTTTAATGTAAGTTGCCTCAAATTATTTTTTATAGGTGTGGCATAAAATACAAATATAATTTAGTTAATGAAATGGTTACTCCGGAAGCATTCTCTTAATAAAATAACACTAATCCACCTAAAATTTAAAAATTCATTCTTAAAAGCACTTAGGATCCCTTGACTTTTTTAAGTAGGAAATTTCAAGTACACAGCTTTATTCTTCAAAGTAAAAAGCTCAGTCATAGAAACTGCCTTTAACTTTATTAAATGGGGAGGGGAGGAGGCAATGGCATTTACATGGAGAAAAGCTGAAGCAGCAGCAGTGAGAGTCTATGACTCCCAGCTCTCTTGTCAGTTTTCCACTTAAACCATTTAAAAAGAGAGCAACATTACCTTACACTATAAATCTATATCAGAAATATAAGCATGCCTGTGAAGCTGGAAAGAAGGACCAGGATCAGCTAATAATTTTTTAAAAACTTCACAAGTGTTTGGGACACTTGGCTGGTATACTCATGAAATAAATGTACAAAAAGTACATAGGGATAAAGATCATAAATATAAAAACAGTGATTAAAATTAGACTTAAATTTAAAACATAATGGAAAATATTCCAAATTAGACTTAAATTTAAAACATAACCAGTAAAATTTGAGGAGATGGATACATCTGGTAGCCAACCATAGTTGCACGCAAAGGTAAGGGAATCTTTTACAGCCTAAAGATAAAGATAGTTGTTTACAGCATGAGGATGGCACCAAATTAAACATGATTTTTCAGTATAAAAGGGGAGCTAAATTCAGAGTTTTCCTTTGGGACTGCCAGAATATAATGTCACAAAGCATGGAAGAATATTCTGCTCAGCTTATGTAGTTCTATTTTAATCACAAAGAAGCATATCTTAAGGAAGGATGAGTTCGGTAGCATCAAAATGATCAGAGAAAATAAAGGAATTAAGTTCAGTTGCCGTGAATTGTATTCTCTTTTCTCTCATGAGGATGAACTTATAGGATGAAAAATTTAAGTAATTTCCTTGAATTCCTGTGAAATAACAGGTAGACCCTGGGTAATTGCCACATCAGTAGACTGCGGCAATATACTGTGCGGATAAGATGCAAAGCAGAAAATCTACCGGAAGATAATCAAAGGTTGAACAGAGTATGAAAATCAAAGTCATTTCTGATGAGGAAGCCGAGTCATTCTTTACAGATGTTTTTAGGGGTAAAAGGGAGGGGAGTCTGAGCAGAGCAGGCTCCTCTTCCTTTGTTCTGCAATGCCCTAGTAAAATCCACCCATTTTATTGCTTCTGTCAGCTTTTGTTAAGCTCAGAAACTGCAGCAGAGGGGTAGGTTTCTATTTTAAATTGGCTAGTATGCCTGTGTCTTTAAGTCAGAAAAGCCCTGGAACAGACCACTGTTAAGTTGCCAGGAGATTTGGCACCAATTCCTACAGGTTTCTGTGAGTACAGTCACTGGATTAAAAGCTTGATTGCTTTGAGGATATAAGAATCATAATTTATTTTTCCATATTAAATTAGTAAACAGAGAGGAAACTAATCAATTATACCTATTTTTATAAAATTTCTAGAGCTAAAATTAGGCATTCCAACATAAAACTTAGACCCAAAGAAACAGAGCATGTAAAAAAAAGTCCTTGTTATTGCTGGATCATTTGAAACTCTCAACAAAAATTCCAAAACACTTAGAGGCTTCTGGAAGAGGGTCATACATGAATTTAAATGGAAATTAATTTCTTCAAGAACCTCCCACTTCATTAGGATTGACTCAGTGGAACAGAATGCTACCCACACTCTGCCTCTTTATCCTTTTTAAAAATCAACAGCTTGTTAAGGTATCAACAAGTAGAAAAGGGTTGGCTTTCCTTGGTCCCTCTCTCCACACACTCTCTATTCCAGAGAGCCAAAGTTGATTCGGTGAGGGAGAAATTTCCCCTTCCTCTTAGAGTTCTTGTGCCAAACTTTCCTGGCAGTGAGCCTTCTCACTCTACTTATTACTTGCACATTCATGCTGTCCGGCTCTTTGTCCTCATACCAAACATAATCTGGGACTGGAGGCAGGTCTAAGATTAAGGTGGTTTATACTTGCCTTACTGTAAAACAGACTTGGTTGCATTTCAAATCCTGTAGGTTTGTTTTACGTAACAGAATCAGTTGTTAAGAGTGGATTTTGTCCTAGTGTTTATCTTCTTCTCAATCACTCAGAGGCTTAATTGACTGCTCAAAGATCTATTTCACTCCCTAAATTTCCCACCCTTCTCAATCATCTAAAGAGTAAGTTACCTGGTTCCATTAATCTTGACCTGTGTATAATGCAGAAAATGGGATCTAGCACCTTTAGCTCTCAAATTCCAGACTTTAGCCTCCTCTTCTCAGCCCTGAAAGCTATCAAATCTATATATTACATTTTCCCCAAAAGTGGCATCATGCAGAATTGCAACTTGGTATACCCCAAAGCATTTTTTTTTTCAAAAATAAAATTCAGAAAGGCTATATGATTGAAGGTTTTCAAAAGCCAATAAAGATGAAGAGAACCTGGAAAGTAAGAAGCTCCAAACTCTCTTTAGGAGAAGAGTATGACTACATCAATGGGAAAAGAAAGTCAGGGAGTTTTAAAGGTTAAAAAAAGATATGCAGGCAGTAACTAAAGATCTAGGACTTTTGCTAGATCAGCTTTTCTTATCCTGAAAATTGACTTTTAGTTGTAACTGTGGCCTATTCGAAGATGAAATAACAAGGAGATAAGGAAATCTAAAAACTTTCTTCTGTACTTTTATCTGTGCACGTATACACATTATCTACTCACATACATATGGCATGTATATAGCTTAGCTGACTTATACTTTACTAGATGAGGGCAGCCACACAATTGGATACTTTGGAATGTGTTCAGCTAGAAATAATAGGCTAGTTATATTCTGGTAGTATCTGACCTCCTGAAAAATGAGCACTGCAATATCCAATTGTCAAGCTAAAGTTCAACAAAAGAAAGGAAGATAAAAGGTGTGCTGAGCTGTAGATGGAACTTGGTGTCAAAATCTATACAAGGTGAACTTCTACAGCTATACAACTTTCTAGGCAGTGCTTCAAATAGTTTCAAGTCCCTGAAATTAGTTTTTAATTCAGTGGTTTTTTAGTTAATGCCTAGTTAATCAATAAATATTCAAATTCAATAGAGGAAAGAACAGTCTTTTCAACAAATTGTGCTGAGACAACAGGATTTCTACATGTAAAAGAGTGGAGATAGACCCTTACCTCATATCATATAGAAAAATTGACTCAAAATGAATCAAACACCTAAATGTAGGAGCTAAAACCACAAAACTCTGTAAAACTATAAAATACCTATGAAGTGATCAAATTCGGGTACGTTTTATAGCAAGACCACTTCATAGGTGAGTTTGTGCACTTCCAATAACATCTGATAATCACTATTTTTGTGATGGTAACAGCAAATAGATCACTGCCAGATCCATCAAATTATGAGAATTTTGCACAATGGTGATATTCTCTCATTCTTTTTTCTTTTTCTCTCTCTCTCTTTTTTACCTAGAAAACCTCTATAAAGAGATGCTTCCCTTCATCATCTATTTTATCATACTAAGAATCAGTTCTTTTAAAAAGGAAGGAAAAACCCTTGATTCTTTTCTTCATTTACCAATTTTCAGGATAATAGGTTGGGTCTGGCCATGAGAGAATAACAGGACCCAGATATACCCTCCTGCCTTAACAACTAAAAACAGTATAAAATGTACAAAACAATGGTTTTCAGACATTGGACAACAGAAAGCACAGGACAGTGGTCCCTGAGGGAAGGGTCATAAATGAGATGAGGCCCAGCTGATCTGATGAGAGTTTCCAGCTTCAGGAAGGGGGGACCCAGAGTCCAATGATCTGAGTTGAAAACAAACAAACAAACAGAAAACCAGAATTCAGAATTTGGGGAGTCCATGAGAGCTAGAACTCACAAGACAGTGTACTGGAAAAAAGAAAGCTTCACAGAGAGTAGGGTCCTTTGATCTGCAGAGTCCCCCTTAAGTCTTCAGCTGTGTACCAGTGTGTGTATACATGAGAGGAAACAACTCAAGGCCAGAGAAAAATACCACTGGAAACAGGCAGAACAATTCCCAGAGCTCATAAAGGGCCAGGGATAATTTGTGGTCCCTCCAGAGTCAACAGCCCTCCTAACATTCAAGGTATCAAGTAGAATCCTCAGAAGAGTACTGTTTCAGTAGTGGGAATACCCCTAGAATGAAGTACTCTGGTCCCATTTTACAAAGCCAAGATGCAAAAGGATAAAATTGTTTCCAAATAACTTAACTGTGTCCCAGAACAAAGCCCCGAAATACATAAAGGAATACAAAAGACTCTAGCACCCAACCATGTAAAATTTACAATATGATACCCAATAAAAAATACCAGGTATGCAAAGAAGTAGGAAAACACAACTCATAAAGAGGATAAATATCAATCAATAGAAACAGACCCAGAAATGTTGTAGATGATTGAATTAGCAGACAAAGATATTAAAACAGCAATTATAGATATATTCCATATGTTCAATAAGGTAGAGGAATGCATGCATGAGTATAATAAGAGCAGACAAGGAAGATATATATATATCTGCATATATATATATGCACAAAAGACCCAAATTGAACTCACCATGTGGAAATAAAAATACACTATATACAATTAATAGCACATTAGAAACTGTAAATGAAACTACCCAAAATGAAACACAAGGAGAAAAATAGATGAAAAAAATGATGAGTATCAGTGAGCTGTGGACAACATAAGGGTGTCTAACATAGGTTTAACTGGAGTCCCCAGGAATGGGGTACAGAAGAAAATTTTTGACACGATAAAAGCCAAAACTTCTCCAAATTTGATTTTAAAAACCTATAAACTCATAGATATAAGAAGCAAAACCAACTCCAAGCAAAAGAAAAATGAAGAAAACCTCATCAAAGCATATCATAATCAAATTGCTTAAAACAAATGATAGGGAAACAGATGTGGCTCAAGCAATTGGGCTCCCATCTGCCATATAGGAGATCCAGGGTTCGATTCCCAGGGCCCTCTGGTGAAAGGCAAGCTGGCCAGTGCAGGAGTGCTGGCCCGTGCAGGAGTGCTGGCCTGCGCAAAGAGCTGGCACAGCAAGATGATGCAACAAAAAGAGATACAGAGGAGAGACAATAAGAGATGGAGTAGACCAGGGAGCTGAGGTGAAGCAAGAGACTGAGCGCCTCTCTCCTACTCTGGAAGGTCCCAGGATCTGTTTCCGGTGCCACCTAAAGAGAAGACAAGCAGACATAGAAGAACACTTAGAGAGAAGACAGAGAGTGCAAAACAATGGGGGAGTGGGGGGTAGGGGTGGCAGGGGGGTGGAATATGAAGTAAATAAATAAAGTCTTTTAAAAAAAAAACTAACAGTAAAAAAGGGGTGCTATTGAAAAAAAAAAATGATAAAATGAAAGTTATGGAAGCAGCCAGCAAAAAGATACCATATGTAGAGAAGGACAAAGATAAGAATGATAGTGGATTTCTCATCAGAAACAGTGCAAGTATGAAGAAAATGGAACATTAAGTACTGAAAGGAAAAATATACCTGCCAATCTTGAATTCTCTAGCTGAAAAAATATCTTTCAGAAATTAAAAAAAAAAAAAAAGATTTAAAAAAAAAATTGGATCATACCCTAACCTGATCATCTCTTTTCACTTTTATTTTCTTTTTTCTTTTTATAAACAAATACTTCTCCTTCCCCTTCCACCCTTCCTCATCCCTCCTCATAACCTCTAATCTGCTTTCTATATCTGGGAATTTTCTATTTCTAGTCATTTCTTAAAAATAATATACAATTTTTGTCCTTCTGTGTTGTTTATTTCACCTAGCATAATGTTTTCACATTCTACCATGTTGCAGCTCTCTCATAACCTCATTTTTTTTTTTTGGAGGTATGAGGGATTGAACCCAAAACCTTGTACATGGAAGTAGGCACTCAAACCACTGAGCTACACTCGCTCCCCTAATAATTTCATTTTTTCTTAGAGCCAAATAATATTTTCCATTATTTGTATGTACCATATTTTGTTTATCCATTCATTTGTTGATGGACATTTTGGTTGTTTCCAGCTTTGGCTACTATGAATAATACTGCTATAAACACCAGTATGCAAGTTTCTGTATGTGAACCTGTTTTCACTCTCTTTGGGTATATATCTAGAAAAGGGATTGCTGGGTCAAATGGTAATTCTATATTTAACTTTTCAGGGACTGCCATATTCCTTTCTGCAGTGGGTGCACCATTTTGCATTCCATTCCCAGCCACAAAGCACTAGAGTTCTAATTTCTCCACATCCTCTCCAACACTTGTTATTTTCCATTCTTTAAAAATATCCAGGGAAACGGATGTGGCTCAAAAGGTTCAGCGTCCGTCTACCATATGGAGAGACCAGGGTTCGATCCCCGGTACCTCCTGGTAAAAAAAAAAAAAAAAAAAAAAAAAAATCCATCCTTGTTGGTATGAAGTGGTATCACATTGTAGTTTTAATTTGCTTTTCCCTAATGACTAATGGTATTAAACATCTTTTCATGTGTTTATTGGCCATTTATATATCTTCTTTGGTGAACTGTCTATTCAAATCCCTTGCCCATTTTATAACTAGGTTGTTTGTCTTTTTGTTGTTGTAGTTGTAGGAGTTCTTTATATATACTGTATATTAAACCCTTATCCAATATATGGTTTGAAACCATTTTCTCCCATTTTTAGGCTATCTTTTCACTTTCTTGATAATTTCCCTTGATGCAAAAAGTTTTTAATTTTGATGAAATCAAATTTATCTATTGTTTCTTTTGTTGCTTGTGCTTTTGGTGTCATATCTGAGAATCCACTGCCAAATCCCAGGTCATGAAGATTTGCCCACAGGTTACCTTCTAAGAGTTCTGTAGTTTTTGCTCTTATATTTAGGTCCTAGATACATTTTGATTTTTGTATATGGTGTGAGGTATAACTGCATTCTTCTGTATGTGGATATTTAGTTTTCCCAACATCATTTGCTGAAGATACTATTCTTTCCCCACTGCATGTAGCACCCTTGTCAAAAATCAGCTGGCCCAGGAGCAGGTGTAGCTCAGTGGTTGGAGTATCTTGGAGGCAAACTACAGATTTTGTAGGGTTTTTTTTCTTTCTTTCTTTTTAAAGAAGCTTTAGATTACATAAATGTTACATTGAAAATATAGGGGATTCCCATATACCTTACCTCCTCCCCCTCCCACACTTTCCCCTATTAACAACATCTTTCATTAGTGTGGTATATTTGTCACAATTGATGAACACATATTGAAGCACTGCTACTAATCATGGTCTATAGTTTACATTATAGTTTACACTTTGTACCACACAATTTTATAGGTTTTGACAAAATGTATAATGGCCTGTATCTGTAACTGCAATACCATGCAGAACAATTCCAATGTCCCAAAAATGTTCCCATGTTACACCTATTCTTCTCTCTCCCTCCCCTCAGAACCTCTGGTGACTACTGTCTTTATATCAATGTTACAACTTCTTCCATTACTAGAATAATAATAAGTCTATACTTTAGTCCACAGTTGCATTCTCCCCTTATGTTTGTTCATTCCTCAACCTTGAGGATTTGGGGATGCTGATGCCCACTGTTTCTGACACAATCTTTTTAATATGTCATTGGATTTGGTTTGCTAGTATTTTGTTAAGGATTTTTGCATCTATCTTCATAAGGGAAATTGGCCTGTAATTTTCTTTTCTTGTGATGTCTATACCAGGCTTTGGTATCGGAGTAATGCTGGCCTTAGAGTAATGTCATTTAACCAATCTGTGCCCATTTATTCATCTTTCTGAACACTGGAGAAACAAATGAGTTTGTTTTAGGATTAAATAAGATAAATGTGCCTGGACAGGAGTTGTTTAAAGTAATACTTGCATAATTTGTTAAGCTGCCTTCTGTCTATTATTTTAATTTTTAAAGTTGAAATAAAGTTTACTAATTTTGGGGGGGGAAAGTGTGCTGTTTAATTTCCACATAATTGTAAATTTTCCAGTTTTCCTTCTGTTTCGACTTCTAGTTTCATCCCATTGTGGTCAGAGAGTTTACTTTTTATGATTTCAGTATTTTAAATGTAGACTTCCCTTGTGCCTTAACATATGGTCAATCCTGGAGAATGATCCATATGCACTTGAAAAGAATGCATATAATGTTATTGTTGGCTAAGTGTTCTATATATGTCAGTTAGATCCAGTTGGTTTATAGTGTTGTGCAGGTCCTCTTATTTCCTTATTTGTCTTCCATTTAGATGTTCTACGCAGTGTCTAAAGTATTATATTGAAGTCACCAGTTATTATTGTTGAACTGTCTACTTCTCCTTTCAATTATGTCAATGTTTGATTCATATATTTTGATGCTCAGTTTAGGAGCATATATGTTTATAATTGTTAAATCTTCTTGTTGAATTGACTCTTTTATTGATATATAATGCCTTTGTCTCTTGTTACAGTGTTTGAGTTTGTCTATTTTGTCTGATTTAATATAGCCACCCCTGCTCTCTTTTGATTACTATTTGCATGAAATATTTTTTTTCCATCCTTTAACTTTCAATCTATTTGTATCTATGGAACTAAAGTAGGTCTCTCTCTTTTTTTTTTTTTTTAATTTAGACAATACAGTTTTATAAGTTTTGATGATTTTTACCATGTCCTGTGTCCATTACTGTAATAAAGTAGGTCTCTTGTAGATAGCATATAATAGGGTCAAGTTTCTTTATCTATTCTGCCAATCTCTGCCTTTTGATTGGAGTTTAAACCATTTACATTTAGGGAAATTACTAATAAAGCAATATATACTTTTACCATTTTGCTAATTGTGTTTTGTAAATCTCATATCTTTTTTCCCCTTCTTTCCTCCATTACTGTCTTCCTTTCTGTTAGATAGTTTTATAGTGAGCCATTTTGAATCCCTTATCCTTTCCTTTTGTGTAGATTTTTTAGATATTTTCTTAATGGTTACCACAGGGATTGCATTTAGCATATGAAATGTATTACAATTTATTTGTGTTCTTCCAACTTTACTTCAATAGCCTATACATACATAGTATCTATATCTCTCCGTACCTCCCTTTCATTCTTTTCATGCCATATAGATTTCAGCTTCATGCATCGTGTGCCTAATAACAAAGATTTGCTCATGTTCTTTATGCATTTGAATTTCCAGAATTAGAAGAAGTAAGAGACAGCATTACATATGAAGTAATATTGGCATATACATTTAACCATATTGTTTCTTACACTGGAGATCTTTATTTCTTCATCCAGCATCACAATATTGTCTAGTGTCCTTTCCTTTCAGCATGGAGGACTCCCTTTAGCGTTTCCTGTAAGGTAAATCTAGTGGTAATGAACTTGCTCGGTTTTTGTTTATCTTGAAATGTCTTAATTTTGCCCCCATTTTTGATGGACAACTTTCTCTGGGTATATTATTCTTCAGTAACAGGTACTCCCTGCCTCCTCTCAGCACTTTAAGTATGTCCTCCCATGGCCTTCTAGCCTCCATGGTTTTTATTCAGAAATCGGATGATAATCTTATTAAGGATCCCTTACATATGATATGCCACTTCTCTCTTGCTGTTTTTAAGATTCTGTCATTGTCCTTCACATGGGATAGTTTAATCATAATGTGCCTAAATGTATAGATCTATTTGGGTTCATCCAGCTTAGCATTTGATGAGCACCTTGGATTTGTATATTCCTATCTTTCATCAGATTTTATAAGCTTTCTGCCATTATTTCTCCAAAATTTTGCTCTGGCCCTTTACCTTTCTCTTCTCCTTCTGGAACTCCTATGATGTATGCCTGATGGTGTCCCACAGGTTCCTCAGATTCTGTTCATTATTTTCTTTTCATCCTGCTCCTCCACCTGGGAAATTTCAGCTATTTTGTCTTTGAATTCACTGGCCCTTTCTTCTGCCTCCTCCAATCAGCTCTTGAACCCCTCTATTGAGCTTTTCACTTCAGTTATTATACTCCTGAGTTTGAGAATTTCCATTTGGTTCTCATAATTTCGATCTCATTATTGAAATTACTGTTTTGTTCATATATTGTTTCCCTGATTTCCTTTAGTTCTTTGTCCATATTTTCATTTAGTTCATTAATCCTATTTATGAGAGTTGTTTTAAGATCTTTAATTAGTAATTCCAGAAACTGCCCTTCCTCCAGAATATTTTCCAATGAATTATTTTTTTTTCCTGTGACTGGGTCATACTTTCCTGTCTCTTTGTATGTTTTGTAATTTTTTTGTTGAGAACTGGACATTCTGTGTATTATTTTGTGGGAAATCTAGGTCTCCCACTCTTCAGTCTACCAGGAAAAAAAATAAGGAAAGAAAGAGAGAGGGGTTAAAAAAAGAAAAGAAATACTAACAGACAAAACCAACCAACCAGAAAGAGAGGGAGGGAGGGAGGGAGGGAGGGAGGTAGGGAGGGAGGGAGGGAGGAAGGAAGGAAGGAAGGAAGGAAGGAAGGAAGGAAGGAAGGAAGGAAGGAAGGAAGGAAGGAAGGAAGGAAGGAAGGAAGGAAAAGAGAGAGAGAGAGAGAGAAAGAAAGAGAGAAAGAGATACACTGACTCTTTATTCCCTGTAGATGGTGGTGCAAGGCCAGAAGATGCTTGATTCAACAACCCAAGAAAGAGAAAGAAGAAACCCAACCAATGAAAAAGTGCACAAGGTAATACCTGTGCACTGGTAGATGCTGGTGTGAGGTCAGAAGCTGCTGCTGCAGAGTGCTAGAACTAAGGTCAGAGGCTATGCTGTGCATTCAGGGATCTGCCAGACCAAGAAACACCCACACACAGAAGGGGAAAACAAAATTACACAAGGCTCTTTATGTACAGGCGGATGCTTATGGGAAACTAGAATCACTGCTCCCCAGAGGACCGAAATTGAGGTCAGCTTCTACACTGGTCTCTCACTGATGTCCCAGGCTGAACTTGACCCTCAACCTCAACTTTTAGAAAAGGAGATTTCCTCTGGCAGCCCTGGCTCCAGTTGGCTGCTCCTAGAATCTGGACCACATTGCTATAGCTGTAGCCATTGACACAGCCACTGATATGGGGCTGAGCAATGGGGGCTGGTCACTGGCTCATGCTTTCACTTACAAAAGCTAAACACTTGGCAGCCTCTTGCTTCCTCTGGCACTCGTATAGTTGTCCTAAATGTCCATTCTAGGGGAGCAGGTGTAGTCCAGTGGTTGAGCACCTGCTTCCCATGTATGAGGTCCCAGGTTCAATCCCCAGTAACCTCCTTAAAAAAAAACAAAACAAAAACCTTTCAAACACAAATGTCCGTTCTATTTCCAGGGTTACCACCTACTTAGTTCCAGTCTCTTTTCAAGCTCTTTCATTTTACTAGTGGAGGGAGTGATTTTTAAAACTTCCTCTTCTTCCACTTTGTGCCTGTGCTCCCCAAACAAAGACTTTTTAAGACATATAAAATATGAGAAAATTAATCACTTGCAGACCACAACTTCGAAAAACATTAAACAAATTCCTTCAGGAAGAAAGACAGAAGAAAGAAAATGATACCAGATGGAAATTCTGGTAAATGTGTAGAAGTGGTAAATATGTAGGTAAATGTAAAAGACATTTTCCTTATTTTAAAAATCTTCTTAGGGGATTTTTGGCTGTTTAGACAAAAACAACAATGTACTATAACATTTATAATAAAACAAAATAAATAATGTATATAGCATAAGATACAAATTACACAATAAAATTATATAACATAATAAAATGTATGGCAACAATAGCACGAAGACCAGGGTGGAAAAATGGAAGTATACTATTACAAGGTTCTTATACTGTATGTGAAGTGGTATAATAATATTAGTTGAAGGCCAACTGTGATAAATTAAAGATGCTTACTCTAAACCCAAAACCAATCATACTAAAAGATAAAATGAAATCAAAGATGAATAGTTAATAAGCTAAAATAATAAGTGACATGGAATTAAACATAATCAATACAAAAGAAGACAGAAAAAGAGGAAAATGGGAACATAAATGGGACAATAGGAAACAAAGAGCAAGATAGTAGATTTAAACCCAACGATATCAATAATCACATTAAATGTAAATGGTTTAAATGCTCCAATTAAAAGATAGAAATTATCAGATAGCATAGAAAATAAATTCCTAATTATGTGTTGCCTACAAGCAACACAATTTTAAAATATAAAGACAGATAGATTAAAAGGTTGAGAAGAGCTATATCAAGCAAACTAATTTTTTTTAAAAAGCTGAAGCAGCTATATTAATATCAGACATAGCAGATTTTAGAGCAAGGAATATTACCAGGGATAAAGAGAGTCATTTTGTAATGAAAAAGGGATCAATTCATCAAGAAGACATATCAGTTCTAAATATTTATGTACCTAATAGAGCTTCAAAATACATAAAGCAAAAGCTGATAGAACTGTAAGCAGAAATAGACAAATACACAGTTAGAGCCAGAAATTTCAGCACTCAGTAATTGATAGAAGAAGTAGACAAAAAATCAGTAAGGATATATATTATCTGAACAAGACTATCAGCCAACTTTATCTAAATGACATTTAATAACATTCCACCCAACAATAGCAGAATATATATTCTTCTCAATACATACAGAACATTCTCCAGGAAAGACCATATTCTGGACCTTAAAACAATTAAACAATGAATTTTAAAGGATTTAAAGCATACAAAGTAGGCTCACTGACCATAATGAATTAAATTTAGTATTACATTTAGTAAAAAGTAACAGAAAAATCTAGAAAAATCACCAAAAATTTAAAAACAAAACAACACACTTCTAAAAAACCCATGGGTAACAGAAGAAATCACAAGGGAAAACATGACATATTAAAATGTGTGAGATGCAGCTAAAACAGTACTTACAGTGAAATTTATGAGACTAGATGCTTATATTAGAAAATCAGAAAAATCTAAAATCAAGGATCTAAGTGTCTACCTTAAGAAGTTAGAAAAAGAAGAGCAAAAGTAGATCCAAAGTAAGCAGGAGGTAAGAAAATAATAAAGCAAAGTACAGAAGTTAGTGAAATAGAAAACAGAAAGCAAAAGAGAAAATCAATTAAAACAAGTTGTCTCTTTGAAAAGATCAATTAAAACAAACAAACAAAAAAAAACCCACTTCAGCCAGTATGATCAGAATAAAAAAATAGAAAAGACACTATATCTTTTTTTTTTTTTTTTACTTTTTATTATGGAAAATTTCATGTACATACAAATGTAGACCACAATTAGAATGTAAAGAAATTGAGAAAAACATGTTTTTGAAACAGGTGATAACTAGACCTCTGTGTGAGAATATGATAAGGACTGGCTTGATGCCAGCCAGAGAGGTAGTTCCTATAAAAATCCAGTGGCTGATACCCTGCCACTCTGACTCCCAGGTCCAATACCCCTGCTATGCTGTGAGATTTGCTGCCATTTTTGCTGACACCACTGTGACCAGACCAGTACCTCCAGCCATTGGCTTTGGTACCTTCACTGAATGCCATGACAGACATGGCTCCCAAGACCTCTTGTTAAAAGTACCGCCTACTTACTTTCAGCCCTCAAGCCAGTGGCTTTTTGAGACTCTGGTATCCTTCATTTTCAGATACGTTGTGTGCTCTTGACCTGGTTATTGCGCACTGGTTGTATTGGCAGCTTGGTAGATTAAGCAAGCAAATAAATTGCAATGGACAGTCAAACTAGAGTTGTGTTGAATTTGCTTTCAAAGGCTGACTTTATTTTTGATTTTGATCTGCTTTCAGTTTGTTAGGACAACTTCATTTACAAGTCAGATTACCTTTTGAGTAGATAAACCTATATGTTCTTTTATATCATAATATGAAGAAGGAATACAATTTAACTTATAAACATAAAAAATGCTCCAAACATCTTCCTCCTTTCCCCAGACTGAAGGATTGGCCAAACCAACAGCCTGAACTCCAAGAAAGTAGGTGATTCCTCTAACTGCCAGAGGCAGAAATTCTGTCCCTTGTCCTATTGAATGCCCAGTACCTGGTCCTGCTGAAGGGTGGTGTGGCAGTTTGATATTATTGATGAATTCCAAAAAAGTCTGTTCCTCCGGGCTAGTGATACCCTTAGATTGTATTAAATTCAGAGGTTTCACTTTTACTTTTTTAAATTATGACTAGGGCTTTGATTGGGCCATGTCAGTAGCATGTTGAGTCCCCGCACTCACACAGAAAATGACAAGGCAGAGGAGACAGAGTTTTGATTCTGGGGCCCAGGAAGTAAGCACACAGAGGAACAGATACATGTGGAAAGAGGGAAGGCTCCAATAGACATGGCAGAGGCCCTGGGAAGAGAGATGAGCTGTTCACCAACAGTTTACAGCTGAGCCTGTGGGAGAACAGAGCAGCTGAGCCCAGAGAGAAACAAGCCCCGGGAGAGAGACAAGACTTGTCCCAGCCTGTGGCTGAGATTTGAAGAAGCTGGGACCATAGAGCCCAGGGAGGAGGAGGAAGATTGAACTCTCTCAGACATCGCCCGCCATCTTGCATCAATATGTGGCAACAGACTCTGGGTGAAAGTACCTCTATGGTACCTTGACTTGACTCTTCAGAGCCTTGTAGCTGTAAGTTTCTACCCCAAATAAATACCTTTATAAAACCCAACAGATTTCTGGTATTTTTGCATCATCACCCCTTTGGTTGACTAATACAAGTGGGAAACTGACCTATGATTTCTCACTGATCAACAGTGAACATTCAGGTATGTGCTAGGGCTTGCACCTGGTAATTGTATCTGGTGAGTAGGCAGGCCTATGGCCAGAGACTCCAAAACAGTCAGGATTTACCAGAAAGGTATAAATCTCCCCACTCACTCAGGAATGACAAAGATGACTTGATGGAATCCTCACCCTGATCAGGTGCTTTCTTTGGCAGTAATGGGCCCTTAAGGGCCAGAAAAACTTAACTACTTCAAGTGGGAATATACTATATTGTCTTCTGCTTTGTGTAACTATATTCATATGGATACATTTCTGTATCCTTTGCTGCTAGAGAAATTTATATTCTTTAACTGTGTCCATGGTATTTTCTCATCAGTATCATCACTGCTCCCTGTGACACCTTACAAACGAATTTCAGAAATAGAAATAAGATGAATATAGTAGGCTCTAATAGGTACATGAAACAATCTAGGGAATTGAAGGGAAAGAAATATAGCTGGCCCATCTTTGGCATAAGGCCATAAAAAGCTAGTTGTAGATGATGAGAGATAAATTGTTTGAAATGGGGTATGCACACTGCATTCCACCTAGACTTTGTGCAGTCTAGTACCAGGTACTGAAAACAAACTGCAGTCTAAAAGGAAGGGGGGCTAGACTTAATCGTTTTCAGGTTGCTTCTATTGGCAGGTGTTTCCAGGGTCCTTCGGAGAGAATTGAAACAGGAAATGACTGCTGGCAATCTCTAACTGGTAAGAAAAACTGAGACTGAGACTGAAATTGAAGATTTCAATGTCTGGAACAGAAACACCTGGAATGGTAAAAATGGAGTGGGGGTGGGAAGAAGATCCCAAGATGTCCTGGAGACCCTACTGAACAGGAAGTTAGCAACTTTCCAGGCAGAAGATAGATCTCTGCCAAAGTTTTAGTTATGGGAAAATGTATGCATCTAGCTACAAAATATTTTTAATATTCATTGATCCAGTTCTCCCAGTTAGAGGAGGAAAGTTGTGTGTAGGAAATATCACAGAAGAAAATTAAGAAGTTTTTAATTGTAAGGAAATGTGTTTTAACATATATTAGCACCAGTCTTTGTTTTCACAAACCTATCTTCTAAAACAGAGCTATAACCTTGGAACTCTGTTCTGTGCCAGCTGTTGTGTGTGTGTTTTAAATGGTGTTCATGCATATATATTCTCAAAAATGATTTTCTATTTGGAATAGGTGTTCTCAAGTGGAAATTAAGACTACTTGGGACATGAAATTTCCATTGTAAAAGTATTTAAGAATAAACTTTTTGAAATCTGTAATAACTTCAAAAGGTAGATAAATGTGAACTGTGAATAACTAAGCTGTCTGAGTTGTAATTTACATTTCTTATAACTTTCAGGATGATCCATGGTCCTCATACACAAGAAACTGAAATGGTCTTCAGACAATTTAATTGAAGTATTAAATAACTGAGCAATATACTGTGGGTGTAATTTTGTTGAAGTGATAGATGACTTCCGTGGATAGCAGCCAAGTGAAATAAAGGGAGACAGCCCGGCTTCTTTAAGATTAAAAGTCTGACAAATGTCCCCTGTTGGAAGATACAGTCCTCCCTGGATCTCTCCTGGTGCTTCTACAAGAAGGCAAGGTCCTAACTATTTCTCAAGGTTGTGTTTGCAGCAAGCGACCTTAAGGGGTGAGGCAATATCTTCCTCTAGACAAAAAGTAGGCTTGCTTACTTCTGGCTATAAAATGGCAGA
Source organism: Tolypeutes matacus (assembly GCA_026826555.1). Classification (NCBI taxonomy): domain Eukaryota; kingdom Metazoa; phylum Chordata; class Mammalia; order Cingulata; family Chlamyphoridae; genus Tolypeutes; species Tolypeutes matacus. The sequence continues at coordinate 9,651,144 of JAKSZT010053792.1, forward strand.
TGCCCCAGCTCATGGTTCCTCTCCTGTAATACAACCTGTGTGGGCATCATCTGGGCCCTCTGTGTGGGACTTGGGGACAAGAAAGGAACCAACCCAAATATGCTGATGTTCAGCTATATCGAGAGTAATAAAATCCTTTGTCTCTGACACAGGTGTCCTGTGTCTTCTGCAAGCATCCATGAGACAATAACTGACTAACCCATTAGCTTGTAAGTAGGATAAAAATCAAATGCCAGTACCAGCCTCCACCTTTTGGTTCGGTTTAAAATCGTTGCTTGAGGTCATGACTTCTAAAGTGGGGGGTGGGGGGCAGGTGTTTGTACGTGCATATGGTGGGGATATGATGTTTGGAGAGGAAAGCCCTACTACCACCACAAGTTCTTTCAACAGATCTAGCCTAAAAAATAACTTTACTACTTAGCTCTTGAATGAAAAGAAAAAGAGACAGAGTGAGGGATGAGATGAAGGTGACCTAACCTACTCTCCCCAGGAAACTAGTTGCCCTTCACAGAAGTGACAGCAAAATGGCCTGGGGCAGGATCCCCTGGAGCCCAGAGTAGTGGTGTTTTCTGCTTGTCTATGGACACTCATTGCATGTGTAAAGTGATAGCCTCTGGTATCACCTGCTCCTAAGCAGAATGCTAATCTGAAGCAATTAAATTCCTCTAGAAGGAAGCAGATATGGTTCAAGTGATTGAGCTCCCGCCTACCACATGGGAGTTTCCCAGTGCCTCCTAAAGAAGATGAGCAGGACAGAGAGCTGATGCGACAGGCTGGTACGGCAAGCTGATACAGAAAGATGATGCAACAAGAGACACAAGGAGGAAAACATAATGAGAGACACAACAAAGCAGGGAATGGAGGTGGCTCAAGCGATCGGGTGCCTCCCTCCCACATGGGAGGTCCCAGGTTCAGTTCCTAGTACCTCCTATAAAAGGAAGACGAGCGCACAATGAACAAACACAGCAAATGTAAACAATGAGGGTATGGGGAGAAATAAATCTTAAAAAAAAAAAAAAAAATTCCTCTGGAATGCAAGGGATGGGGCCACCCTTGACAGCAAAGGGTTCAAAATAAATTACTGGTCCAAGACCACACCCAGATGCAAACAGTAAGCCCAATGCTTGGTCAACCTGTTTGGATCTTGGCAAACAATATTGTACACTTGGTGATCTTATTGAGTCCTATCCACCAAACCACCAGAAAGAAACTGACTTTATGTTATTCTTGGAAGTAATCATACAGGTAACCACAGAATGAAAAACTGGACACCACTGAGTATTTTAATCTATGAAAAAGTTTGAATATTTACATTTAAACTCTCTGTGGCTTATAACTTGCTAAATTTAAAATCTCTTGGGTGACTTAGTTCTTGTGGAAACCAGACAATATTATAACCTACAGGAATTGTTCCAGGTCAAAATTTTTGATAGTTTTTGAAGTGTCAAATAACACTGCATTTTCAGACATTCTTAATTGGCTTTTGGAAAGTTAGGCTAATAAAATACTGAGATAATGAATATTTCTACTTATTTAAAGGCCATATTTGGGATTCTGCTATAGTGCTTGGTGTTCTGGAGAAAGGCTGGAATTTTGTTTTTCTTTTCAGGTAGCTGGTGCTCTAATGAAATTGACAAGGGGGCAATCTGGTCTTGCATATTCAGGAACCAATTTCAGATGTTTGGGTCAAGAGTAAAAAGAGAAAAGAAACAAACAATGGAGGCCACAAACCAAACAATATACAGCATGGTTCATTAGGGTGTATTACAGGAGGAAATATTTTAAATGAATACCTTTTCTTCTAAGAGCAAGGTAAAAGAAACTTAGTTAATCTAGATATATTAACACAACCCCAGGACATCTTTTTAATTTTTTACTCTGTCTTGAAAGACGTTCTACCCCAGTGCTCATGTGAAACAATATAATATACATCTTTTACATCAATCTTGGTATCTAATATTATTCTCCCACCTCAAAAATGACTGAAATACACATTGGCCTTGCCCTCCAACTGAGGTATTCCCCCAAGGCTCTCTATTCTTGATTATCAAACTATGGTCAACCCCTATTGACCTTACGGTCATGAGCAAACCTATCATCCTTGAGGATTAAATCAATTTATATTTTTTTAAAGAAATCAGTTCTAGAGTTTCAGGTATCCTTTGTAGATTCAAATTTCCTGGACTCTGGGACATTGTTTGATTCTGTTTTCCCCAGGTACATGCTCTAAGTTCAAAATTGAATTTCATTGTGGTAGAATTGTATTATTTATCAGGAAGAGAACAGGGCAATAGGGTAGCTCAGAGAGAGGAAATGGCCATTCTCCAAACAAAGACAGCGTTTCCACCTCCTGTAAATGTGACGGAGACCTCTCTAGTACTATGGAACAAATTTCATAATTTGGACCCAGACTATCATCTTTCTTTAAAGAACTTCTTGGGGCAGGTTAATACAGGGAAACAAGGAGAAGACGATCCATAACGTGGCTGACAGATAACATGGCCGACACACAACATGGCTGCAAGACCCCGCCAAGACCTTGACCTTGCCCTTGAGATCCCGGTTGGGACTCTTTTCCGGCCAAGGGGAGGCCCCAGTTATTCCAAACAGGCCTCACCATTGGCCCCCACCATTGATGGAATAACCAATAACAGCTGGGGCCCCTCCTCTTTGCATTAGCAAGGGGAGGAATAATTAATAGCTTACAAAGTGATCACACAAGCCAAAGCCCACTCTCTCTGCCTAGAAGAGCCCAGACCAAATCTCGGTACGTATTTCCGTCCTTCTCTCCCGTTTCTCAGAAAGCTCTGCTCTTTCACCCATTTCCCATTAAATTCTTTTGACTGGCCTAACTAAACTGGCATGTTCTTAAATTCTTTTATGTGACATAGCCAAGAACCTAGAGGAATCCAACACTTTCCTGGCTTCATTCCCATTAGGGAAATGTTTTAATTTCCCCTACATAAAGACACTTAGTAGGAAAACTTAGGGTACAAAGGATTACCTCCTTTGAAAAAAAAATTGAAAGAATAAAAATAATTTCTAAACACTGCACATCTGGAAGATCAAGAAATAAGAAAGTAAAGAATCAGGGAAAGGTTTCAAGTATCAGAAAAATACACAGATCAGAAAATACAAACATAAAAGAAACTAGGGTAAAAAAGTCCATGTAAAGGCAAGAAAAAAGTGTTATAAGAATTTTTTTTAATTATAAAGTACTTTAAAGACAAGGCACTTAAGGACAGATGAAGAACCTCCTATAATAGTCATCAGAATCTGAATAACAAACTGAAATCGTCCCCTCGGTACACTGTAAAGTATGCAATTTTAATTATGTGATTTTTCTAGCTAATTTCTGCTTCAAAAACAGTAAAGTACTTCTGCTTACAAGGTGGCAGAGACAAGAACTTTACTGAACCTCTCATATGCACATTGTCATCAAAATTTAAATTACCAGAAACATGCCTTTTAGTTAAACCATAATCAGTCCTTAGACATTACTTTCACAGCACCCGCTATATGCCAGCATATAGGAAATAAGGGTTTTCATTTGTAAAGGACTTTTTTCCTTTTCAGGTTCTCACAAGTGCCATTTAAAACAAACCATATTTGGTTTTCATCATTAACTGCCCATGCTGAATACATCTATTATTACCAATTGCTCCTACTCAGGAAGAGACCTAGCTTTTAAAAGACAAAAATATATCCAGTTGTACTTGTGTATATATTTTACATCAGTTGTGTATGGAAGTCAATCAACAATGGTAAATATAAACAGATTGTCTGACAAAATGAGACAACAATTTTGGGGGAACAGAAATGGCACACTTGTCAGAAGCTGTCCACAAATAATTAATTACTTTAGCACAATAAAGATACTCTTTTAATATGAGAGTCTCTTATAAGAGGAAACTCATTACTTTCTAACCATCTGTCTTCACTCTCCCACCCTCAAACTAATTGTGGTTTTATCCAATCACACATTATAAGTGATGCAATGCGGATGGCAAAAAAAAAAACAGTTTAAAGAAGTAACATTGTGACATTTTACAGTTATTTATATATCATTTTGCAAATGTTTGTATGTATTGTGAGAATTTTGATTTTTACCCATAATAAAAAAAAAAAAAAAAAAGCATATAGCTTCAGAATTAGGCTTTCACCTTCTAATAATTACCTGGTTTATTTTTCTCATCTTTTCCTGATTAATTATCAGATATTAAATGTAGAAAAATTTAAAAATAAAATAAAAACTTACAGGTAGTAGAGTTTTCCTGCCGCAGGAAGTACCCTTTTCCGGTAATCTATCCCAGAATCCAGCTGTACCGTATTACAGTATTCCTATAATCCAAACACATAAAATGTCTTTTTAAACATGTGGTAGCTCAGAATTATAATCTTTCTGCTATTCTATTCTTTTCTTTAATTTTTGAAAATTTCCATCAATAGAACAGTATAATGAGATTAGGACAAAGCAATAGAACTCATATAAGATTCACAAAGCTGAAATTGCAATATTAAACATATATTACTCAATAAAATATCAGTTTAGAAAATTAAGATTTGGTTCATGACCTCCTGAAATTCTGCCAAAACAGTCTACCAGTGACGTCAGAAAATTCTCCCAAATAATTGCCTTTGGTTTAAAAAACAACAACAAAATCCCATTTCCGTGACCCAAAAGAGAAGCTGGAGGCTCTCAGGCTATCAGGACTAACATGGGTTTTAGGCATGACCAGGGGGGCAGGCGATCTAAGAGACTGGGCCAGAATGTAAGTGTCTACATTTTAACCAAATGATCACATCAAAATGATGCTAAAGATTTTATTTATTTATTCATTTATCCCCCCCATGCTGCTTGTGCTCGCTGGGTCAGCTAACCACGCCACGCGGGCGGGCCCGGCTTCACCAGGAGGCCCCGGGAACCGAACCCGGGGCCTCCCATATGGTAAACGGGAGCCCTACTGATTGAGCCACAAATGATGCTAGAGGCATCCTGGCCTTCACTTCTAAATGACTGCTGCTGCCTTTGTCCAGCCACCAAAGTCCTTCAGAGTCCTTTCCTGCTGTGGACGCTTCCTTTCAGCCTCAGTCGTCCTGTGCCACTGATGTTCTTCTCTTCTCTCACTCATTCCCCCAGAGTGCACATGTACATACAAACATACACACACACACACACACACATACACCCCAAAACTTACTACGAAAGCAAATGTACTCTTACTGTAACCTGCCTTGATCAGGTGGATTTGGGGGATGGGGAAAAGAGGTGTGTGTGTGCATGTGTTATTCTAGTAGAACAAGGATGAGCAAGATTTTCAGGATAATTCAAGAAACATTTACAGATAAACCTTTTTTGTTTGCATTCAAAATGAAAATTGCTTTATTAAAATGTATGAAGGCAAAAATTATATTATAATGACTTTGATTATTTTATCAATGAAAAAAAATGCATTTTCCAAACCTTTTGGGCCAAGGTAATTGTGGCAGATTGTATTTTCCAAAGATGGATGCAGTACTATCTCCAACCCAACAAGTTCTTCTTACAATGAGACTTTGACATTCCAACCATCAAGAAATAGGTCTATGCCCTGCCATGCCCTTGAAACTTGTGACTATGTAGAAACAATGCTCTGCAATATCCTGATGACATTCAAGGCAGCTGCTAACTTATTGGCTGGAAAACTTGTTCTGGAAACCCGACTGCTGGGGAAGCATCCAGCTGCCTGGAGGCCACAGTGCTGTGACAAGCCTAAAGTAGCCCATGCAGAGAGACAATCTGGATGGGCCCTGTCACCACATGGAGACACAGACATCAAACCAGTCCCCAGGCTGTTCCAGCTCGAGCCACTATTTACTGAGAGATCTAGAACTGCCAGCTGAGTCCTTCTCAAATTCCTAACCCACAGAAACCAGGAGAGGTCATAAAATAATGTTTTAAATCTCTAAATTTTATAGTGATTTGTTATGTAGCAACAAATAATCAGAACAGTACTATCTGGGCACACTTGAGAAGTAGCACTATTTTTTCTCCTTGAAATTACATCCTGGGCTGTACTGTTATGCAAGGGCTGAGGGCTCTTTATCATTTGCACTTGAGGGAACAGACTGTACACAGGGAGAAGGGGCACGCAGCCACAAGAAGACATTTCCCTCCTCCCATGCTGCAGCTGCTAAAGGGCCCAAGGGAGTAAATGAGGGTGGCCAGCTATCCCAGGATGCAGAACTTTCAGGGCTAATATCAGGAAGTCCTGAGCAAACTGGGATGATAGGTCACTGTTATGGGTTGAATTGTGTCTCCCCCAAAAGATCTGTTGAAGTAGCCCTAATGCCCAGTACCTCAGAATATGACCTTATTTGGAAATAGGGTCATAGCAGATGGAATTAGTTAAGATGAGGTCATAGTGCAGTAGGGCAGCCCCCTGACCCAATAGGACCATCTCCTTATAAGAGAAGAAACAAATGAGAGAGGAGAATGCCATGTGACAGTGGAGGCAGAGACTAAAGTGCTCCAGCTACAAGCCCAAAACACCAAGGATTGCTGTCAAATCACCAGAAGGCAGAAAGAGGAAAGAAGGGTTCTCCCTCCAGGTTTCAGAAGGAGCATGGTCCTGCCAACACCTTGCTCTTGGACTTCTGGCTTCCAGGACTGAGAGACAATTTCTGTTGTTTTAAGCTACCAAGTTTGTGGTAATTTGTGATGGTAGCCCTAGGAAACTAAAAGAGTCGCCCTAGGAGTGAAGACCCAGGTAACTGTAGATAGGTAGAGCATTTTAATTTATGTTTTAGCAAACTATGAATTTGATTATTACAAACTAATGCTTAAGAAGCTGGTCCTCTAGGGAGGCCTACAAAGTGGAGCTTTTGAACTACACATTTGAAAAACAACCGAACAAAGTCATGCTGCCCAACGATGCATGCGCTGGGCATCCAATTGGCTTCCCCATAGAACATCCCCAGCTCATCATTCCAAGAAGCTCAAAACCATTCATTCCCCAGGCCAGGACTCAGGACCTGGCCCCGTAAGCCATCACACCGGAAAGGAATAAAGCAATGCTCAAACACATGCATTCACCTCCCTTTGCCTCAGATGATCTGTGTTAATATATATATATACACATTTATATATATAAATATGTATATATATATATAAATAAGAAGGTGTAGCCATAGATCTCTCTTATCCTCTTAGGCTGAATGTAAGAAATCCGGGAAAGAGATGCATTCTCTCTCTTTTCCCTGCTTTAATTGCAGGAGTTCAGCCACCCAATGCAAAGAAAGAAGGGGACACTTGTTTAGGCAGTACTTATTACTCTCTCTTTCTGAGGGAAACTTCTTATTTTTTTCTCTTATCGTAAGTAAGGGCTAATTATTCATAAGCCAGAGGCTACAGCTATACTACAGAAAATAGAATACATAGTATAGCAAAATATACTTCATATAAATATATTTCCCCAAGTTATTTCTTTTAAACTACAGTTTAATATGACTTAATATTCCCAATTTAGTCAAAAGTTTTCCTTTTTTTATTTTTACTATAAAAAATAGGGCTAATGGACATTACATAAGCTTTAATTTCTCTCTTGGTAACTAACTTCTCTATCATATGAATGATTAAACTCTACAAAATGATTGCATTTGTACATTCACTAATCACTACCAAGGAAAGCCTAATCAGTAGCAAAAGAACTATAACCAGAGCCCTTAAATGTTAGTTCTTAATTGTTTGAAAAACACTAATACCTCATTTATATTTTTAAAGGAAAATAAACCTCAAATTTTCAGATTTTACTCATCTTAGATTCTTCAAAACACCTTGCAATGGGGGAGGAGGGTTAAAGGTTATTTCCAAATTGAAAATGAATCTAGTCAAAATGGAATGATCACTAAGTAATTTCCTAATTTCCAAGGATATTTACAAGACCTGTGACCTTTTATCACTAACCAATTCAAATGCATAGAATTCATCAGTCACCAAACTAAATTTTTTGTGAAATAGTTTGTATATTTATGTATACAAAGGGAAAATACAATTAACACAATCCAAAAATGCAATCAGCAAATTTGGGGAAGAAAAGGAGGGAGGTTAACATATTTTTGTAAGCACACTCATGAGTCAAAAGCCTTAGCTGTGGGACAGAAAAATGTTCTTTTATAAGAATTATAGTACAGCAGTTTACATTTTCCTCAAGTTCTATTGTATGTATTTTTAGCAATTCTGAATAATACCATTAGAAAAACAGCCATTTCACAAAACAATTTTATATAGCTGTTACTGTGGTTTTTCCATTCCCAGTTGAAACAAAAGAGTAACAATAATAAATATTGTGGGAAAATCCTGTAAAAGCACAACATATTAACCTCTGAGCCAGGGGTTCTCAACAAGGGGTCCATGAGCTTGAATTGAAATTCAAAAAAAAAAACATTATTCTTGTGGGGACCTGTTGGTGCGGGTATGACATATTTATTAAATAATATACAGTATAGTGTGGACTTAGTAAGGGGTCCGTGGTTTTCACCTGACTGGCAAAGGGGTCCGTGGAACAAAAAAGGTTAAGAACCCTGTCTTAAGCAAATATTGAAAGAGCAAATAAAGATTTGCCCACCTTAACTAATTTTTATTATAAAAGTAATATTGCTTAGCTATAGAAAATTTGGAAAAACGGAAAAGAAACCAAAACATCTCACTTTTAAAGTCAAAGTTTTATGCCTTAAATTATATTCCTAATGATATTATTAGGAATTTAAAGAATCAAAATTATAGGAGTTTTTCTTGATAATATCTAACTGGTTGTTTTTATACATTTTTACTAAGTAACCTATTAAAGGAAAAAATAGTTGAGACTTTTTATAGTTCCAGGAAATAAAATATTTAAATCACTAACATCTATCTTTTCACTTAATTCTCTAAAAATGTATTTTCTTTAAACTAAAAATGTGATCCATGCTCATTGTAAAAAATTCAAACAGTATTAAAAGTATAGAAGTAGAAATGAAAGCCTCTATCCCCTGCCCAGAAGAAGAAAGTTTGATATGTAACCTATATCCTTCAAATTTTTCCCATACATATAGACATGATGATAGATTGATAGGTAATCACAGATAGATCATTTTACTGTTCTCAGCTTAGCTCTTTTTATTTCTTAAAAGTTCTATATTTAAATATTGGAAAGCTATACCATATAATGTATTTCTTCATTTGCCAAGAATACAATTCTATAAGTAAATGACAAGTTAGAGATGAGAAAGATACTAAACCAAAAAAAAAAAAAAAAAGGTGGGAGACTGGTTGGGGAAGGGTCTTTAATTTTCTGTCTTTATTTGATGCAGCCATACATTCTAAGATAACTGCTCTAGTCACATTTAAAATAATCATGAGCTCCTACTTCTAAGCTTAAGCAATGATATATAAAAAAAATACAACACATAAACTTACATGTTTTTTAACCTTTTATAATTTAAGAATAATATAAATACAGAAAAATATACAAATAAGTCAGTGTCCATCTCAAACAAGAAACAGAACATTATGGGGCTCTTAGGAAGAGGCCCCACAGATCTCCTCCATCCTCCCCAAAGGTGACTAGTGTCTTGACTCTAACACCATAGCATTTTTGCCTATTTGGGGAGCTTTATGTAAGTGGAATCACACAATATGTATTCTTTTGTGATTAGGTTCTTTTATGTTTGAGAGTCATCCATTTTGTTCTACATAGCTGTAGTTTATTGACTGCTGTATCATATCCACTGTGTGAACATACTACAATTTACTGATTCATTCAACTGTTGATTGTCATTTGGGCTGTTTCTCATTATTAACTCTTACAAATAATGCACATGATTTGGGTACATGCATGTAAATGATTTTGTTGGGTATATACCTGGAAAAGGAACCTGCTTGACGACAGGCTATGAATACGTTCAGCTTAGGTGGATATTGCCAGTTTTCCAAGGTAGTTATATTACCAATTTACACTCCCACCAGTAGTATATGAGCATTCCTAAGTATTTGTTTGCTGATAGTATATAGAAATACAATTGATTTTTTAATATTGGCCTTGTATCCAACAGCTTGGAAACTCACATATTAATGTAAAAAAATTTTGTATATTGATTTTTCAGGATTACATTAAAGATGTTCCATATCTTTCATAAATATGCTACATTTATTTTATATCACAAAAATACACATTTATAGTTTAACAAGTTCCCCACCAAATCCAATATTTACATTTTGGGCCAATGTAACAAACATTATTGAGCACCACATGCCAGCCACAGCCCTGGTTCCTGTGGGTACAATGATGAATGAGATATAGCTTTTGCTCTATACAATTCTGTAGAATTCAGATATTTGCCTCAAGTTACCATTTTCTTCTCCTCCCAATCATGTATATAATTTTTCAAAGTTGATAAATCCTAGTTTATGTGTTTTTAGCCATTAATCTCTCTGGGCTGTCAGTTTTCTCCTCAATGAAACAAAGGAATTGAATTATGATCCCTTTCTGCTCTACAATTTTTTCAATGCTATTGCTGAAATTCTCTAGCTTCAGGGCTCTTCAGGGAAGTTCTTCTTCCAGGTGATTGCATTTTGGAGTAGACTCCAGCCTCATAGCCTACTTCAAGCCACCTCAGTCTTCTTTGTATTCTTGATCATTCCATACCACAGAGTAAATGAAAACTTCCTTTTTCCTACTACCCCACTCTTCCCTGACAACATCAGCTGTCTCACACCCTATCAACTTAGTAGGTAAGGTCTGTATCCCTTCTTTTTATCAAGCAGTTTCAGAATTTCTCCCTCCTTCCAAAAAGAAGACATTTACCAATTATGAAATGCCTATTATGTGTCCCACTTATGCTGGGCAACTGACTTGCATTTATTTCATACAATCCTCACAATAACCATACCCAACGCAAGGTAATAACTTTTTAAAATCCCCATATTAAAGTTGGGGAAACTTAGAACCAGGCAAGTTACTTACTAAAAAAAAAAAAATCATTAACACTCTCCTTTGTTTCATCTAGTAAGTATAAGGGGAAGGCATTTGAAAAAAAAAAAAACAAAAACAATTGTGAGAAGCTGAAAAGCACCTACATACATCTGCTTGTAAAGTGAACCACAAATCTGACTCTTCCTACAGCCACAGTTTAAAGGGAAACGTAGTAAATTCAGTTTTCATAGAGCTGCCAAAAAGGTCACAGAGTTTGTAGGTGGCTGAACCATGATTTGACCAGCTCAGTCTTGCTCCAAATTCCACAGTCTTCCCACCATGTCACACTGCTTTATTAATAAAAGCCACAGGATCGTTTTTCTTTAGCCCTACACAATTTACATGATTAATTCTCACTCCCCAGCCCCTCCCTCCCTATTCCAAATTAATTACCCTGCAGAGTGTAAATATGCTAATTACTCTTCTAGGATACTATATGATTCTATTATGATTTCCTTTAGGTATTAAGTCCAAAACTGTGAATGAGGTCAATGCACCTTATATTAAAGTCTCCACTATAATAAGTTATATTATAATAAGTTTCTACCATACAGGATCTCTTCTATGTTTATTTAATGCATCTGTTCAACTCATGGTCCACTATTTTGATGACCTTTATTTGAGCATCTAACGAGACACTGTCAGTCTCGGAAGGTAAACTCCAAAAAGCAGGGACTGCACTTCTTAACTCACTGCCTGGCACTGGGTATTCACAGGACCTGAAAGAAGGATTTGAGTCTGATGGTGACGATGATTTTCCCTTTCTCAGAGCTGCAGAAAGAAAAGTACAAACTCATTTCTGACAGGACCCTCTTCTACAAAATACACATAAAGTTTCCGTTCAGATTTTCAAAGGTCTCATTAAAAGACTGACATAAACTTAGCAAGAGAATTAGGGAATAAATAAATGGGTCCATCTTTATCACCAACATCATCATAACAGCAAACCCTGATACAGGGCTCTCCATGTGCCAGATACTATTCCAAACTCTTTAGATATGTTCCTCTCATTTAATTCTCTCAGAATTAAAGTAACCACAGAGTGGTTACTCTGTGAAGTAGGCATTATTATTGTCCCCATTTTTAAGATGGATAAGGAATTAAAACACAGCAAAGTTAAGTAATTTGCCCATTGTCAGAGAGCTCAAAAGTGGCAGAACCAAGATCAAACCCAAACATTTCGGCTCCAGTGTCCACATTCTCAACCACTTTGCCATACTGTCATCATATCCCAAGATATGTTCAAGCAACCACCGCCCTTGCCTGGATGTATATGGCAATGCATAATCTGCATGGTATTGTAAGCCTGCTTGGGAAAGTCCACCCTCTGCTTCCATGTGAACCGGGTAAGGTTAAGTCTTGACCATTACCCCTAGAAACAGATATGGGTCAGGAAGAGATTTGTTTATTTATTTACAACAGAACTCCCTACAAAAATGATATGAGGCAGTTTTTGTAAAGACTTTCTCCAGTGATATTATACTACATATAACAAAAATGCAAGTTTCCCTACAATGATTGAGATACTAGAGACCGATTTGGGTTTCAAGCCTGTAAGTTCTGTGAACAAAGGCTCGTGTCTGTATATTCATCATTGTAAGCCCAACACCGAGCTAGCACCGTGTCCCGTACACAGTGTCCAGTACATAGCAAATATTCATCCACTGAAGGAATCATAATGCAAAGCTTAGGGGCAAGTCAAAATGTCAGGAACTACAGGAAGAAGGCAACTAGTGTAGTCCCTTTCCTTGAGCAGTCTTTATGACAAAATGGAGCATTCTCCCAAGTAGGTTTCTGCCAGTTCTAAAGTCAGAAACTGAGGAAATTGTAGGACTTCAAAAAGACCACACTCTGGAGCTCAAAGCCCATCCCTGTGAACTAATCATCAAGCCTCACAACCCACACCTGAAGGCTACACGCTCACACATCCACGTCAGGGAACAACTTTTCTCCTGCGAGGTGGAATCTTATACCCCAAGATGACAAATGTACAAGTTCAAAACCACAGCCCTGGAACTTACCAACTCTAGGGGCACATCCTGGGTTCCCCTAAACCAGCCCTGTATCTCTCTACTCTGGATACTCTGGATTTTCAGAACTGAGCTCTTCATTCACTTTTCTTTCTTCTTCCTAAATTCCTTTTTAGGTCTCTAAACATCTCCTTGTTTTGTTTTGTTTTGTTTTTTTTTCAAACTGTACCTCCCCCTCATTTTACTCTCTCGCCTTCTAGCATCAACAGCCAGTATCTGCACAGCATGGAGGTCCCATAAAATCGTTAGAGATCTCCAAAATCTCTCTTAGAAGGGAAGACCTCCCAGATTCCCTCTCTGGGACACTGTTTCCTCCTGCATGTGTCTAGTAAACAGCAGCACAGCCCAATTTTAGGTCAAGGTGAATGCACCCAATCATTTCATGATGACTTCTGATTAAAGGTAGTTTTTAGCACAATCTAAGTGAGAGAACAGCAATACAAAAAGTATTTTGAAGATAGATAGACAAGTGAAAAACCACTGTTTTCTTATGTACTTATAAGATATGCTATAGCTAGGGAATAGAGGCCTGTAGGTCCAAAAATAAGAGAGACCCAACATCTAAGGGGAAGATGAGAAAATGCCCTCCTCTCTGACTAAAGTGAAGAAAATAGCCACATACAATAGCAGGTGCTCAATAAAATTTCTGGGGGGAAGAAATTCCACCACACCATTACCAGAAGGCTGCTTCTTAATGAGATCAATGAATTTCATGTAACAATAAATTCCTCTAATAGTGTAATTGACCAAAACCATCTGTTAATTTATGGATTATAATATGCAAAAGAATTTGTCTAAATGAAGACAGGAATTGTAGTAACAAATTCTAAAAGGAGACTGGATCATCATGAAACCTAGAAAAATAAAAAGCAGTGAACAAGAATGTGCCTTGCATATGGTTCAAGGAGAGATCATCAATTTAACCCTTTAGAAAAGAAAGATCAGGCTCAGTGACCACAGTGTGGTATCCTTAAGAACATCTGGCTCCTTTGTCCTAAAACTGAAGGCTCACTGAGCAGTTTTCTGGTAACTAGGCTGACATGAGCATCCTCATGATAGGAAGGAGCCACTGTTTCCTACTCAGTCTTTCAGGGAGGGGTGCTGATATTTTCAATCAGTCTCCTCAGAGATCACTGCTTCCTTTACTTTTCTATTTATTCTTTCCTTTAACAAATATACTATGAGAAGAGCCCTGTGCAAAGGGCTGGGGATATGATGGTGAAGAACAGAATCGTGGTTGCTACTCTCATAAAGCTTCCTGTCTAAATAATTAAGAAATCAGAGGATGACAGTGCTATGATAGCAGCAGAACAGGGTGCTATGGAACACTCAACAGCGACAACCACCCCAGAGGGGTGGCAGTTAAGCTGACTTAACTAAGAGAGGGAGAGGAGGTAGGGAAGAATGTTCCACATTTGGGAAATAATACCTATGAATATGCAGATGCAAGAGCGGCTAGATTCATTTGGGATCTAAAAGTAGAGTACAAGAGTTAGGATGCTTTCAGTTACATGAATTACAAGAGTGGCCTAAAATAACCAAACCCTTCTTGAAAAAGAAAAATGAGGCTGGAAGACTCATATTTTCCAATTCCAAAACTTACTACAAAGCTACAGTAATCAAAATGGTGTGGTAATGACATAAGAACAGACATATAGACCAATTGAATAGAGAGTTCAGAAATAAACCCACACATCTAATCCAATTGATTTTCAACAGGGTGCCAAGTCCGCTCAATGGGGAAAGAATATTCTCAACAACTGGTGCTGGGAAAACTGGATATCCACATGTAAAAAGATAAAATTGGACCACTACCTCACCCATTATACCAAAATTAACTCAAAATGGATCAATGGCCTAAAGATAAGAGCTAAAACTATGAAACTCAGGAAGCAGATGTGGCTCAAGCAACTGGGCTCCCGTCTAGCATATGAGAGGCCCCAGGTTTGATTCCCAGGGCCTCCTGGTGAAGGCAAAAGTGGGCCTGCGCAGAGAGCTGGGGACCCGCACAGAGAGCTGACGCAAATGAGAGACACAACAAACCAGCTGAGCTGAGGTGGCTCAAGCGATTGAGTGCCTCTCTCCCACGTCAGAAGGTCCCAGGATCGGTTCCCCCGGCCTCCTGAAGAGAAGACAAGCAGACACAGAAGAACGCACAGCGAGTGGACACAGACAGCAGTCAGCGAACGTAAGCAGCAAGGGGCGGGGGATAAATAAAATAAAATAAATCTTTAAAAGAAAAAATAAAATAAAACTATGAAACTCTTAGAAGAAAACATAGGGGAGAAATCTTGAGGACCCTGTACTATGCAATAGAGTCTTAGATTTTACACCAAAGGCACAAGCAACAACAAAGGAAAAAATAGATAAATTGGACCTCAACAAAATTAAAAACTTATGTGCATCAAAGGATATTATCAAGAAAGTGGGGAAGCGGCTGTGGCTCAATCAATAGGGCTCCCGTTTACCATATGGGAGGCCCCGGGTTCGGTTCCCGGGGCCTCCTGGTGAAGGCAAGCCCGCCCGCACGGCGTGGTTAGCTGACCCAGCGAGCACAAGCAGCAAGGGGGGGATAAATGAATAAATAAATAAAATCTTTAAAAAAAAAAAAGAAAGTGAAAAGATGACCTACAGAATTGGAGAAAATAGTTGCAAATCATATATCTGATAAGGGTTTAATATCTAGTGTATATAAAGAACTCCTACAACTCAACAATACAAGGATAAACAACACAATTTAAGAGGACTTGAATAGACATTTCTCCAAAGAAGATATGCCAATAAGCACATGAAAAGATGCTCAACATCATTAGCCACCAGGAAAATGCAAATCAAAACCATAGCGAGATACCACTTCACACCTACTAATGCAGTTATTATTTTTAAAAGAGAAAATAATGTTGGGGGCGATGTGGAGAAATTGGAACTCCTGTACATCATTGATGGAAGTGTAAAATGGAACAGCCACTGTGGAAAACAGTATGCTGGTTCCTCAGAAAGTTAAACATAGAATTACCATATTACTCGGTAAAGCCATGAGCTCCACTGATTATGCTGATTGTACCCTCACAACCAGGAGCCTGGGGAATGGCATAAGCTAACTGGTTTTAGGTTTGAGTTTCCTGAACCTCTAGTGGTGGGGATGATGGAATTATCCTGGTTGCTCAGACCACTGGCTCTCAAAACTGGCTGTACATCAACCAGATTCACTTGGGTAGTATCTAGACCCTCTCATGCCTGCCCAGGCTCCACTTCCAGACATTTTGAGGAGAAGGGCTTGGTTGGCTGAATTTCTCTTTGTTTTGTTTTAAGATTTCAAGTGATTCTAATGGGCAGCCGGGAGCCAGAAACATGGCTTAGCCCCACCCCTATCAGGTCCATCCAAGTCATGTGGCTACAACACAAGGCGATAGTTACCGCAGGTGGTAACTAAAGCCATGGGACTCACCAGGGTTGGGGGTTTATGATCGTAGAATCACAGAGTCAGAGATTGGAAGCACTGACTTCCTTGTCTGCATTTAGATAAAATGGGATGAAAAGAAAGCCACCATTACTCTGAAAGGGGAGTAAAAGACATAAAAGTAGATGTGCTGTCAAGAACTATTTGAATAAACAAAGGAAAGGAGTAAGTACTAAGAGAAGAAAGGGCTGGTAAAGCTTAATGTGGGCTTGGAAAATGTGCCACAGCTAGAGTAGTTTGATTAGAAGAAGAGGGCTTTGAACAAATCTGCCTTAAAAAATAATAAAATAAAAACTATGAATGTGCAGAGGCGACAGAAGTCCTGGGCAATAAGATTCTACAGATAGGTCCAGCAAAAGTCTTCAATATCTCAAACTGAACGACCCTAAAAGTTTACATAGAGTTGGTTTTCAGCTCATACATCATATTGTAAATAGGGTTACAACCTTATGTTTTTGAGCACTACTATCTTCTGTAAAAATGAGTTACTGGACATGTCACTATAAATATTTTCAAAGTAACTGGATCAAAATAAATAAACGTAAAGCACCAGCATCTGATAGCATACACTTGATAGCAAGTGTAGTACTGAAGCACAGTACAAACTCTGAGAGGGTTTCCTCTCTCAGAGTTTGGAACTCTGAGGTGGAACTTTGCTGCTTCAAAGACACCACCATTCTCACCATCTATAAAAGGAAAGGGGAAACATCTCACTGTGGCAACTGCTGCTGCATAACCAGAGGTCTGTTCAGAATTCCAATGACTTACTTTGTCTACCACATTCTCTATTTTAGACATACGAATTTCTAGAAAATTTGGTCTCTAATAAAGTGTGGTTTTTATCACCTTCAGAATGCCAGGCAGTTGGAAACTGTAGAAACAAGGATCTATACCGACTTTGTCAACTTGGTCAAGACCTTGGGCGCCATTAGATTGTATCCTAAACAGCTATGTACCATGATGGTAGGCAAATAAGACTTGATGGAGACTTGTTCCTATACTATTCAAATTGCTCTGGCATAGGGGTGAAAAGCAAAACAAAGAATCCTGATGTTGGTAGGAAGAGTTACTTCTGTTCAATCAGAACAGTGGTAACATTTGAGCCACAGGACCTCACATAGAGCTTACATGTTTCTATTTGTGATAAAGAAAATGCCCCATTGCCATTTAAATCAGAAAACAAACATTTAGTCATGGACATCTTTATAAAACTGTCACAGAAGAATTAAAATGATAATAGCTGTATTTATTGAGCACTTAATTTTACAACCTTTAAAAATAGGATTATTGGTCCCAATTTACCAATACAGTACCTGAAGTGCAAAAAGATCAAGTATTCTGATCTCTATTTATTCAGCTCATAGATGACAGAAGCAGCAGCTCAACCCAGGTCTGCAGATGCTGTATTCTTAAACATACCTCCTATGTTCAGAATGAGGCATAGAATAAAAAATTCAAAAGTTCTATCACTCTTATGTTTTGGTCATTATGATGTTGCAAAAGCCTGTTACTCAATAAGTATAAGCAACATTCAATAACCTTCCCAGAGCATCAAACCTCTGGTCCATATGAGTTCTTGTCATCTATTTATTTATACCCTACAGTGTTCTTACTATTTGCAAATTCAGTTTCACCACTGAATGTTTAAAGTTAGCTTGGACACAAGTAAAGAGCAATCTGACAAAACTTAAGAAAAGTTTTAATTGTATACAACCTTTAACCTAGAAATTCCATTTCTAGGAATCTGACAGAAACATTGCTCATAAGCACTAAAAATACCTATGTAAACATGTTTTTAAAATATTATTTAAAAAGCAAAAAACTAGAATAAATCCAAGTTTACAAAAATAGCAGACTAGTTTAAAAACGATAGGGCAGCCATACGGCAAAATACAAAGCAGCCCTTTAAAAGAATGAGCTAGAGTTACATCTGCTATCAAAAGACCTCCAGGGTATCACGAAGAAATAAAAGCACGGCTCAGATTAAAACGTATCTATTGCCCCCATTAATTGAAAAAAAAAAAGCAGTTAATATACAGATATGTATGCATATAAATGTACAGAAAAATGCTTGAAAAAATATTTTTAATGGCTACCCCTGGGGAGGGAAGTAGGAATGAGATTGGGAGATATGAGAGAAAAGAGTAGTGAAGGGGGACTTTCAATATTTAGTATATATTTTTATGTGATGTTAGGATTTTCTTTAACCCAGTATGCACTGTATACCTCTCATGCAATTTTACAGAAGGAAAAGTCTGAACGAACTCCACATATTGCCCTCAAACAGCGGGTGCTCAGAAAAAGCTGACTACTGTCTTATTGACACCACAACCATTACACATTTCCAGCTCTGCCATAACAAACAAAATTGTAATTAATATTCCATTCTCCTTCCTTTACTGTTTACTTTATGCAAGAAAAGCAGATTCCTCATTCCTGAGGCAAAGACGAGAAACTTAGGAATGACATCACTCCGGGTGGAAAGAAGTTGATGTCTGGACCTTTTGGAGACTTTTTCATAATCATGACACACAACTGTAGCTCCTGTAAGCTTTCATTTCCCCCCACAAAAAGGTACTGTGTAATACATCTCTGGACTAATAGGAATTATACTCTATAAATGCAGCTTTGCAAAATCTATTTTTCAACATCAAATAAATTTACCCACAAGATTTTCCTTCTTCTGTAGAGACAATCATAGATGAGCAGTAACTTTTCTACCTAAAATATATATATAATCATACCATATATATATACAAATTCCATAGTGGATATGATTAATTCACACTATTATCACAACTTCTGGAATAATAAAGAAAAACTAAATCTCAGTAAAATGTTTAGCTTAATAAAATGAGCCTTATCTATTCTCAGAGGTTTTATTATTAAGGGTTTTAGTATACAGGATAGCATTTTCAGTGCTATCTGGTTCTACTTTTTCTTTGTATTTGCTCAACTTTTTGTCATTTCACTGTTCATTAGCACTTTTATCTGCACATGAAAAGGGAAAGAGAAAGAAGACAAATTCATTCAATCTTGCAACTTATTCTTAACTCTGATAAAAGATGTGAAGCGTAAATTTTAAGCTATTAGCTAAAACAAGATTTAGACATCACTATAATTTATCATTGTGGACAAATAAAGGCAGATTATGATTTTAAAAAAGAAAAAGAGTTCCTTATTGATAAAAGCAATTGAGAATGTAATAATGTCCACACAAAGTAAGATGTGTAATATGTAAATATAATGAATACATAAGTGTGTGCATGTGGGTGTACACACATATGGTGCAACATATTGGAAAGAACTCTCAAGAAAAAGCAAGAAATCTGGGTTTTTGGCCTGACTCTGCCACTAGCTGGGCAATCTTAAATAAGACTATCTTATATGGGTCTCAACTATCTCCACTGTATAAAGAGGAATAAGTATTTCTAAGGTCCCTTCATACTCTGACACCCTGTTGGTAGACACACATGCGTACACGCACACACACAGAGGAACTCAGCTAGTACACACCAATATGGCTTGACTGGTTGCTCACAACCCAGTTCTGATTGGTCTGCCATTGCTGTACAAAATAGGTAAAGAGTTTCAATGGTCATCCTTGTTTATAGGCACGCTCCTAATTATGAAATGTTTAACACGCATAATCCTCGACTTGCATTCTGTCTTCTACCCACAAGGTCATTCCGTAGTCAAATAGGCTCTCTTAACCTCTAGTTGGAACCTGGGAAACTATCCCTTTCCTACAACCTTTTCCCCTCTCAAGAGTTTCTACATATGCCTGCTCTATTTCTCAGTTCTCACTATCTGTAATTCATTTAGTTCCACATCAGGTAACTTCTCCCATGTACACAGAAACTATTTTTAGCTTTCTTCCTCTGCTCTCCCCTTCTCTATTCTAAGCCTCATCCAGTTTTCTCAAGAAAATCTCCACTTTGCTCCAGTTGGAGGAAAAAAAACAGTAACTATGAGTATTAAACTAAACTGATGACAGTGATACATACATAAAAGAAAAGACTTAATAAAGCTCCAGTTTCACCAACCTCTGCAATTTGTTAACACATGGGAATCCAATCAAACTACAAGTAAATTTCCATTTCAGTCACTCATCATCCAAAATCACCCGCAATACAGAAGATGGAAAACATTTAAAATTTGCTATTTTAATCACAATTTAACATATTGATTTAATATATTTTGTAAAATTACTAGCATTGTAATTTCCCAACACATAATCCCTCCTTCCTCACTCTATACTAAAGTATATTTCCTTTACTATATTATAATTATTTGTTGGTGTGTCTATTTCCCCAACTAGAACATCTTAATTTTCTTGACAGTAGGATTCATCTCAGGACTGTATTCATCATTTTAACCCCAGTGAATATGCACTTTATAAATGCAAGTTGTAATCTTTTCCTTAGAAGGTATAATATTTGAGCCACTTGGGGGATTGGGCTTTTGTAAATTAGCCAGCTTTGTACTTTAACACACACTTAAACACAATTTGGGGAAGAAATATATCAGAGTCCAAAAGAATAATTTACAAGTAAATTTCTGAAACTTAATCTCCTTGAAAATTTGTAGCATCATAAGATCCTTAGCAATCCTGCAGTCCTATCATTTTACAGATAAAGAAATGTAAGTTCAAGAAGGTTTTAGAGACTTACCCAAAGTCAGTGACAGTCAGGATTACTTTGAAAAGGATTACTTTGATTCCCTTTTCTTTTCTTTTTTTTTTTTTTTTTAGGAGATACCAGGGATTGAACCCAGAACCTCACACATGGAAACATGGGAAGCAGGAGCTCAACCACTGAGCTAGACCCGCTCCCATGCTTTGATTCTTAACCCATTGCTTTTTCTGCAATATCATGGAAACCACATAAATATGTATCATGTGACTCTGTGGGGGGGGTGTGTGTATATTCAAACCCACATTCTTCTACTTTCTATTGTTAAGAATTTTAAAGAATTTTAAAGTTATTTTAGACATTCAGTTCATCAACAATATCTTTGAAATATATGAACTCTAATAATCACTATTGGCTGATGAATACACTATAAGGACTTCTACATGTCTTTAGAAACAAATTACAAAGTGTGCATTTAATAATAACATAAGCAAGTTGAACAGTAACTACTGACAATAAGAGTACAACCTAACTATTGATCAAGAAGTCCTTTTAGTGGATTCTAACTTAAGTGTCAATCTACATTTGAGTCTTATGAATTTTATATTCAGAGAGGACATTGTCATAATAATCTATTATGTATACTATTTAACACCAACTTAAAAATGGGAAGTGTAGATACAGTCACTAGTAAATAAATACACAAAGTAATTTGTACCAAGCACCCTAATACGTTATTTTGATAGAAAAAAGCTAAATTCATCATAGCAGAAAAAGATTTCTTGGCTATCTTGAAGCCTCAAAAACTTAGCCAAACTATTGTTCAACATGCACACAGTTTGTGTCTTCATACTCAGATGTTGTTGAAACAGTAGACTTAAAAGAAATAATGTCAATGAATCCTACCAAGCACTATACGTGACCTCTGGGGTAATTAGCAATCATTCAAAAGCAACAAGACTAAAATGTTCTATTCTTTATTACTGTCAGCTCTTATCTTGATCAGCATTTTAATAAAGATGGTTCGTTTCAAAGACAGTTTCATGAATCAGTCATAATTACATTCTGACATGCAGTGAATAGTAAAGCAAAACTAAATATCACTTCATCAACCTTTCTAACCTTTATGCAAGTATTAACTGTAAATAATTTTTACACAATCCTACAACAGAAAATCTGCATATTTCTTAGCTTTGTACATACTTTACCCCAAATGAATTTCCTGTGACCTATACCTGAAAAACACAATCAGCCATAATTATCCAGTTTTGTGAGATGTTCAGGTGTTGCCTTTCAGAGTTCAAATCAACTTCTAGTATAAAAGGCTACTTTATTCTACAAATGGCACAATATGCAAAATGGGTTAAGTAGCCAAAAGCATCTCTGAGCATGTGGCTTGAAAGAATCAAAATGTCATAAAAATACACTAAAGCAGAGACACTTACAAAAATAGATTCATAGATTACACCTTAAGGAATGGATCACTGATGACTACTGCAAAAAAAAACCCACTTATAATTAAAATATGTTAAAAGAAGAACATTAATTAGAAGGAAATCTGAGTACTTAAATATCTAAAAGGTAGATTTTTTTAAAGTGTAATTCCAAAATAGCTGATGGAAGAAGGTTCGAAATTTATCAGAGATATAAAACTTACTTAGAGATTCTATTCTGATATTAAGGATAATGCGCAAATTGTTTCAGTTCCCCCCACCAAAAAAATGCATTATTTACACTAGAATTTTGAAATCCCTAATTTATCTTTTTACTGAGAACTAATTTTAAAAAATATTGTACATAGTGAACATAGTTCAACTAACAGAATAAAGTGATAGTGCATTTCAGGTGATTTATTGTTTCAGGTCAAAGTAAATGCAACGCTTCCTCAAAAAAAAAAATTGTTTTTCTTCCCAATAGAATAAATGGACTATTTTGGACACAGAACTAGGTTCTCAAATCTATATTTCAACATTGTCTCACAAATAAACAAAGTCTGGGGTAATCTGCTAAGTAATATTTTTTAACCTAGCTGTTTTTCATTTTTTTTAAAACTTAAATACAGTAAAATAATAATATACTTACCATTAGATTTTGTGTAATTTCAACTTTAAAAAGAAAGTTCTTTCCAAAAACCAATCTCAAATTATTCCCTATATGCTTTCTTATATACTTTTTAATAAACTTTACTAGGATGTTACTGATTTGAAAGGCAAAAAGGACTATAGCAAGCATCGTTTTCATATGGGATTAAAAACAGAAAAATGCCTCTAAGTCTTCTAAATGATAATTTCTGTTTAACTTTTATGTTTAGCTTTCTTTAGGCATTCATTTCTCTTATTGGAGCTGCAAGCAAAGAAGGGAAAAGAAGTTGATTTAAGAAAACAGATTTCCCAGAAAAAAGAAAACTGTGATTAAGATCTAAACAAAAGCGAAAGATGGCTTCCTCTGAGCCCTGATGAGGTCCACTACCTCATTACTAACAAGTAAAAACTTGTGATGCATTTTGTTTCAAGAGAATCCAAAAGTCCTTGCTGTAAAGCAGACAGGAGGGTGCAGGGTCCATTCACTTCTTTCTGTATCACAACCATTATGTAAGAAGTATAAAACACTGCCTTTATGCTGCCAAGCCACAATGACTCTGCCCACATCAAAGGATTTTCCCCACTAGGGTTTTTTCTTCAAAATTTATTCAAGCTAAGGGCAGAGAGACAACAATTCATACACACTAATTACGCCTAATTATCTATTCCCTTTTCTGACCGGCTTCGGCCAGTGTTATTTGCTATCTGGATTTCTCACAACCTCCCTTTGCCCTGTCCATCCAGCCCAACAGTAAAGGCTTTGAAGAAAACAGTTGTGGCTTTTTAGAGTTTTCTCAATATAGAGTTCAAGCAAATTAAATAATTATTCTGTTAGTTTTGACACATTTATGCGTTAAATATGAGGACCTCTTGGTTAATTTGGCAAATTCCTCACATCTCTTCATGGTTGGAATCATAGTAACACCCTCTCTTACAGGAGCTTCTCCTCATGCTTTCTTTTCATGATCTAAATGAAATGTTTATTGGATTAAAGTTCTTCTCTGCAGACCTCCATGGTGGCCTGTGACAAAGAGCTTAAAAGTTCTATTAATTGGCTTGAGTTTTCAGGGAGGGGAAAGGAGAATTTTATTTCACATTACATCACTAGCCAAGAAAACTGACACGTGTAATTAAACTAATTTATCTCATGAGTCAAAGAACCAACTAATTCATATTTAAGACGCACTTTCTTTAAACCATTTTTGTCATCAAAGAATTGATTTCTTGTACTTTAACCAAAAATCATGATACATGATTCTAAGGGAAAAGAATTCAAGACGTAAACAGCACATATTTTACATATAAGCAATAGGTTTTTGTTTTCTAGTTAAATACAAAGATATGATTTATATATTTCATGGGAAGTCTTTATTTTCATTTTATATAAGACAGTAACAGACAGTATTCTTTTAAAAGGCAGACACCCAAAATTACTTTTCCATAGGTAGGCCCAGACTAATGCAAGGTCTACAATCTGGTATGAAGATGGACAGGAAATACATTTTAAATTTATGTCGCAGCAATTTTTATTCACGATATTTATTACCTTCAAGGATGCAGCACAAATAAAGTTTAAGGTCCATTACAAATAAAGTTTAATGCCCATTACTATAGACAATTTTCTTCAATTTATTTCTCAAATATACATCAAATAAGTTGGTTTATGAATATATATTGGGTAGGTTTTCTTAATTTATTTAGCCTGAACAGTTGATAATTATAGGGGTGTTTTACAAGTCAACTGGCCATTTTGTATTTTGAAATATTAAATACAAAAAAATAAACACTTTAATGGTCTGTAGAGGCACAACTCTTTGGAGTTCTGGAGTTCAGTCTGTTACTTGTGTTGTGTCATTTGTTTCTTCCAATAGTAAGTATTAAAAAGCCAACTCATAAGTAAAGACATTATCACACTAACAAAGGGTTAATCCTTGCAAGGCTGACTCAGGTGACAACACAGTGGAGGTCAGTGAGGCTGACACTGACCTCAAAGGCTGAGTCTGATTCTTTAGCACTGGGAAAATTCCAGTATTGAGAGTTATAATGAACAAGCTGACAAATCAATTTCACCAGCGAAATGAGAACTGTGGCAGGAAAAAAATGGCACATGAGCATTTAGCTAGTCTATAAATCCTAATGCAGGTGGCTGGACAAAGGGTGAACACTGAAGCACTTCATCTAAGGGCAATAAACTGTTTTTGCTAAAGTTTATAACTGGAGATCACACCATGGGAATATTCTCAAACAGTTCACTATCAATATAAGATTGCTTAGAAAAAATTCCTCGGGAAACAAAAACATAAAGGCTAGTACATATCTTAATGTTTTTTAAAGTTTTTGATAAAGGATTCGTAATAGTTGAGAAACATTAACAACCAATTAAAAGAAATGAAGTCATTCCCTGGAGATTAAACAAATATTATAAAAATAGTAATAATAATAACAAAACGATTACTACCTTAGTTTGTATTGTAAAGTATTTTTTATGTGTTGCATAGAGTCAACAAATATTAAATGAAATCAGATTATGATGCTTCCCAAGTGGAACACTTCTTATAGGAAAGGAGAATTCATATTTATGAGTTAATGCTGGTATCTCACTTTTCTCTAATTTCTTCATTTAGTTGAAATTCATATTGGGAAGCGGCTGTGGCTCAATCAGTGGGGCTCCCGTTTACCATATGGGAGGCCCCGGGTTCGGTTCCCGGGGCCTCCTGGTGAAGGCAGGCCCGCCCGCACGGCGTGGTTGGCTGGCCCAGCGAGCGTGAGCAGCAAGGGGGGGATAAATGAATAAATAAATAAAATCTTTAAAAAAAAATAAAAAAAATTAAAAATAAAAAAATAAATAAATAAAAATAAAAAAAAATTCATAAAATAGAAAATTATATTGTAGAATGCCTTATTAGTTATTTTTGACCAGCTTATTTACTGCTATCATTTCAGAAATCTAATCACCTAGATCATTTAATTTTAAACATAAATAAAAAACTTAAGAAAGATAATAGCTTTGCTAACATGTCATTGTGAATGAGATTTAAAATGCTAAATTAATGATATTAGAATCTATCACTGGATGGCAAAAACACTACATACAGAGGAGCAGATGTGGCTTGAGTGGTTGTGGCTCGGGCAGTTGAGCACCCGCCTCCCACATGGGAGGTCCCAGTTTGGTTCCCAGTGCCTCCTGTAAAAAAAACAAAAGCAAACAAGCAAAACAAATGAAAAAATCAACTCGGGGAGGCTGATGGGGTTCAGTGGTGGAGCACCAGCTTCCCACATACGAGGTCCTGGGTTCAATCCCTGGCCCCAATACCTCAAAAAAACAAAGAAACAAAGAAACCTACATACAATATTGCACAGGAACCTCTTTCCCCCACCCCATGGGGGGATTATTTAAATTGTCCATACTTTTAAACTGATTAAGAAATCCATAAGAAGAAAATTAGTGAAATTCATATTGAGAATTTTTTAACTCTAAAAATTATGAATAGCACTTATCTCTTTCAAGGCTCATTATGTAATGAACCAAACAAAATGGTTTATAAAGGCATTAGTGATGGAGTGATGAGATAGATAAAACACCTGTCTAAAACATCTTCAATTGCTGGACTTGCTCATATGAGAATAGCAATGCTTGCAAGCCAATCTAATTATCAAGGCGGCCAACAATAGTTGTCCAGTTAAAATTAACCTAAAAAACTCCCCATCTAATAAAAAATAGCAATTGGTTCTCTTTTCCTTTCAATCACAATAATTTTAAATAATGTTCACAATTATTTAACAGTGATATTCCGTGCAATGAATATTATTCAATGGGTGCACATTTAAGACATATTATTCTTTTTAAATGTATAAAAATGAAGACATTTCTAAGAAAGCAGATCCCAACAAAACTGATATTTCTCAAGTTACCAGATTATCTGATAGTGATACTGGACCACCTCCTCATCTTTTGGTTCACCAGGCTTCCTCCCTTCTATCAACATTTATCCAGCAAGCTCTTGAAATGCCACCTTCTCCAAGACCTTGCTAAAGAATCTATGTTGACACATGATTTCTATCATACAAAACAAGTCATCGCTGGTAGAAAAAAAAAAGTGCTATTTACATATGTTATTTTAAACAGCTGTTTGTCTCTCAGTCTTTTGTACGTTTATATATATCAGGGGTCAGCAAACTTTTCCCGTAAAGGGCCAGAGGCTACTATTTTAGGCCTTGCAAGCCACAAGTCTTTGTCCCAACTACTCAACTCTGCCACTGTTGTATAAAAGTAGCCACAAATGAGTGAGCATGAATTTTTCCAATAAAAACCTGATTTACAAAAACAGACTGCAAACCAGATTTGGCCACTGGCTGTAGTTTGCTGACCTCTCGAATAGATTATCCTAGTCTCCTTGAAAATAGTGCAGTGCAGACACTGAAACAGAGGCATTCAATTGTATAGAATCATGCTATGTAGATACCAGCAAATGCTCTAACAATTATATTTGTTCGCACACTTTAAAAGAATTACCTAAGACTTCTTTAAAAAGCACAACAAAGATTCCTTAAGAATGAATCAGTAAAATCGAACACTATGTTATGTGGTTAGCAAGAAGTTTCGAGTTAAAGTATAGCCTCATTGAAGCAGGCACAATTATTATAAAATTAGCCATCTTTTTATATAAGTGAGGTAATGTTAACTACCAAAATGATTTTTATTTACATATAATACAAAACATAATCTTGTTTTTGTTATTTTTTTAGGAAAAAAATGAGTTTTAAATAAATCTCCAAACCTCAAAAAAGTAGAATTATGAAAATCTCAGTAAACTAATTGTTAATCATCGAATTTTAAATCTATAATTCCCATGCTTCTGTGTCTTTTTCCATGTGCCTTTTCCTCCATGCTGAATACCCTTCCCCACTTGGCCTGGTAACTTTTATTTGTCTTTCAAATCTTAATTTAAGCATCATCTGCTCTTTGGTAATATTCCTGATTTGTGCCACCTCTTGTCCTCAAATTGCTAGTGTGGGTCAGAGACACTTTTCTCTTTTCTTTACCATTCTGTATGTTAACTACAAAAGTTATCACGTTATAGTCAACCTTTTTATTCTCTGACCTAGAGACCAGACCAAGGCAATATTTAATCAGATTCAATGACTACAACCATTCTTTTCTTACCACAATATCTCCATTTATAAGTTATTAATTTTGACTGGAAATATAAAATCTTAAAGTAGTTTTCTCACGAAGCTTTAGAAGGACTATAATCCCTAAATTATCATATATCCAAAAACATTTCTATATGAGCTTAGATCAAAATGTTAACCTAGCCATACCAAAGAAGTGAGAATTATGAGTCAAATTAGTGAGTTTTATGTTTCTGTTGGTATGTCAACTCTTTTTGTGTTTGTCAGTTTGTTCAGCATATATTTTCATACCCTCTGGATGGTTAATTTCAATTAACAAATGAAAATTCTTAAAAGAGCTCTATTCAAATTGCTAAAAATTAAATGGGTGCTTATATAAGTAAATGAATACTCCTGAAACCCAAATTGGAGAAACCAAACAGGATAAAAACTCACATAACATCTGAAAAAAGAAACTATTTAAAGGAAAGAAACTAAAAAGTTTGTCCTGAATTCTCCCATAATCTTTCCACAGCCTATCATGACCCCAGAGTCTTATCCTAATATTGACTGAATTCCAATGATTCATTAAAACTAGTTGAGGAAACTAAGGGCTGGGTGTGGAAAGATAGGGAAGATATGAGTTTAGCCTAGAATTCTGTCTAATAGGCCTGGAAATTAAAACGATAGTGACAGAGGGGATATTAAAGAATAAACCTTGTTCTATATAGTCTGTCCTGTAATTCTCCAACTAAAAAATTTTTTTAAACCTACTATTGTTAGATTAACTTTTTTTTTTACTTTATCCATTTTAAACGCCCCCTTCCCCATTTGCTGTTTTGTGTCCATTTGCTGGGCAATTCTCTGTGTCTGTTTTCTGCCATCTCTTCTCATCCTCCTCCTCCAGTCTTCACCAGGATTCGATCCTGGGGACCTCCGATGTAAGAGAGAGGTGTTCTGCCACCTGTGCCACCTCGGTTCCTGGTTTTTGGAGATTTCGGAGCATCTCGTCTTGTCTCTCCCCTGTGCCTCTCTCCTGTTACGTCATCATCTTGCTGCATGGCTCCCGGGGCCTGGCGGCTCACCATGACACAGAGCTTGGCAGCCCATGCGCCTTCTATATATATATTTTTTATTTTACCGGGAGGTCCTGGGGATCGAACCCAGGTTCCTCCATATGGCAGACGGACACCCAACCATTTGAGCCACATCCACCTCCCTCTCCAATTAAATTTTAACAGCTATTGAGATGACAATAATAATGCAATGGACAAATTTTAGTAAGTAAAAAGTCCTTGAAAGCTATAGAAAGATTTTTCTAAATTATGATTAAACAAATTAAACAATTATAATATATTCCAGAACTTGGTAGTCAGTATGCTTTTAAGGTTATTCACAATTTTAAAATTTTATTAAAAAAAAAAAAAAGGTTTTAGCCTCCTGTGGAAGAAGGAAGAAAAAAGAACATTTCTTACATAAAATATAATGGTTTCAATTTTATTTAGCTTGGGTATAATTTCCCTGGGTTTATAGGATACTAATGAAGTAAATTAGTATTCTATGTATTAAATCTTTAAGATGATGAAAATTGTAAAGTTCAGCTAATGAAATTATTATAAACCTCTTTTTTTAAAAAAAGTTTTTGCCCAAATTGAAATGAATAGTTTTTTTCCTTCACAGAATAGAATGAGGGATATGAGACTTAAATAGGTATAGAAAGAAGTAAAAGGGAAGCGGCTGTGGCTCAATCAGTAGGGCTCCCGTTTACCATATGGGAGGCCCCGGGTTCGGTTCCTGGGGCCTCCTGGTGAAGGCAAGCCCGCCCGCACGGCATGGTTAGCTGACCCAGAGAGCACAAGCAGCAAGGGGGGGATAAATGAATAAATAAATAAAATCTTTAGAAAAATAAAAAAAGAAAGAAGTAAAAGATTTGTGGAAGTAAATTCATAGTCAATGCCGACTAAAATTTGATAAGTTTGTTTAAGGGAATGTGTTTTGTCCTAAGATAAGATGGCTAGTTTTCATAAAATCAAGGTGGAAATATGTAAGACAAGGCTTGAACGAATATAGAAAGTTGTAGAAGGTAGCATTAAGTTATGGAATGAGTTCTGTAAAGGTGAAATTTGTCTTGAGATAAAGTAACTACAGTTTATGTGGTTATGGATAGTTATAGAAAGTTTGCAAAAGCATTTTCTAAACTGAAATATTTAAATGGCCAATTCCAGGAAGCCATTATTAAATAGAAACCTGAATTGATGTTGATAACAAAAAGTAACTTTCTAACAGGGAAACCTGTCAGAGGCCACCTCAATCTGCATGGTAGGGGGAAGGTCATCTTGATTCCATTGGGAATCTTAGGTTTTCATAAAATAATGGAGAAAGTAGTTTTTCCTATACTGCTAAAGTAAAATAGCTATTAATGTAATCATGGTAAAAGTGTAGAAGTGAAAAAGAAAAGTACTAAAAGTAGTTAAGTCCATTTAATATAAACTGCATTGGAAGTATTTAGAAAGTGTATAAAAATTAAAAGAGGGAGCGGAGGTGGCTCAAGCAACTAGGTGCCTCCCTCCCTCATGGGAGGCCAGGGATTCAGTTCCTGGTGCCTCCTAAAAAGAAGACAAGCAGACAGTGAGCACAAACAATGAGGAGGGGAGAAGTAAATAAATAAAAATAAATAAATATATTAAAATAAATAAAATAAAAATTAAGAGACAGACTTCAGTATTGTCAAATTCGCTTGTGCATTCAAACCAGGCCTCCAGCACCTTGCATAGTGCCTCTCCATTTGAGTTATTGGTTAGGTTGATCACTACGATCCCTAAAATAATAAAAGGATTTACAACATCCTTGGACATGGCTCCTAAGTGGACAGAAAGTATGTTGCAGTTTTGAACTGTTGCAGTAGCCAGTGACAGCTCGATATTGGATTTACACTGCCTCCAAACTGGCACTGTTTCATAGTGATAAAGGGTACTATGCACCAGGCGCTGTTTCATAGTGATGAAGGGTACTATGCACCAGGCCAGTGAAACACTGGAGCTTCCCTCCAAGGGCCAATGGTGCTGCAGCATGCTGGCTGTGTGAAGGATATACCAAATGGAGCAATAATTACCAGTGTAACGTAAGTAGAACCTAAACAGACACAATCGGCATTATGGCCTGCTCCCATGGACAGACAACATGTATGGCATTGCAAACCTGGAACTTAGATGTATTACCTGCAACTCAAAGAGGAACATGTGCATTGATTAGAGCATTGATTAGTATTAAGTGCTGTACCTATATACCTAATGAATATATTAACATTTCTTCTATTCTAAATCATATGCAGAAGGATAGTGAACGTGTTAAAAGTCTTTGTAAATTTAATTCATTTTCTAAGTAATTAATGAATGTGCCTATAAGATAAAAGAAGAACTCTCTTAAGTACTGTCTTTATTTTGCTTGCCATATTCTTATCCTATTGTTGCCTTTATTGTCTTTGTAACTTTATGTCTAGGGCAGTGCCTCTCCTCATACCTCTCCTAGTTGTCCTAGGCATAACCACCACTGTGGGAAGTGGGGGTGCAGTTTCCTAGACAGCATTTGAAATTTACAAGAGCAAGCCCATCAGCTTTGGGAGGATGTAGCCTCTGGAGGCATCGGGCCTTTTGGACCACTTATCACCATTTTCTTTATCCTTTTAGTAGGATCATGTATTTTCAAAATTCTAACTAAGTTGGGGAGCAGATGTGGCCCAAACAGTTCAGTGCCTGCTTCCCACATGGGAGGTCCCGAGTTCGGGTCCCAGTGCCTCCTTAAAAAAAAAACAAAAAAAAAAAACAAGCAAACAAATGAAAAAACTAGCTCAGGGGAGCCAATGTGACTCAGTGGTTGAGTGCTGGCTTCCCACATACAAGGTCCTGGGTTCAATCCCTGGTCTTGGTACCTCAAATAACAACAACAACAACAACAACAACAAAATTCTAGCTAAGTTTATTTCTTCCAGAATCAGTGCCTTCCAGAACAAGGTATTAGTCATGTGGGGATTTCATCAAGTTCCAACCTTGGTGCTGGACCCACCTTCCCTCAACCTCAAAAGAATAGCCAGAAAGTTTCATACCTCATCAGGCAGGGTCTTCTGCCCATAACCAGCAGGAAAGAGCTACAAAAGAATGATCATCACCCTTCAGCTCTCCCTTAAGAATAAGGGTGTAAACTCTCTGAGGGGGTACTTGAGGCAGGTTAGTATAGGAAACAGGTCAGTATAGGGCCATAATAGCTGGGATCGTATGTATGGCTATGTGAACTATCTACTAATGGAAATGTTGCTTATATACTGATAGACCAGCAAGCTCTCCCCTTTATTGTTCCCCATAAACATCTTTCTTTTCACCCATAGCACCCTAGCCATTACCCTTCTCCAACGGACTTTAGCAGTAATCCATGCTGACAATCAAATCCAATGTTGGGTTTGCACAGATTTACCAACCTGAGGTGCTTCTGGCCTTCCTTGAACCACAACTCCTGCAAATTGGACAGCATGGAACACCTTGCTGACATGGCAGAATATGATCCATCAACAAGTTTGGAACAAGACTTTCTCATTTAAGACTGAGATTCAGCTGCCGTCTTTCAATGAGACTGATAATTATATTTTTCCCTTGTAAGGGAACAGGTGAATAAGCCCAAGCCTTTATTAGGATATGCTATATATAATGGTTTAGGACGGTTAACAGCTGAGTCTGTCACCCTAGATTGCATCATCCCTGTCTGCATGGAAACACAAGAGGGAATTCGTGCTGTTGGGTGGTTACCCCAAGTTGTGTTATCAAGGCTAGATATAGAGTAAAATATATCCTGTGATGTTCTACCCATTGGCAGTTTCTGGTAGAGCTGCAATTGTCACTGAAAAACACATAACGGCTTGAGCACTCACACTGCTCAAGTCCTTAATGACTCCAAAGTAACAATTTCCTTACTAAACAAAGAAACTACCCAAGTACAAAAGGTAGTTTTATAAAATAGGATGGCTTTAGATATTCTTACTGTAGCACAAGGTGGGACCTGCACCCTCATTAATGTTCAATGTTGTGTATATATTATTCCTATTATTCTGTTGTCTTTTATACTATTGCTGTGGAATGTGGATGCAATGCTTGTCCTATGGTCAACCTAGGCCGCTACATGGACATTGGGGTGGATTGTGGGTCCCAGGCCCCCCTAAGTCCTCGGCATGTAGCTGCCTGCATGACCTACACATAAGATAAAGGTTAACAACCCTCCCCAGAGAGGAGATAATGTATAGATGTTATCATAAAGTATAATCTTCCCAGAGCAGTAAACATCCTTGGTAAACGTCCTTCCTAAGAGCTTAGTGAAAACATTACTAAACCCCATGTGTACACTTCATGTGACCCTAGCAGGAACTCTGTTCCCATACCCTATGGAATGTCCTTGTTCTGAAACCTCTTATATATAACCCCTCATTTTCTCATCTCTTTGCGGAACGCTAACTTCTTTCTTTGACCAGCTGCTATCAAAGAGTCTCTCCTGTCAGTAAGTCCCAATAAACCTTATGGCTGACTAAATGCCAGGTATGTTCTTTGGTCTCATGGCCTTACACAACTCGTGCCCTTCAGGAGTTGGGCTGTAACACTTGCTATTTTAGAAAAAAGTTCTATTAACATTTTTGGATATTTCCTTCCATAATTTTCCATGTACATGTTTTTCCCATGGTTGAGATAGTAATGGGTATACTCTTGCAACATATATTTTCACTTCACATCTGTGAGAATTATTCTACATCATCAAAAGCTTTCTGAAAATATCATTCTAAATATCTATTCCATAATGTGGCTGTACCACCATGTACTTATCCATTCCTCTAAACATGTGAGAGGAAGATGTAACAAAATATCTGTGCCCTATACTACTTCTCTACAGTTATCCTATTTATATATTTATACCTATGGTAAAATATAGCTCTGAATTCCTAACAACAAAAAATTATCCTGCCTTCCTCTTCTCTACAATTAAAAACTAAGAAAGATAGTTATGCTTTTCAGCCCTGACAAAGTAATTGGAACTGGTTTTCTCCCTCCTGCCATAATTTACGAGAAGACTGGACAAGACATGTGAAAAATTGATATCAGACATTATACAACTGGCACAAAGAAAAGCAATCCTTGACATATGGGAAACAAACCAGGCAAGTCTTACATTTTCCAAGGCTTTCTGTCTATAGACATGTTCTAGACTGTAGCACAGGGAGAGGAAATCTGATTAGAGTACAGCACTCTTGAGTTGAGGAGACAGAGATTGGAGTTTGGGGAAGCAAAAGCTGTTGGGATTTGCATGGTAGAATTCAGCAGAGGAAGAAGTTATGCAAAGAGCTCTAGAAATCTGCATAGGGGGCATCTGTAATCTTTGCCTGAATATTAAACTGCACATGTATAGGGTGAAACTCTACAAAGTTGTGCATAGAACAATCCAAACAAGGCTGGGAGATGTTAGTGTTCTGACCAGTCAAAATAGAGACTTCAGTGAATATCAAGGGGATTCAGAAGAAAGCCTAGAAAAGCTGTGCCTAGAAAAAGAGCTAACACAGCTCTGGAGTAAAGGCTACTCTCGACTCACCCTAACAAAGCTCAAACACAGCTTCAAATGGATCAAGCTAATCTGCAAGAAAATCACTTGCCAAATTAAAATTCAATACCCTTAAAGGAAGTAACAGAGACTATATGTAATATTCAAAGTGTCAATGTCAGCATCCAATCACAAATTAGTAGACTTACAAAGAAGCAAGAAAATGTGACCATAGAAACAAAATCACAAATGACAGAGGTGATGATGATGATGGACTTTTAATAAACTGAGTTCTGTTTCTGGGAAGAGGAATTGATATGTTTCTCTATTCTTCCAATTACATACAACTAAAAACTTTGGAATTTATATATGAATAAAACAAATATAAGAAGAAAATAAAAGATAGAAAGAAGAAGAAAGACCAGCTAGGGACTTTTAGAACTGATAAAGGACACACAGGTGAGTTCTCTGAGTTTTCTTTTTGATTCATATATCCCAGACTTGGAGCTGAAGAAACCAGCAACCCAGAAAAGCCAATGGACACAGACAGATAAGCTGCAACAAAAGCCTGCTCTCTTTAGCCAAAAAGACCAGGAAAGGGGAAGCCTAACAAGACAGAAAATTTTTAGACAATAATTGCTCTACTGCACCAAATACCACAGAGAAAGCAGTGATGCCACCCACACCCATAGCAGCAAAGGCTGAGAGGGGAGCCTAGAATTCTACCCTCACAAGGCTGCAATGAGGCTCCTCAACATTCTTCCCACGCAGTATCAGAGAAGGCCAATTAAAGAGTTGGAACTTTCATCCCTCCTAGCCAGTAACTTGCCCCCGCTACTTGCAATCCCTCTGGCCAGCAGTAACAAGGAGCCACTATCACCACCTCAGGTGTTAATGGAGGCTATATAGGGAACCTGGACTTCTACTTACACCTGGGCAGTAATGGGATAGTGTCTCCCCTCTTCCTGCTGGAGCAGTGTCAAAACAAACAAACAAACAAAAAAGCCAGGCAAAACTGAAGATTTAAATAAGATCTAGTCTCATGACATAATGCAAAAAAGTCCAGGTTTCAATAAAAATATCACTATAAAAAAAATCAGGAATAGCTCAAACTGAATGTAAAAATGCAATCAATAGATGCCAACATTAGGATGACACAGATGTTAATATTATTTGATAAAGATTTTAAAGCAGCCATGATAAAAATGCTTCACTGGGTATTTATATTCTTGAAACAAATGAAAAAATAGAAGCCTCTGGCAAAGAAATAGAAAGTTTCAGCAAAGAAATAGAAGATAAAAGGACAATCATGGAAATTTTACAACTGAAAAATAATCAAAATAAAAAACTCAGTGGATGGGCTAAACAGGGGAGAGAAGACATAATCATTGAACTGGAAGATAGAACAATAGAAATTACCATTCAACAATGGAGAGAAAATAGAAAAAAAAGAAAAGAATCTTAGGGACCTGTGGAACTATAAGAAAAAAATCTAATGTTCATGTCAATGGAGTCTTGGAAAAAGAGGAGAAAGAGTGTGGCACTGAAAAAGTACTCAAATAAATAATGGTTGAAAACTCCCAAAGCTGGGCAAGAGACATAAACCTACATATTGAAGAAGGTGAGCCAACTCTCAACAGAATGAACCCTAAGAAATCTACTTCAAAACACATCACAATCAAGCCTCTGAAAATTAAAGGAAAAATCTCAAAAGCAGTAAGAGAGAAATGAACCTGACCTCAAGGGGAAATACAATTCAATTGACAGGATGACAATAGATTTCTCATCAGAAACCATGGAGGCCAGAGGATGAAGCACAATATTTTTCGAGTGCGAAAAAAAGAACTGTCAACCCAGAATTCAATATCCATCAAAAATATCCTTCAGGAATGAAAAGAAAATCAAGACATTTGCAAATAAATGAAAATAAAGAGAATTTTTTGCCAGCAGACCTACCCAAAAAGAATGGGTAAAAGAAGTTCTCTAAATAGAAAAGAACACATAAAATTAGGACCCTTGGAATGTCAGGAAGGGGAAAAGAGTGCAGTAAGCAAAAATAAGGGTAAATACAGCAGATTTTCTTTCTCCTCTTGAGTTTTCTAATTATTTTTGATGGTTAAAGCAAAAATTAAAACACTATCTGGGGAAGCGGCTGTGGCTCAATCGATAGGGCTCCCGTTTACCATATGGGAGGCCCCGAACCCGGGGCCTCCTGGTGAAGGCAAGCCAGCCCGTGCGGCGTGGTAAGCGGACACAGCAAGATGACCCAACAAAGGGAGACAAGTAGACACAGAAAAATGCACAGCAAATGGACACAGCGAGCACAAGCAGCAAGGGGGGATAAATAAATAAATAAATAAAATCTTAAAAAAAAAAACAAAAAAACCTTATTTAAAAAAAACAAACAAACACTATCTGATATGTTTCTAAATGTATACAGAGGAAATAGTTAAAACAATTAATTATAAGGGAAAAGTAAACGAACATGAAGATTTCTACACTTGAACTATTAAAATAATATCAGTCAACTATAATAAATTATACAGAGGGGAGAAAAGACATAATTGGTGAACTGGAAGATAGAACAATAGAATTACCCAATTCAACAATGGAGAGAAAAAATATATATGTTTAATATAACACCTAGAAAAACCATTTAAAAATCTCTACAAAGAGATACACTCAAAATGAGATAAATGGAAGTCTAAAAAATGTCCAAGTAATCCAGAGGAAAAAGAAAATAACAAATAACAGAAACATCAAATAACAGAACAAACAGAAAACCAAATATTAAAATGGCATATCAACAGTTATATTGGTACCTACAATCAATTAAAAGACACAAAATGGCAGAATGGATTAATAAATATGACCCAACTATATGCTGTCTACCAGAAATCCACTTCAAATATAGCAAAAAAGGTAGATTGACAATAAATGGAAAGAAAAAGATACATCATGCAAACATTAATAGGGGAAAAAAGCAGGATTGGCTATATTAATATCAGATAAAGTAGATCTCAGAGCAAAAAAAAAGAAAAAAAGGCAAAGACAGAGAGGTATATAATGATAAAAAGGTCAATCTACCAAAATATATTGTAATCTTAAATGTGTATGCACCAAACAACAAAGCAGCAAAATATGTGAAGCAAAATCTGATAGAACTGAAAGGAAAAGTAAAAAAGCATATAAAACATGGTAAATATTTAGGTAAACATGGACATAAATGATAAAAATTGACAAAAAAGAAAACTGTCTGTATTCTCAGACTACATGATTGTCTATATAGAAAATCCTAAGGAATATACAAAAAAGACTGTTAGGGTTAATAAATGAACTTATAGTAAAGTTGCAGAATACAAGGCCAAACAAAATTCAATTAGACATTTATATAACAGCAACAAATAATTATGAAATGAAATTTAAAAATAAAATTTACAACAGAATCAAGTTTATGATTAAATTTAATGAAACCTGTGAAAGACATCTACACTAAAAACTATAAAAAAATATTGAAATTAAGGAACAAAATAAATGAAGATATATTGAATGTTCATAATAAAAGGCTTACTATTGATAGGATATCCATTCTCCCAAAATTGATCTATAGATTCAACTCAGTCTGAATCAAAGACAAGTTGGCAGACATATGCTGCCTGATGTCAAGACTTACTCTAAAGCTACAATAACACATTATGATACCAGCAGACAGATAGACATATCAATCAAAAGAACAGAATAAAGAGTCCAGAAATAGACCCACTTATGTATGTTCAATTGATATATGATAAATTTGCAAATGTAATTCAGTGAGGAAAAAAAGTCTTTTCAACAAATGATCCTGAAACAATTGGATGTCCGTGTGGAAAAAACAGAATCTAAGCATTCAGGTTTCATACTTCCTTTTACCTCATGCTCCACACCCAATCCTCCTGCTGGGTGTACCGATTTCCTTG
Source organism: Tolypeutes matacus (assembly GCA_026826555.1). Taxonomy (NCBI): domain Eukaryota; kingdom Metazoa; phylum Chordata; class Mammalia; order Cingulata; family Chlamyphoridae; genus Tolypeutes; species Tolypeutes matacus. The sequence continues at coordinate 9,689,975 of JAKSZT010053792.1, forward strand.
GTAGACATTATGTGATTCTCAGATTTATTTTTTGAATAAAATTAACTATGGCTTTATTAAGGTTTATAATTTTTTACAATAAAAATAATGATGCAATTACATATTTTTTGCATTTTTTATTTTAGGGGAAATTCCTAAGAATGAAATTACTGTGTCAAAGTGGTTTATTAAATGGGCTATACTAAACATGATAAAATAGGAAGCAGCATTGTTCATCTCCAACCTCCATTTCACCAGATGCTTAGCCATATCTTTCCCAGGCAGTTTCCATAGCTCTCCAATATCTTTCATTTATAAAGTTGGTACTGGCAAACAAAAGCCATAAGTCTATGGTATGGGTTCTTGTTACTGGTCCCTCCTCTTACCACTTCAATTTCAGTTAAAATGACAGTCTAATTTTGAAAAGTAACATGCACTTTCAAGTATTAATAAACATCTAGTCTATTGCTAAGTGAAAGAAACCAGACATAAACTATTACATACTGTATGATTCCATTTACATAAAATATAAATATAAATCAATTTATAAAGAGGATATTAGATTAGTGGTTATGTCGGGCCGGGGAAAGATAGAGGGATTGAGAAGTGACTGCTAAGTGGTGTGGATTTTTTCTTTTTGGAGTAATGAAATTGTTCAAAAAAATTTTTGTGGTGATTATACTATAACCCATTGATTGTACACTTTGGATGGATTGTATAGTATGTGAATATATCTCAATAAAACTGCTTTTTAAAAAATCCAGTCTAGAAAGTCTCCATTTTCACATACAATTAAAAGCTTCTCTCCATCCTCCCCGACCCTGACACCAGCAGTGACAGAACTGAGGTTAAAAAATATATATCTGGGGGGGCAGATGTGGCTCAAATGGTTGGGTGTCTGTCTCCCATATGGAGGGACCTGGGTTCGATCCCTGGGACCTCCTGGTAAAAAAAAATATATAAAATAGTTTATTTAAAAAAATATATATATATATATATATCTGACCTCATGCCCTTCCCACGCTCTGATCTCCTGCTGGTACTTCCTATTGGCTAAAAGGCAGAGGTCATGGGAACCCACTGATGCAGTCCAAAAAAATTAACTTCCTGAAGCATAGGACAGTATGGAAAGGGTGGAGAATGAATCTAGAGAGAAAAATGGAGAATATCAACTCAGAGAAAAAAAAAGAGTACATTTAATCAGCATCTAAGAAGGAGAAGAGAAAAAGACCAGGATAATATTTAAAGATATATGGCTGAGAATTGCCCAAAACAGACGAAAGGTATCAATCCATAAATTTAAGAACGTCCAGTAAATCTCAAGATAAACATATTTTTAAAAAATACTTTAGGGGGAGCAGATGTGGCTCAAGTGGTTAAGTGCCTGCTTCACACACCGGAGGTCCCGGTTTCAGTTCCCAGTGCCTCCTAAACAACAACAAAAACAAACAAGCAAAACAAATGAAAAAACCAACTCAGGAAAGGGTGGCTGAGCGCTGGCTTCCCACATATGAGGTCCTGGGTTCAATCTCCAACCCTAGTACCCCAAAGTTAAACAAAACAAAAAACACCTTAGAAACCTCATAGTGAAACTGCACAACACCAAAGATGGAGTCCTGCCAGACAAAAAGACAACTTTGAAAAAAGCCACAGATTGATAACTGACTTTTCAATAGCATTAATGGAAGACAGAAGACAGAAGGATGTTATCCTCAATGTCTAAATAAAAATAATAGGAAACACAGAGTTTGACACCCAAAAGTAAATTTCAAAAATAAGGACAAAATAAAGACATTTTCGACATAGAAAAATTGAAAGATTTACCATCATCAGGCTCTCAATAAGGAAATTTAAAAGACATACTTCATACAGAAGCAAAATGATCCCAGATGAAAAGTGTGAGATATAAGAATTAAATACAGAGAAAACAATAAATGTGCAGATAAATCTAAACAAATATTTACCATATAAAACAGTAATAACCAAGTATTATGAGGTTAGAAAAATATATAAATTGAAATACATTAAAATATAACATAACTCAGGAAAGAAGTAAAGTAAGTTAAAGTATGCTAAGATCCTTGTAACATCCCATAGTTATGTAAAAGTAGTTATAAATTTTAAACTTTGGTAAGTTAAGTGTGCATATTTGTAATTTCTAGGGTGATGACTAAAAAATATAAACAGATAATATAACTACAAACTAGTGGGAGAGTTGGGAGGGAGTAAATAGAATGATTAAAATAATCAACCCCAAAAGAGGCAAGAAAGGAAAGGAAAATAAAAAAGCATAGTACAAGTGTGGGCAAATAGCCAATATTTAGTAAGATGACGAATTTAAACCCAAACATATCGGTAGGTATATAGAATGTAAATGGACCAAATCCTCCAGTTAACAGATGATTATTAGCCTGGATTTTTTTTAAATCCAAATATATGCTGTTTAAAAGAGACTTTAAAACTTAACCACATGGAAAAATTAAAAGGAAAAGAATGGAAAACATTTTTTAAAATTTTTTTAATTTTAATTTTTTTTTTTAATTTTCAAATACCAACCAAAAGAAATTATATAACTAGATATAAATTTTTTTTTTTTGAGGTACTGGGGCCGGGGGCTGAACCTGGGACCTCGTACGTGGGAAACCAGCGCTCAACCACTGAGCTACACTGGCTCCCCCAAGTTGTTTTTTTTGTTTGATTGTTGTTTGTTTCGTTTTTAGGAGGTACCAAGGAACGAACCCAGGACCTCATACATGGAATCAGGTGCTCAACCACTTAACCTACATCCACTCCCCTATACAGATTTTTGAGGTAAAGAGATTACTAGCGATAGTGAGGGTTACTACTTAATGGTGTTTTTTAAAAAGTTCTACGATCATAAAATTTTTTTTTTTTCTACTCACAGCAATAGCTAATAAATTTAAGTCCATATGCAACTTGTAATAGCCTCAAAATATTTAAGGCAAAACTAACAGAAACACAAGGGAAATAGACTTATTCGTAAACACAGTGGGAGATGTTTTCCATAAGCCTTTCAGTACTGATGGTGGGAAAAAATCAGTAAGAATGAAGATGTGAACAGCATAATTAACAAACCTGACCTAATGGACATATATAGGACACAACACACAACAACTATAGAATACTCATTATTTTCAAAAATGTAAAGCATATTTCTAAAAACTGGGCCATTAAGCAAGTTTCAACGAATTCGAAAGGACTTAAGTCACACAGCATATTCTCTGACTACAATGCAAATAGGCATTTGTTAAGAAAGCAATAATAAAAGGATAATCATCAAAGCTACATATGTTTGGACATGAGGAAACATACTTCTAGATACCCCATGAGTTAAAAAAGAAATCAAAATGTAAATTAGAATATACTTTGAACTTAATGATAATGAAAATACTAAACATCATAATGTAATGCATGCAATTAAAGCAGTATTTAGAGAGAATTATATAGCCTTAAATGCATTAAGGAAAGAAGAAAGGTTGAAATTAATAAGATAAAAATTGATCTCAATCAGTTAGAAAAAGAACAGCAAAATAAACCCAAAGAAAGTGAAAGCAAGAACACAATAGGAACCTCCTCCATATTTCAAAGGCACCGAGTATTTTATGGAAGGGTTTGTTTTGTTTTGCTCTGCTTTGCTTTGCTACAAGGGGTTGGTTTAGGAAGGCTTCCTAAAGTAAGGTACCTGAGCATTTCTATATCCTCTCCAGTCTTTTGGCTTTACATAGCATATTAGTCTCCCTCATCTTATATTACAAAAATATTATTTTATAAAATATTATTATTTACTAAGAGCTTATCTAAGTTTTTGTTGTGTATTTATATTGAACCAAACAAATCACAGGGTCCTATGGAAAGTTACAAATTTGATATCATCTGTTATAAAAAGGAGAATGTCAAGGAAAAAAACAGATTTTACAAAGTACTTTTTCCTCAAATAAATGTCTATTTTGTCTATAATTTCTTTTCATTAAACCAAGATCCTCTGTTTTAAGATTGACTTCTGCTATACATTTCTTTCAGATGGGCCAAAATTAAGGAGAAACAAAAGCATACGTGAATAGGTAAAATATCATTTAAATTAATATGAAACCACCTTTCCTTACAAAGTAAACTTCATATGCCTGACCAGAAGATCTCCAGGGAAACCAGCTCTGGTGTTCACCAGGCTAAAGTTTTTGTTACATGTGAAAAGTGTTTTGAATAAATTAGACATTTGATAGATCTTTCTTATCTAATCTGGTATTTAATTTCCCGGGAATTTTAGCCCATGTTTGGTTTTAAATTTCGAATTACTCATCCTTTTGATTTTTCTTCCCCTTCAAAAAAATTAAAGGTGGCAAAATGAAAGGAAATTAAATTCAAACTAGCCGATTTAGTTGCTTATTAATAGTGTTATTAAATATTGAAGTACAACAAATATCTGGCAAAAACAATAAGGTTTTTTTTGGGGGGGGGGGCAGAGAGTACAACTAGAAAGTTCCCTGAGATCCCCTTAATTTGTGTCATTCTATAAGCCTTCTCTTTTTATATTTTATCTATTTTACACTTTATAAAGATACTATATTTAGCACCTATTTTCCTTAGCCTCCCTGTTTATATTTTGGTATCTACATACATCAAAATACTTTCAATTCCTGGCATGGAGAAAACACTGCAAATCCACCTTCTCCCCAATTGAAAAACATGAATATAAAGGGGAAAAAATTACTAACAGCATAAATCTTTTAAAAGTACTTTTCCCTATATCTATAAATATCTCAAAGAAATTAAAATCCACTGGTAACCTAAAACTGGTCAAGGAAACAGATGTTTGAATACTCCTAAGTATAGCACTGGGAATAATAAAGTTTGGCACCAACAATAATTCCAGCTGAAGTATATTTCAAAAGATTGTCTAACTCTTTCTTTAGAATATTTGAAACTAAAATGTTTTTAGTCCTCCTTCTTGGTAAGAATTTTTTGAAGTTCTAGTATGTTTTGTAAAAATAGAACTTTATCCTTTCTTCAGATATGTTGATATGGTCTGGGAAAAATTATGTACCTAAGAATGAGAATTATATTTTGGTGTATAATTATGCTTCCACATTCCACTTTGTGTTACAGGTATTTGCATGCATTTTATGTCCCTGACTCTTTTATAAATGACCTGCATGCAAGAAACATAGTCTATTTTATGGTTATAATATCCATTATGCCTAATGTAGCACTTTGCACATAGTAGGTGTTCAATAAATATTGGTAGAATGTGAAATTATTGAATAATCACATAAAAAATTACTTAAAATTAACAGTGAAAAAAGAAGGCTATTTTATCCTTAATCATATTGTAATGAAGACTATTTTAAACTCTATGCAGTGATGATACACACAAATATTTAAACTATTTATGTGCCTCAACTTGACATAATTTCATGATAACTTGATGGCAATCACATTTAAATATATTAGAATATTTTTGTAATAATGCCACTCTAGAATAGCAACTTTAATAGATGGGAAAACATGTTAATAATGGCCATTAACCTGCAGGAAAGAGGGAACATTAAACATTTTTTCAAGAAATAAATGTATAAGTTTAAACATTCCACTATAATATTTATGCAAACCTCAAATTAAAATTTATAAAATGCAAATATCAAATGTTTCACTTGGAGAATAATTTAGACTATATTTTGTAATTTTTCCAGTGTACACATGGATGAGTGCTATATAAAAAAGTTTCTTTTCCTCTTTAGTGTCTTTGACTATTACTCTTTAAATATCAAAATGAATTATGCTTTAATGTAAGACCAAGGCAATTGTATAGAAGCCCTTGATTATTAATCAATACAATATTAGTCAGTGAATACAAGTAAGTGATTTTCCTTACCTTCAGGACAGCTATGAATGGTACAAAGTTAGCTCTTTGGAGTCCATTTTTATAGAGATCTGAAAGAAAAAATTGGTTTTAAAACTTAGCCTAAATCATAATGTTAGCTTATCTGTTAGCCTGGCAAATAAAGCTATCTACTGATTTTTAAAAAAAGATAAAGGAGGAAAAGAGAAGGAAAAAGAACAAAAATTGGTTTCTATTCTGGAACCACACAAAATTCATTATAATCTTAGAGAAAAAAATAAAGTCATGGAAAAAGTCAAAAGGCATTTAGTCAAATTAACTTAAAGCTGTAATAAAAAGCAGTAAGAGAGGGAAGCGGCTGTGGCTCAATCAGTAGGGCTCCCGTTTACCATATGGGAGGCCCCAGGTTCGGTTCCCGGGGCCTCCTGGTGAAGGCAAGCCCGCCCGCACGGCGTGGTTAGCTGACCCAACGAGCACAAGCAGCAAGGGGGGGATAAATGAATAAATAAATAAAATCTTAAAAAAGAAAAAGCAGTAAGAAAATTTGGAAGACATATATAGTGATGATCCTAAATCAATAAACCAATACAGGAAGATGATACGTTTAATACTTGGATATATAGTATTCTACCAGGGAATGAATCATATTCTCCTTAGTCTTAGTCTGTAATAAAAGTTCTCAGCAAAGAATTAAAAGTTGTATAATAGGATTAGCATGAAAAAAAAAAACAAAAAAAAAAACATGGATAGACAAAACTGAGCACGTATTTGAATCAAGGTTACATATCTGACATCAAGGTCCTTACCTGGATGCCACTTCCCTTTAAAAGAAACCACCTAAAAATTAAAACTAAATACAGGTTGTAAATTTAATGTAAGTATATATCATAAAGAGGAAGTATTTATGCCTCAGAAGGGTGTTTTATACATATGCATGTGTCACAGTGTGTGTGTATTCACACAAACACACACACATATGTAAACACATATTATTAAGAACAAGGTGGAAAGGGGCAACACATTTTAAGCCTTGCACATTAAAACTGGAGATTATTTCCAAAACATTTTTAAGAAGAGGTTGAAATTTTATTGCAAATAAAACATTCTGTTTTTAAAAGACAGTCTATAGAGTCAGAGTTAAAAATCAAAAAGTATTTATAAAAATGGGAACAGTAAAAAGTTTTTTCTCAATAATAAAAAACACAAATTAGATTATGTGTCAATTTTTTTAAAGTATGGCATTATGAGATATTTTCTATATTTCCTTGTTTAGAGAAAATCTGATAACTAAGATAGACTACAACTGCCACATTTACTTATGGAAATAAAATATGATCATTAGGAAACATTTATTCTCTTTAGAAAAATATTCATCATATCATCATTATAGAGAAGAAAGTATTTGCATAAGCTCTTTGGTTTAATTAAGGACTACAGGCTTCAATTCAGTTACATTTAAAATTTTTATTTAGGGATATCATAAAAAGTAAGATAATGCTGGCCCTGTTGTTAGGATTTCAAAATTCAAAATGAGATCTTTTCTTTCTTATAATCAATATCCTTAAGGAGTAAAATGGGTAAAATGCAGGAAATGGGTTTAAAGTTAAGTATTTTCATAGTCTTCCCTAATTACAAGTTTCTGGGGAAGTAGATAAGAACATTACTGTACTTTAAGAAGAAATGCTCAACATCACTCATGATTAGGAAAATGCAAATCAAAACTACAATGAGATATCATTTCACACCTATCAGAATGGCCACTATTAAAAAGACAGAGAACTACAAGTACTGGAGAGGATGTGGAGAGATAGGAACACTTCTTCACTGTTGGTGGGAATGCAGGATGGTACAACCACTATGGAGGACTGTTTGGCAGTTCCTAAAGAAGTTGAATATAGACTTGCCACGTGACCCTGCAATACCACTACTGGGTATATACCCACAAGAACTGAGAGCAGTGACACGAACAGACATCTGCACACCAATGCTCATAGCCACATTATTCACCACTGCCAAAAGTTGGAAACAACCCAGGTGTCCATCAACAGATGAACGGATAAACAAACTGTGGTCTATTCACACGATGGAATATTATGCAGCTGTAAAAAGAAATGAAGTCATAAAGCATATGACAACATGGATGAACCTGGAGGACTTTATGTTGAGTGAAGCAAGCCAGACACAAAAGGACAAATACTGTATGAATGCGTTACTATGAACCAAATATATTTTGTAATATATTGTTTGATTCAAAAAAAAAATTTATATGTATCCATTACATTTAATTGAGAAATGTATATATTTATTCATATGTTTACTTTTTAGTTTTTAATTGTTTATATTTTCAATTATTAAATGTACAAA